>CM055818.1:53252174-53470759 GCA_029582265.1 Zoroaster sp. YZ-2022 | reverse complement strand
TACAGGATTGTCATAAGTGCACTGTTCATATGTGTCATTGGTCGTGGTGAGCTACAATCCGGCCCAAATAGTTGGGACACGTGACAATAAACTACCCTACCCTGTCCCTGCTTCCTCCGCCCTGCTCCCCGCTCCCCACCAATGTTGTCATCTCCAGCCGGAGCTCAGACCGCCCAATAAGAGCCAACATTGTCAGGGGCCGGACCAGCAGATTGACCGGGATTGTCTGAATTCCTTGTAGTATAATATGTGAGCGACATGCCCATTTTATCCATGCGCTTATTGTCTGTCTTTGTGAATTTTTTTTTGTTCAGTTTATTTTATTTATTACTAGTAGTATTATTTAGTTTTCTGGAGGGTGTTTGGTTTTGTTTCCCAAACTTGAACGTCCAAAGGTTGAATTAAAGAAAATTATTTGGGGAAAAATTATAATAATGATACATATTATTGTAGATTTTACCTAACGTGTGATAAATTATACTCTTTATACAAAAAGATACAAACGTTCTAATCGGGTGGGATTCGAACCGACGATCCCGCGTTTTACAGAGTGTCTTATCCACTATACCACCGTGGTATACACCAGTTCGGTCCATTCATATGTCGATGGATAATGTTTGTTTGTTTGTTTGTTTGTTTGTTTGTTTATTTTCCATATATCACAGCTTAATACAATATCTTAATACAACAATTATGTACAAATGGTGACAAATGGAGGGCACCAGGTAAAAGCTAGGCTTATAAGGACCTTGCCCCTTTAGTTAATAAATGAATTAATAACTTTATGAATAGCAAAAAATAATTATCGATGAAGTACAGTAAGGTGAATGTACATGTATATGGCAAACAATAATTCGATTAGTAAACTAGCTTTTACATTCAGTTTTAGAATTAATAGAACTATAGTACATTATATACAGAATGAAATGAATGTAACAAGCAAAAAGGAGAAGTAAAAAAGAAAAACGAGAGAAAAATAAGATTATTATTATTATTTTTTTTTTGCATTACAAGACTTAATAAATTGGAATGTAATGTAACCATATGACATATCTTAAATAATATTGGAAATAATTAGGTTTTGAGGTATTTTTAAAACTGTGCACAGTTCTAAAAAAGGTATAGTGTAAGCTGATTCCAGAGTAGGGGCCTTGATGTCTGACTGTTTTCATAAATAAGTGGTCCTAGCCTTCCAATATGAATTTTAGTTGCTGATCTAGTATTATGCATATGGACGTCCAGATTTCTCAAAAAGAGATCTTATGTTGCTAGGTAGCAGGTTACTTTCGAATTTAAACATAATGATGCCTAGATGATATTTGTACAGTTCAAAATATTGAGAGTATTAAAGTGCCTAAAAGGGGTAAGGTGCTCTCTATAACTGGAATTTGTGATGACTCTCAATGATTTCTTCTGTACTACCAATAATTTGTTCAAATAGTAATGAGTATTTCCCATGCTAAAATTCCGTACTGAAGATGGGGCAATGTCAATGTATTATAAATAGAGAACCGGACATTTCTTGGCAAAACAAGTCGAAGTTTACAGAACACCCAACATTTTGGAAGCTGATGTGTGGACCTTTTTACAATGCAACTTCCACGTAAGGTTGCTATCAATTATAACCCTAAAATCTAAAAGAATTTACTTGAGTTATTTTAGAATTATTAATATAAATATTGATATTTACATCTTTGTACTTATTTGAGAATAACATTACATGTTTTCTTTCGTTAATCGACAGTTTGTTACATTTAAACCACAAGGAGACATTTTGAAGTTCTTTATTTATAACTGAAACTGCCTCTTTAAATTACTGTGACTAAAGAAAACATTGGTGTCGTCTGCAAACAGAATAAAGGATAACAATTTGAAAATTATAGATATCTTTTATATAAAAAAAAAGAGTATTAAAAAATAAAACCCTTTGGGTACCCACATTTGATTGTTTAAGAATATTTTGTATTTTTTCCTTACTGTTTCCTGTCACAGATTTTCCCCAACCCAGTCCGGGGCATTTCACAAACCAAATAAGCTTTGGAAAATTGGGGCCAAATAAAATCCTTAAAGGGGTCCAGGAACAATCCAATAGTGTGGTTGATTTACCCATAGATGAGGATTTATCCAAAAAAGGTCTATGGGCCATTTGAGTTGAAAAATTTAGGGAACCATACTGAGGTTATGAATATTTTTATTAAAAATTACAAGACGATTTAACTAATCGTCAAGACTTTGGAAAAAAGGTAATATAAAATGGGGAAATTTTGAAAATTAATTGAGAGCCCCGTTTTAAAATGGGAAATTAAGATTTTAAAAATCATTGGGTTCCAGATAAAAATGGGAAAAAATTTTTCAAAAGGGCCCAACAATGGGGTTTTCCCGATTTTCAATGGATGGGTTTCAATTTGTCGGCCGGGACTTTTTAAAAGGTGCATCAAACATTTCAAAGTTCATTGTTATTGGGGGGGGGTTAAAAGAGAATGGGGAAAATCCCCTTTCAAAAAAAATTTGGGGTAAAATCGGGATTCGGAATTTTTAGATGCGTTGGGAAATAGTAAAGAATTCAAAAATTTGCGATGTGTCTCGGTCGTCAAAGGGTAGTAATTTAAAAATGAGTCAGACCCGGCAACTTTTTTTTTGTTTTGTTCAAGACGTTATTGATTATTTTCCCATGTTTTTTATAGATTTTCCTTTTCAAAAGCAGTGAAAAAGTTTTTTTTTCGATTACAGTTTTAAACCCTTTTCTATTTTATCATTTTTTTTATTGATTCTTTTGTTTGGGAGATAACATTTATACCCCTTTCCCCCGTTGATTTTAAAGCCCCTTTTTTTAAAAATGATTCCCCCTTTTTTTTTAAAATTTTTTATATGGCATGTATTTAACATTTCTTTAAATTTTTGTAAAAAACGAGAAAAAATCTTTACTTTTTCTAATAAAAATTTATTCCACATGCCCAGCTCATGTTGGAAAAATTTTTCGATCACTGACCCTTTTCCAATAAAAACATTTTTTGATTTTGGGGTTTAGAAAAACAGGACCAAACAAGACTAGGCAAATGATCACCGCAGAAGAAAATTTCCCCTTGATTTTTGCTTTAGGGGAAATTGTCAGGGGGTAGCTGTATTTGGTATTTTTGTTGGTTTGTCATGGGGGGAAAGAAGGGAATATAACATCTAAAAACCTTTGGTTAAGGAATCACTTTTAACAAATTTATAGAAACCTAAATTTAACAATTTTGTTTTCGGACGTTATTTTCCCAAGAATTTCACCATTTCATCTGAAAATTAGAAACAGCAAACCAGGGGCCCAAATTAAACCACGATAATATTTTTTTTTTTGTGTTTCCTTTCTAAAAGATGGAAAAAGTTTCCAAGCACTAAATAAATCGGGCCTAATGGATATTGCAAAATCTTTTATATAACATGACCCCCCCACCATTTTCCCTCTGTCTGTTTTATGCTCAATTTATAACCAGGAATAGATAACATCAATGAGGGGTTTTGCCACTTTAGTTAGCCCGATAAAGAAATTTGTGTTTATTTCAGAGTAAGATAAGATCGTCGAAAGGTGTATACTTATATTAAGGGTATTAAAAAGTTCTTTCTAATTCAATTTTGCTCTGAGTTGTCTTTCGATGGTATTGAGCACCAATGTTTAAAAAAAAATACTTTGGCCCATGAATTAGAGAAGCGGGATTAAAAAAACACAATCGTTAAAAATAAAGGTATCATCCACTGATTCAGGGTTACTTATCGTTTTTTGTTGTCATTCATTTTTTACGAACTCAAATTAAAAACAAGGGGATGGTAGACGTTACAAAGAAGTGTTTATAAAAGCGAGCTAGGTATGGGAAAGTAAACTGGACAGTTTTTTTGTAGGGGAAACAAATAAACCCGAATGGGCAAAAATTTTGAGACATAGGGCAGAGATACATTTTTAATAATGTAGACTTGTAGCAATTTGATTTAAGAAAAGAAAAAAAAAAAATGGTTTTTAAAAAGGTACATTCCAATGACATTGATTTTTTAAAAATTTAAAATAGGAAAATAATAATAACAACCCAAATGATGTGATGTTATGTCTGGCCAAGTTGATATGGGGTTTCTTCCCCCCAAACGGAAGGTCAAAAGAACCGCCAGTTTTAGGGGATAACGCTGGGAAACATTGGGGCGTAAATGAACCCCTTTGTCCTTTTTTGGGTGGGTTGAATGATCCTCTTAGGGGTTTACTGGTCCCCGGGCTTTGAGGGACGTCGTCGTGATGTAAATATTTGATCCTCTATAGGATTATTCTTCAGAGTCCGGGGAGGTTTTTAGGATGAATTATCCCTATTCTCAATAACGCAGGAATCGCGGGGGGTTTTTATCACCAGTCCCTGGGGTGGTTGGGGCCAGGTGTCGGGCTCCTCGATTTTATATCTGAGCCCTCCGTTTCATAAAAAACCAAAACCCCAAAAACCCCCCGGGGCTGTCTTTTCCAGATCCCCCGGAACCATGGGTGACGATTTGGCCCTCTGGTTTTGCAAATGTCTGATACGAGCTTGTGAATTTTTTGCAATTCCGTCGGGCCTGTTTTGGGTGGCCCCATCTTTTATTTTTTTTCCCGCATTTTATGGATATTTTGGGGCATGAGTCCGTGTTTCCAGACAATAAGGGGACGGACTGACTTCGGGGTGGAAAGCCTGGACCCCTGATCCAATATTCAGGGTTTGTCCAGCGATGTTCCCCCCGACAATACCACGACAGCACTCAGCCATCTTGAACCCCCCGGCCACTGGGTTTGATACGGGTTTACATTTTCCTGTTTTTTCCGCCTCTTTTGGGGGTTTTCTCACATCAAGGAAATCGGGGGGAATTTTGTATGATTTTTGTTGACCAAAAAATGTTATAATTTGCGGTTACAGACAAATTTAGTTGACTTTTTTGGGGAAATTTTTTAAAACCCCCAAAAAACCTATTTCCCGGGTTTCCCCCCGAACAAAAAGAAGGAGTACCCTTTTTTTTTGGGTTTTGATGGGTCCCTTTTACTTTTCGTCAAAAAAAACGGAAAAAGGGGTGAAAAACAAATTAAAAGGTTGAATGTTTTTTTCTTAAAGGGTTTTTTGGGGAAAACAAACCTTTTGGGGAAATGGAAAAAATGGCATTGAACTGTGGGGACCCTACAATAAAGTTCTGATATCTTTTTTGCGCGCAAGCGCCGCCACGTCCAAGGGGATAACTGGGACGCCCAGGGCACGGGCGATCGGGAAAAGCAGATCAAAATTGAACCCAACCAAGAAGTTTTTTTATTTTTTTTCCGCCAAAACCCACCCAAAAATATTCTTTATTTATTTATTGTTTATTTTATTTTTTGAAATTTTTTTTGATTATTGGATGATGATTTTGAGGAGGGGGGGACAAGATGATGAGGGGGATGAGGATATTTCAGGGTTATTTTCACATCACGGAAGATTCATTTTTGTTTCCCACTTTTTTGAGAAAAAAAAAGAGCTTTTCCCCTGGTCACGCCCGTGAAAACCAAAAAAAATTCAAAACCCGGCCAAAAAGGGGGCACGGAAAAAAACAACCCTTCCCTTTCCCCCGCTCCCCCCAAGTTGTTTTTCCCCAGCCGACCGCCAAAAGAGCAACATTGTGGGGCCCCAAAAAAAAGACCGATTGTCTGAATTTTTTTTGTTTATCTACGGAGCCGGGCCAGACGGGGCAAACCCAGTCTTTTCTTTGTCTCAAGACAATACATTAAGGGAAAAAGGGGGATGGGGTTGACATCCGGATGATGATGAATTTGGTGACGGTTTTTTTGTTAATGACAGTTTGTTACATTTAAACCCAAGGGAAAATTTAAGTTTTTTATTTTTTTCAAACCCGCCTCCTAAAAAACGGACAAAAAAAACATTGGGGTCGTTCGCAAACAGAAAAAGGAAAAATTTTAAGTATGATATCGTTTATATATAAAAAGAAAATTTGACCTAAAAAAGAACCTTTTACACCAATTGATTGATGTAAAAGATTTTGTATTTTTTATTCAAACTGTTTCCCGTTTAAAGAATTTCCCAACCAGTCCCGGGGATTCCAACACCATACCACGCTTTGAAAGTAAAAACGGGCATAGTATCTGCCTTGGAAAGGTCCGGAACAACAATAGTGTGGTTGGTTTATCCGGGTGAGCTGATTTTTTCAAAGGTCATAAAGGGGGCCCTTTGATTTAGAAATTGCAAAAACCCAGGATCAGAATATTATACTTAGTTTTAAATGACAAGACGAGCAACTAATCCCAAACTTTTGGAAAAAAAAAGGGAATATAAATGGGGGTGTAAAAATTTAAATTTAGAGTCCCGTTTTTAAAATAGGGAAATTCTTTCGATCTTAAAATCACAATTCCCGATAGAAAAAAGGGTTTAAATTTTTCCCAAAGCTAAAAAATATGTTTATTTTCTTAATGAGATAGGTGTCAATTTGTCGGCCTGGACCCGGGGAACATCAATACATTTAAAGTTCATTGTTTAGTTTTTTAAAAAAGAATGGGGAAAATCACCTAAAAATCAACAAATCGGGATTCAGGAATCTTAGATGTGATTAGGACCAATATTTGAAAGAATTCAAAAACCCCCCCATGTGTCCGGCGTCAGTGTAGATCATTTAAGAAATGAGTCGGCCCCCAATTTTTGTTTTGTTTTGTTCAAGACGTTATTGATTTTTCATTTTTTTATATTGTTTTTTCCTTTTTCGAAGGGCAGGAAAAAGTTTTTTTTCCGTATTACAGAGAACTTTTCCCTATATTTATCATATTTTTTTTTAAGATTATTTGGTTTGGAGAAAACTTTTATACAACTTGCCTTTCCGCCTGATTGACTTAATAGCCCCTTTGTTAACCAATGATTGCCCGCAGTCTTTTTTACATTTAAATCTTTTATATGGAACACATGTGTTAACACTTCATTTAATTTTTGTAATAAACTGAAGGTAACAGTCATTTACATTTTCTTTTCTACAACCATAATTTCATTCCACTGGACATCTCGAGCTCATACTTCAAGGGGAAGAGATAACGATATCTTTAGTATTCCGTTTCAATAAAACATCTTTGATTTTTGTGGCTTTAGTAAAACTAGGACCAAACAAGACTATAGGCAAATGATCACTCTGGCCAAGTTAATAATTTCTGCCCTGGTGACTGTCTATGCTGTTAGTGAAAATAATCCAATGAGGTAACTGTATTGTGCGTAATTCTTACATTGGTTTGTCTATGGAAGGGCGAAAGAATGTGAATATAACGTCTAAAACTCGTGTGTTGGGTTATGAATCATCTTAAGCAAATTTATATTGAAATCTCCTAAAATGTAACAGATTTTTGTTTCGGACGTTATTTTGCAAAATTTCATCCATTTCATCTGAGAAATTAGAAACAGCGAACCAGGAGGTCTGTAAAATTAAACCTACGATAATATTTTTCTTTTTGTGAATTTCCTATTTCTAAAAAGATGGGTTCAGCTGTTCGAAGCACTAAATAAATCAAGCCTAATGGTATATTACAGGAATCTTTTATATAACACCTTTTTACCATTTGCCTCTGTCTGTTTTTATGCTCACATTTATAACCAGGAATAGATAACATCGAATGAGGGGTGCAAAGCCACGTTTCAGTTAGACCGATAATATGAAATTTAATTTAATATTTCGTTTAGAGCAGAGTAAAATCGTCCAAAATGTTTGTGTATACTTCTGATATTAATGTGAAGTATTGAGAAAAATTCATTTTCTTAATTCGTTAATTTTTGCTCTAAGGTTGTCTTTCAATTAGGTATTAGACTACATGTGTTAAATAAAAAGCTCACTTTGGTCCACTAGATTCAAGCAGGATTAAAAACACAATCATTAAAAATAAAAGCATATCATCCACTGATTCAAATTTTTGTCATCCCAACATGCTATTGTTGTCATTCATTATGTGTGTTACGAACTCAAATTCAAAACAGCAGGATGGTAGACTGATTAAGTACAAAGAGTGCTTTTATATATAGCAAAACTAGGTATAGGAAACTCAATTCTGCGTACAGTATTTTTGTGCATGGGATGAACAAGATGGGAAACCAGAGATGAAGCAAAAAACATCGTTTGAGACATATTGTATGGCATGAGATACATATTTATGATAATGTAGACTTGGTAGCAATTTGATTTCCAAGAAAAGAAGAAAAATAAACACATGTATTTAACAAAATTTTGACCAATGACATTGATTTGTTAAATTGATAATAGAACTGATAATAATAATAACAATTTCTCAACTGATGCTAGATATTGTGTCTAGACTAAGCTATGATATGGGCTTGCTTCCCCGAATCGGAGGTCTTAAATGAACCGCTTTCAGTTGTGAGTGGTAACCCTTCTGGGACAGACATTTAAGGACGTATGCAAACTAGTTAACTTTCATTCTGTCGGATGGTTAGGAATGATCCTCTCTTAGGCGTTTACTGGCTTCCCCGGATCTTTGAGGTGACGTCGTCGGTGATGTAAATATTTGATCCTCTAAGGGATTATTCTTCCAAGATCGGGCAGCTTTTGGGGATGAACTGCTATCCGTATATCTCAACTAACTTGCAGTGAATCAGTCGTGGGCGTTCTGATCACCAGTCCCGGTGTGGGGTGGTTGGCGTCCAGGTGTGCAGTGGGCTCGCTCGGTTTCTGTATCTGAGCCCCCTCCAGTTTCGCGTAACAGAATCCGTCTAAATCCTCACTGGACTGATCACCGAATCCTCGGGGACACCATGGATGACGATATTTGTTTCTCCTGCTCGGTTTTGAAACCGTCGTCAACTGATCATCGAGCTTGCTGATATCTGCAATGTCCGTCGGACCTGTTGATGGTCTCTACAATCCTCTTATTTTTGTTCTCAAGCATTTCATGGATGATACCGGGTCATCAATGTCGCTGATTGACGCACTGGCACGATGATTGGTGTCACGAACTGACTTCTAGGATGGACAGACTGGTACCCATGATCTCGAGGGTATTCAGGATTTTGTCAGCTTGATGTTCGTGAACAATGCACCACGACAACACCGTGAGCCATCTTGAACCCCATCGGGCTCACTGGTGGTTTGGTCGACGAAGGTTGATCGATTTTCCCTCGTTTTCTGCTGCCTCTTGTGGTTTGCTCACATCAAGAGGAATCGGTCGCCGGTCCAGGATGGTTGTATGATTTTAGTTGACCAAAAAGATGTTATAATTTGGGTTACAGACTAAATTTAGTTGACACGGGAGACTTTTTAAAACCAGTGCGTCACCCATGTTAAACCACGGTTCACCACAGACAATAAAGAAGGAGAGTCCTCCTTCCTTTCTTTTTTGGTTTCGATGGATCACCGTTGGACTTTTCGTCAAAATAACGGAATGAGGGATGAAATCAAATTGAAGAAACTTGAATGTTGTTTGTGTATCTTATTGTATTTTCGCGTTGAACACAAACTCTTTGGAACGGATGGACAAAATGACATGGTGAACAAATCGGTGCACCCTACAATAAGTTCTGATCATCTGTGTTTTGCGCAAGCTGTTCTGTCTGTCATCGTCCAAAGGGTATCGAACAAGGGACGCTTGCAGACGCCTGATCTGATCTGGAAATGCTGTGAGATGTTATGTTCGAATCCCAACCAAGTAGAATGTTTATGTATTTTCCTGCTTTCGACAATAATTACTTTACTTTTGTTGTTGTTATTTATTTTTTAATTATTGTTGCGATTATTGGATGATGATTTTGAGGAGGAGAGTGACGAAGATGATGAGGATAATAGAGATGGGGATGACGTCCAGCGTCACCTACATCATTGGCAACATCATCATCACGAGATGATGCCACTTTATCCACTTGCCTTGTCCTTAATGTATTGTCCTTGAGACAAAGACAAAGACTGCGGTTTTGCCCGCGTCTGGTCGCAACTCCGTAGAACAAGCAAGAGAAAATTCAGAACCAATCCCGGCCAAAATAGTTTGGGACACGTGACAATAAACGCCCTACCTGTCCCTGTCCCCGCTCCCCGCTCCCCTACCAATGTTGTTATCTCCAGCCGGGCACAGACCATAATAGAATAACAGATTGTCAGGGGCCGGGGCCAGCTGAGATTGACCGGGATTGTCACAATTCTAACAATATAATATGTGTGCGACATCCATGGTTTTATCCATGCGCTTATTGTCTTAACTCTTTGTAGACTTTACTTTTGTTCAGTTTATTTACATTTATTACTGGTAGTATTATTTGAACTTTTCTTCTGGAGGGGTGTTTGGTTTTGTTTCCCAAACCTTGAAATAGCATCAAAGAGTTGAATTAAAGAAAGGTATTTGGGGAAAAATTATAATAATAATAAAAATATTATTGTGGAATTTTACTAACGATGATAAATTATATGCTTTATACAAAAAAGATATAAACGTTCTAATCGGGTGGATTCAGACAAACGATCCCCGCGTTTACAGCAGGTGTTCTTATCCACTATACCACCGTGGTATACCAGTTTGGTCCCATTCATATGTCGATGGATAATGTGGCTGGTTTACCACTGAACAATAAAGAAGGAAGTGCTCCTTCCTTTTCTTTTTGGTTTCGATATGGATCACCGTTGGACTTTTCGTCAAAATAACGGAATGAGGGGATGAAATCAAATTGAAGAGAACTTGTATGTTGTTTGTGTATCTTAATGTGCTTTTCGTTGAACACAAGCTCTCTTTTGGGAACTTATGGACCAAAATGGCATGTAACAAATGTTACAGTGCACCCTACAACAAAGTTTCTGATCATCTGTGTGTTCGCTACAGCACCATTGCAACTCATCATCGTCAAGGGTATCGGGAACTTCAGGGACGCTTGCAGGTTGCCACGGTCTGATCTGAAAATGCTGAGATCATATGTTCCAATCCCAACCAAGTAGAATGTTTATGTATTTTCCACCTTTTCCGACAATAATATTACTTTTATTTATTTGTGTTTATTTTATTTTTGATTATTATTTTTTGGTTATTGGATGATGATTTTGAGAGGAGGTGACGAATGATGAGGATAATAAAGATGAGGATGACGTCCAGCGTCACCTACATCATTAGCATCATCATCATCTGAGATAATCACCATAACACCATCACTTGCCTTGTCCTTAATGTATTGTCCTTGAGACAAAGAGACAAGACTACGGTTTGCCCGCGTCTGGTCACGGCTCCGTAGATAAACCTAAGAAAATTGAGACAATCCCGGCCAAAATAGTTTAGGGACACGTGATGACAAACATACCCTACCTGTCCCCGCTCACCCGCTCCCCCTACCAATGTTGTTATCTCCAGCCGGGCCTGAACCGCCAATGAGCCAACATTGACAGGGGCCGGGGAACCCAACAGACCCAGGATTGTAGCATTTTCGGTATTTGTTCAGATTGATCAACATTTTTATCTTTACTACGACAACCCACTGGCAATGTGGCCTTTCTTTTGGCACTAAAACAAGTATTGTACCTAAATCGGCACTTGTCTGATGGTGAGTATCTCCCACAACGATAACAAAGGTTGCGTTTGTACCTCTGCTTATTCGAAGACTTCGCGGTTCGGCGATTTCCATTGTTGTGAGTTGTCCTTGGTACACTTGTTCACTGCATTGCCATTTCCATTGCTAGTTTGTTTGTGCTACCTGCATTTATTTCATGTCTTTGATGTTCTTATTCACAGTTTTAAGACTTTTGTGCTATTGTCAAAGCCTTTTCGAGGGTGACAGTCATTCCGTACACCACAAACGAGCCCTATCATGTAGCATATCATTTAAGGAGGTGCCAAAATTGCAAAGTTTGCGAGAGGCGAAGACTAGCCATACTGGGCAATAGACTCTCCCTTCCTCCGAAAACGGTTGTTAAACTTCAAACGTTGCACTATTTCCAGATGGTACAGGATTGTGATGTTTGGAGTCATTATTTTGATCGCAAATCATGGTACGGCTACGCAGAGTTTTGTCAGGAGAGACCAGGCTTCGCAGAAGTTTTGTATGATCCGAGACAATAACAGCTAATAGAACAACTTGTTTTCTTAGCCATTGGTCCATCATTTAACTACGAAGTAATGTTCTAACAACTTTCAAAGTAAGTGTGTCCAGTCCTCCGTTCCTCACAGAAATTCGTTGATTTTACCGATCAGGGTAACCATCATGAAAAAACAACATTTTCCTCGTGGCCAATTTGTAATGAAGCGGAAATGTCTTTCTAACGTTAAGGCCTTTCACTGCGAACAGGTGAGCGAAGCTAAATCCCCAATCTGTTTAATAACAAGGTGTAATCGACTACAAGCGTGTCATATCTGGTACGACCATGTGCAAACAAGATATGGCGGCCTGGCAGCCTAAAAATCTTGGCGTCATCACGCTAATAAACTTAAATAAGTCCACAATACAGCCGTACAGTGCCCAAATAGTTAGGGAGACATATTCAAAAGCAAAGGACTTATGTCGTCGAATAATAACAGCATAGATATTCTTTGTATATAGAAGTTTTAAAGCGCCCCACAACTGACTCCTGTTTTCACCATTTCTGTCCAATACTGTTTCCAGAGGCGTGGCCCGTAAAATTTGGTACAAAAAATTTCCATAAAGTAGTATGTGGGGTGAACGGCAGAAAGAGATTGTGTTGTGATCTGGTGGAATATCCATGAATATCATAGACCGCAGTGAAATAGGAAGAACAACTCTTGAGGAAAGAAGTTGGTCCGATATCTTGTACGTGAAGATCCCAGTACGTAGTTTATTACCAGGCCTATCAATGTGTGTTGATGTGCTCAGTGTATGAGAACAAAAAGGAGCAAGGTGCATATTCTGATGGCCATTTTTTGAATAGGAAGTAGAGAGTTGTTAGGAACGAGTCCAAACGATATAATAATAGTTAAGATAAGACGAGGATGATTTAAATGTGTTGTGGTTATGGATAATATAGATAGATAGAGGAAGACAATAACAAAAGTATTTCATCTTTAAATAATACCTATTCAAAGAATGTTGTAAACAGGACCTCATTGTTATAGGTATAACATCCAATATAGAGAGAGCTAGAATAAGAAGGAATGCTATTTACTAGAAAAAGAACACGCTCTTTGTTTTATTGGGATTCAAACGATTATTACATTTGAACCAGGATGAGAACATTGGTGAGAGATCAGTGTTGACGGTAGGTATGGTTGGGGATGGGATAGATAATGGTAGTGTCGTCTGCAAAAAAGTGCAGAGGAAACACATTTCCTCAATACAGCTTTTATGATAAAAAGTGTGCCGTATCATAAACACCAAACAAATGTGCTGCCTAACACCGAGATCGGTGTCAATCGGTGGACATGTCCCCCACACTTTTCAAATGTCCCCCTTGTTTTTGCAACACCAAAATTGTTAATAAAGCGCCTTCAGAATGCACCACAGATCATCCAAAGTAATTATGTCGACCCTGAACAGCAATTTTTACCCATGGATGTATCACACTTAGTCAAGCCCACACAGTAACAAAACAAGACAATGAGAGAGAATATATCAATCACCTTTTGTGATACAAGGCAATGTCGGATAGGTTAAAGGATTTGAAAAAAATGGGGTGCATCTTTGGTCGCACAGCCCATCCTGTATTTCAAACATCATTTGGAGGGCAAAACACTTTGTGAGTAAAATGTATTAGTAAAAATAAAATAAAAATAACGATCCGGAGCATACTGATCGAAACGTTGAGTATTACCCCAGTTCTTTTCAGAATTAATTACTACTCAATTGAGATTCCAACATGGTAGCACCGCAATTAGTCTTACTTATCATCCTCCTCACCATGCAAAGTTACAAGTTTTACCTATCTACGTTCTGCACGAGGCATACCACTACCAAGGTTCGAAGTGTCGAACGAGTTGATCAGACGTTCTTAAAACGTTCGCTTCATGAACAACCTCGCCTTCCTGAAACGATGCCGATACTCTAATCCCTCATCCCGCCCATACAGCCACGAGACCCAGTTTGCAGCCTCCACGTTCCCGCCGCATCCAACGTTCAGCCAGCGCCTTCTTATTTCGTGAGGAGGATCGCCTCCACACGTTCCTCCCTCGTCAACATCGACCGCAGTTGTCCCCAACCTAGAAGAAGGATTTCGCGACACGTTCCACCCTCGAGGATTTCGAGAAAGTCACCACACCTGCACTTCGTCTTCGAGTACACGCGTTCACCAATACACCCGCCGGAAGCAAAGCAGCACAGCCAAGTTTCACCGTTTCAATGACTGGATACGGGATCTTCTATATCCCTATTCCCCGCGCGTTCATCCGGTCTAAGGGATCCTCTATATCCCCACGACCATCCGACTCCAGAGTCTTGGAGATCTTCATATATCTGCTCCAAATCATGCGCGCTTCACGTAAACCTACGGGATCAGCTTATATATACTAGCTCAGCTCAGGCAAACCTCACACCTCCGCCTTCACAGGACGCGTTCCAGAAACACACTGTCGTCAATCCTCAGCCAACGCACCCTCACGCCTATCGAAACATCAGTACAATGCATCATTGGGGATGAATTTCGCAACACCCAAATCCATCCCAACGGAAGAAATCATCCAGTCAGTTGAGCCAGCCCTGCGACGACTCTAACAAACAGAAGCTGATGACGTCCGATCACAGATAAGTGATGTTTTGCGGAAAGCCAAGCCAGCCAAGACTACCAACCAACTCTCCAAGGGAGAGCTTCCGCTTTACGCGACATCAAACGGGACAGCTCCATCCACATCCTCACCGCAGACAAAGGTAACGCTACAGTCATCATGGACTGAGTACAATACACCGACAAGGTAAGTCACATTTTATTATCCGATTCATACCGCCCCTCAAGAAGAACCCTATCCTTCCATATGAGAAAAGAGTCGCTAGCAAACTCTGTTGCCCTCTCCACCGTGCCAGTGCCCTCTCCACCCAATCCTTTACCGACATCTCAGACCATCACTCCTCATCCTGCCCTAGGTTCTTTGGTCAGCCGAAGATTCACAAACCTGATGTTCCTCTCTGCCCCTATCAATGTCGCCTCAGAGGTTCACCTCACGTACAACACAGCCCGTCATCATCTAGCTAAGATCATCCGACCCCTTGGTGGGTCTCACTCAACACCATGTGCAACTCCTGGTCGTCTGTTGAGATCACCTGGGACTCACCTTCAACCCAGCGACATCTTGGTTAGTTTTTGATGTTGTCTCCCTATTCACCCAATGTCCCAACTACAGAGACATGCCTCCTGGTGAAGAACAGACTGTACAAGATCTTTCCTTGATGATCGCATATCACCCACCCTGACCAAATTGATGATTTAAGCATGAATTATGTGTCTGTTCAAGTTGTTGTTTCTCAGCTCAGGCAAGTTCTACGACAGCAGACAGCTGGGACCTCTATGGGATCTCCTTTATCCCCGGTCCTTGCTGCGATATTTTCATGGAATAGTTTGAAAACACTTCCCCTCAACACTGCCGATCTCCAACCGAAGCTGTGGCTTGCGCGATACGTGGATGACACTTTTGTGGTTTTGCCACATGGCAGAGACACACTCCAGGATTTTCTACATCTCAACCAGCAAAACCTCCGAGCATCAAGTTCACCATGGAAACAGAAGAAGACGGCAAGATCGCGTTCCTTGATGTTGGCATTTCCAGAAACCCAGACGGTCCCCTACACCACAACGTCTTCACGGAAAGCCCACGCACACAGATCGGTACCGAACAACAGCGCTCCTTCCATCACCCAAGCATCAAGTCATCGGTCAACCGTACCTCGTACAACGACATACAACATTTGTGACACAAGAGGACGGGCCTTCCCAAGGAACCTACAGCACATCGAAACCACCCTCAAACGCAACCCGGTTACAATCCCAGCAAGAACACCCGCACACGGCCGCAGAGGGAGATTTTCCCAGAAGTCCGCCATCGTCAATCGTCAAGCACTCACATCATCAAGTGACCACCAGATCAACCTTTGGCGGGCAAGCCAAACATCATCACACCCCTATCGACGCAGCTTTTACCCCAGACGCATCAGAGAAGCCATCGAGATCGTCAAACACGACACTGTGCCACAGGGGACATCGGCTTGTACATCAGCGACGACATTTGGTGACCACTACTATGGACTGAAGGATCTTACATATATCGCAAAGTCCATAACCCACCCCAGACTGAGGGATCTCCTATATCCTAAGTCAACCATCCTCCATCCCCCTGTGCTTGTTAACAACTGATTCACTTCAGTGAGCTTTACACACTCTCCCCTCCCCAACCCCTAGGATCCTAGTCTCAACACTTCCGCCTTTGCACCTCAACCTCGAACAAATCCTCCAGCATCCATTCATGCGGATGATCCTCCAGTAGTCTACTAAATTTAAACAGCAGATTTTTCAGAGTCCGGCATTCTCCTGAGTGACGATCAGAGCATCCGACTGATCGAAACGTCGAGTTGTAATCCTAGTTCTTTTCGAACTTAATTAACACTCAATTGAGATTCCACATGGTGTCACCGCAATTAGTCTTACTTATCATCCTCACCATGCAAAGCTACTAAGTTTTACCAATTTCAAATTAAAATGGAAAATAAAATAAAATATAAAATAACAGAAAAATCATGTTTTTTATTTTTGGGAATTCAGCATCGAACCGAAGCTTCAGATGTATTGGTTCTGGCGCTCTATGCAATATGTCGTCCACACTCTAAAAAGTGGAATGGATGTCCCCAGTAATATTAAACCTTCAAATCAAAACCGATAGACGCCAATGGGCAATTTTATTCCAGCAACCTAAACAAGTCTGTCCAAGATTGTAGAATTCGCCTCTATGGAAGCGCGCGTACTGCCGGGCAGCGTAGAGGCGTGCCTTCACATACCCAACATATCTACTAGTTACGACAAAAATTCGACTTGGAAGCTTTTGCATTCGGACCGCTTAATTAATATATTTGTGTTGCAAAAAGCGGTAGCCTTCTCCTGTAACAGATATGCTAATATATTTATGTGTTTAAATTTTAATTATGGTGCATCAAAAATTGGGGACATTTGATATACTGTCCCCACACTCTAAAAAGTTGGGGACGCGCCCCTTCACCACTAAATCGACGCCCTATGGACCATTTGTCAAAACAAACTGGCCAGCCAACCTCATATGTAAGAACACTACATAATAATGATATACCATTGTCTTCACCAATTTATGTAAGTTGCATGAAATTTGCATACAATTATAACATACACACCAAACGAATCTTGACCACACCAAACGAACTTGACGAGAGCTACATTATAAGGACTAAGCGACAGTGATTTTTCCCTCACAGAAAAAAAATCATTAATGGAAAAGCCAGTACTATCAAAAGTTGGTGGCAAACATTTCCAAAATGCAACACCTGGGAACCAAAGCGTAGCGTATTGTTACCCATTCGGCAGCTGCGTCGTTTTTATTAATTTGGTTAGAACTGGAAATGAATTAAAAACAAACAAGACTAGATAAGTTGTCAATAAGTATAAGTATCAATCATATTTGAGTTTATGCTTGTATATACTGCTCTTAAAATAAATACCCCTAAAGTGCTTGTGAAAAGTATAGTATAGCCTGCTTGGATCCAATAATGCATTAATTAAAAAAACTATTTTGAGTACAAATATTAATGTATAATCTTTCAAATAGAGTTTGAACTGTTTATTTCATTCCTTTATTCACAGTGAAGTGATCATTAAAAATAAAATAAAATACCGTTGTATTATTTTGGTTTTAATTCCAAGGGGCCGGATAGGGTTATCCCCTAGTCATGCCGCCTGCACACAATTTTAAAACCGGACAGTGTCGATTTTTGAACAGGAGGCATGTTTACGGATCATTACATTCCTGACGTATAGATATTGTGCATACTAATAAGGGAACCCGAACCACTTCGAGTCAGGACACGACTGGCTTTGGTGAAGTGTTGAAGTGTTTCTAAACACTCTGTTTGACTTGTATTAGCTGCTTGACTGGGTTGAGTAAATAAATTATGATGCAAACAGTCGGAAGTAGTTTCTTTGTTGTAATTCTCAGTGTATGTAGGTTAAGACCGAATATCCCAGTTAGCACGATGATAAGCTGTCCTTCTTACATATTCCTTTTCTTATCATCCTGATATTGCTTCTCATTGGTCAATATCCTCAATACTGAGTTATAGCAATCAATTTGTTATCTCAGTCCAAATATATAGAGCAATTCTGTATTTGTATACTATCTGATCCTCGTGATTACACTGCACCATTGATTGTCAAATTACACGCACACTGCCACTTGGGTTCAGGTAAATTCAATGTGCTAGACATAGTTTACACAATTAAATATCAAAGTACATTTTTAACATAGTAATATAAAATGAAACTAAGTGAATTCTCCAGAAGGTGCCTATTAGAAGCAAAAGTTGTGTATATGGGTTCCCTAATGCAGGCACAGGCAGAGAATAACAATGAAAATATTACAACAAGATTTCCAAGTTCCTGTATGTGCCGCTGCATAACAAAAAGTTACTTAAGTGTCATTTCACGTAAATACTTAACATAATGTGTCCATGGTAAAATTTTTTTTTTTAAATTGATCGGACTTGGTGAGCAAGTAACCAAATAGACTTTTATTTCCATATGTAGCCCGTTTGTCAATGGTAATAGCCTTGAGTTAGTGTTTTGGGGCATTTTAGGTTGATTTTTGGGTCTCAAATAGAAATGTTTTTTTCTCCCTTTTTTAAGACATTCCACCTGCCAAAATGCAAAGAATTATGTCACAAAATCAACTATATCACTAGCAGACAAGTGTCATCATGACTTGACTCACTTACTTGAAAAAATAATACATATTTTAAATATCACCCTTGTGTTATTTTAGAGACTTTACCCAAAATTGACAATTTATTGCCTATTTTGTCCCTGAAAAAGTCAACTTGCCAGGGGTCTCAGATATTTTCCTTTGATTAGAGGTTAAACATTGGCCTTCTCATATCTGGTGAGAAAATCTTGGTAATTGTGGGTCCTCTGTTGGCATGTAGTACTGCCTCAAAATGGTAATTTTCCTCAAAAAACAGGAAAAGTGAAATTGGAGTTTTTCCGCCTATTTTTAAAAGCAATTATATAACAAAAGAGAACACTTTCATGAATCTGGCACTTTTTACCCAAATCATAGGAGCAATTTTTTTAGGCTAGTGTGGATTTCTCCTGATTGAATAGGAATTAAGTGCTAGCGTAAATTAGTAGCCTCTTTACTACCTGTCCCCCAGCATTTTGTTACAATCCATTTATCTGATAAATTTACTTTTATAGGTACGAAAAAGATGAAGCAATACTTGTATATTGAAGCATATTATTTCTACAGAACCCCCAAATTAATTAATCATAAAGGCCTTTTTGAAGTAGAAAAGTCTGTTGAAAAGGCTGGAGGAGCAGGTTCTTATGCGGCAAGTATACCATAATTTATATAAAGACAGAATTCAATGTAATTATATAGACAAACTACTACAGATGGGGGAAGATTTTTAATTGTGTAATCACACCAATATTTCGAGCATTTTTTACAAAGGAAATCAACATGATTTTTCAGTCAATAAACAAGCCATAAGCCAGAAACTTCTGACACATTCATATCAATTACAAACTAATCCCCAGAAAGATATATCGTCTTTCAAGGTAAGCATTGGGAGTTGAGAAAATACAACGGTATCATTATGCACAAAACACGATCAAACAACCTCTTCCTGCATCTTCTCATCCTATTTCACCTCAGTTAATGACATTCACCAATGCATACCAGATCACGTGATGCACTCAGATAATCTAAGACGAAACAGCAGATCAATATACCCGTCTCTACTAAGTCTTTTATTTAACCGTTCAAGTTCATCATTCTCTTCAGTGATCTAATTTTGTTTCTCCATCATCCGTAAAATTTCTACTCAAAAATAATGTGGTTGGTTTCCTCGTTTCCTAGAGCGTAAATGTTCCAGGTTTATCTGCCTGATAACTTCATTAATGACCAACAGACTACTTCAACAAACTTTCTGATATGGCTGACACCTTAATGCGTAATATTTATTTCTCTACTATCAGTTCGACACTATACCATGATCCACCTTACTAACATACCTACACTTACCCCGATTTTCCAGCACAGCTATTAAACCTCTTTCTTCCACAACGAATTTTGTTAAAATAACTGGAGATTATTCAAACTCAACAGCGGGACCAGCCATATGTTTGATGCTGTTCAATCTTTTTTGTAAAGCTAAAGTTTCCCATTTCCTTTTATTTCGCGTCCTGGTGCACAATAATGCAATTGTAGCTCAGAAATATTTATTGCCATCCATCTCACAGATAATCAAAATCAAGAAAACAGGAATGCGGTGAGTAGATAGAGATAGAGGAATGAATGAACGAAGTTTCCATAAATAAATGTATGGAAATGTTTAGCTCATCACTGTTGTGTTGTTTAAGTGGAATAGTTGAAATAGCTTAACAAATATTTTTAAAACTGTCAATCAAAAACCTATAATTTTCTTTCGCCGTTATACGTAAATTTATTCAAAAAATAACGGTGGCTTATTTCATCTTGTTTGACAAATTGTTCACAAATAAGTGAGTTTGTGGTATATTTAGACCATCAAAATTGTCTATACATTCATCAATATTCTGAGATATTCTTGCACAAGCAGGCATGCCCCTTAGCAAATACCACAAACGTAATCCTATCTACAACATTCACAACAAATGTTTGTAAGGACACACTGCCCTCCATTGAAAAGTGCTACGTAGTGACATGCATTTTATTGATATTTAGAACACAATATTTAAGACAAGCACGGTATGATGACATGTTTGGTTAAAGATATTAAAAGATACTATCAATTAAATTAAAATATATTATAAAGAAAAACAATCAAAATATAATTGATAGACAATACTAGTGCATCAACATTCTAGCGAAAAGAAGTACTGGAAAAAACAGCTTTTTGTTTTATTGGGATTCAACGAATATTACAAATTGAACCAGGATGAGACATTGATGAGTTCAGTGTTGACGGTATGGATCAAGTATCAAGTTATAGTTTTGATGTGAACAGATAATGGTAATGACTGGTTTGCAAATAAAGGTACCGAGTACTTGGAAAAAGCCTGAAAAGGGTGTTGATGGCAGTAAACTGATGCATGTCGTTATTTTTTATTGTTTTACGAGGCACTGTGTGGTAGTTTATGTTATTTGTTTTGTAAAAACCACGGGTGAATTCAGGAGGGGGGGGTGATGAAATACTATAGAGAATCATCCCCAGAATTATTCATGTCGTAAACAAAAAGTTTATTTGTGTAGTAAAAATGCATTTGAATGATAAACAAGAACGGAATTTGTAAACAGTTACTAAATTTATCTCATATTGGAACCACAAGGCCCCAAAATAATAAACGTGCCAAGAATACAAGTTATTTTAACAATTTACAAAGAGGGAATGCCGTGCGAGCAACCACATTCCAGAAACGCCGAGCCGCTTGAAAACTTTGGCTTAAGGGCAAAAGTCATCTCTGGTCGAACCACATCACTGAACCACACACCCATGCTGCAATAATATCAACGTTGGGCACACATTGCAATCAATCAAATCAATCAAATCGATCCGGCATAGGGGTTGGGTCGGGTCAAGGGTCAGTCGAGTTGGGTCGGTAGGTTCGGGTCGGGTCGGATCGGGTCAGGTCGGGTCAGGTAGGGTCGGTCAATCCAGAAACCTTCGTCGGAAATGACAGTTATTCTGGTGAGCAATGGCAACTTTTATTTTAGTTGTCAGGTTTACACGGTTTTCATCTCGGTTATTTAGGCGCTAGACCAGAGGTGTAGGATGATTGTTGTTACCCATCTGCTGCGCACCGACCGCATGTGGTTCGATCGTGACAAAGCTTAAAGCTTAGCGAGGACAAGAGTTTAGGTTCCATTGCGGTCCCCTGGGTTCAGTACGGCTTTACCGTGATTCATTGCTCTCTGATTAGGTTCGCTGCCCAAACAGTACCAGGTAAATTTCGTCTCATTCACCAGCTTTTCATCCGGTAGGAGATTTCATTAACAGCTATGGAAAGACAATTGTTTTATTAATTACTCTTCGGTATGCCGGCGAGTGAGGGCGCATGGTTGGCCAAATCTGTTTTCAGCTACTTCATGTTCACCCTACGGGTTATGTATTAGTCTTCGGTCAAGACTGTGTTTGTACATGTTTGATACACGATCCGTCGCCGCACGCTGCACGCACGATGGCGCTACACAACTGCTACCACACCTCGAACCGCTATCAAACAGTCTTTGAACTTATTCATCTCCCTAAAACCGGGGAAACCACTACGTGTGCGTCAATTTGAAATGCTAGCGCGGCCCACATGTTTGATGCGGTTCGTGTAAAAGTTAGCGATTTGTGATTGTTTAGGCAGCTAATTGATTGATCACGGAACCCCGTCAAGGGTGCGCATTTCTACTGGGGTCAGGTTAGGTTTACTTAAGAGCCTAGAGTTTTTGCACATGTTTATGGCGTGTCCCCTTCACGAACAGTTGATCAATGCAGTGGAATTATTTACAAGCACAGCGTAGCATCAGTTGGTTATCACGCATTCTGTTAAGGCAAACATGTAGTTTTAGTTTCATTAGCAGGTTAAGAAATTGTACGTACTTTATTTTTTAAGTAAGAAAGATTTGGAAATCTGCCTAACAATAGTGCCCTTCGGTTTCGCAGTGGCAAGATGTCCCATCGTAAATTCCATCAGTCTTTACAACAGCTTCATGAGGTAAAAAAAAATGTTTTCACAAATGGTTTGTAAATCATAACTTTTTTAACATTATGGACGAGGTAGTTCATAATTTGATGTTTAATGGACGAGGTAGTCCATGACCTAGTTTTGTTTGTATCTGTGTTTGTTTTAGCTGGTTTGCCCTGTGTTCGGTATTAAGCTCCTTGCAAATGGGTTATAATTTGATTCACCTTGTGTAAAATAAATGTAGTTTTAAGCGGTGGAGGAAAGTCAAACAGTTATGTCACTTTGCCTTTTGTGTCTGAGTATAACGAGTTTTAGAACTTTGTGGGAGTGTAGATTTCAATAAAGTAATTATGAATGTCGAAAAAAATCCAACTTGAAGAAATTATGTTTGTTGTCAAAATGTTCCCTTCCTGAAAACGGTGACGATATCTAATAAATATGAAATAGTCTCTGGTCATATAAATTATAAGTAAAAATACTTTTTTGAGAAATCAAAATAATATGTTATTTATATCGTACTGCTTATTTGTTTGATAAACATAAATTCTATTAAATAAGCTCATTTGTCAGAATTTCGAGGGGGCAGAGGTTAGGCCCAAAGTGTGCCAACTTTTCCATCTCTAGGACAGTTTGAAAATATGATGTGATTATTGTTACCTCTTGATTAATGCGCTTTATCTTTCCTTTAAAAACACAATCACTGAGCTTTGATGACATCCGTATGTTATTAAACTGTCTAATATTATTTGTCATGCCAAGATCTATCCTTGAACTAAATATTATTTTCAAGTAAGCGTATAGTGATTCAATATAAGGCCAAACAAAATAAAAATAAAAATACAAAATCAGGATTACGTTGAAGCGCTTTTTATTTTATTTATTCCCTTTTGTTTTTATAATATATATTTATACGCGTTTTTTGAAATAGACAAAAAATTTTCCCATACACAAAGTATGGTGGCTAAGAGAAGCTAATAGAGGTCTATTAGACCATGGGACGTGCAGTGAAAATGTCTCCAGAAATTGAGTTTCGTGACGCATATCAGGCATGAGTATGGAAACTGTTTAATTTAATAGATAATTACATGTAAATTGTTAATATATAAATCCACAATCACGAATCTTGCCAATTAGGCACATATTTGCATTTGAATTATGACACATGGAAATATATAAGCGCCCTCTGTGGCCATTCTTGAAAACTTGTACCTTTCAATGGGGACTTTTGTAGCATTTGAATAGTTGACATGGGCTATGTCTTTTTTATGTTTCCCCTACCCTCTGCTGTCAAATTGGTCCAGTGGGGGTGGGGAAGGGCTTGGGAAGGGGATTCCATATTTAGGGAATATTTGATGATTTCATTGCAAAGAAATTAACTAATTTTAAAACAACTTGCCTTGAATAAAAGGTCTGAACCCTCTCAGTTCTCTAACCCTTACTCCCAGGGTAAGATCAATGGTGTTGTGGGGTGGTGTTCCAATTTAATCAATCATGTGATTAACCAAATTGACCATACATTTCAATATTTTGGGGTTTCGTTTCCCATCCCCCATCTCCTTGCCTTGAGCCCCACCCTCTTTGGACAACACTGGATCTACCCCTGCGTACACCAAAGGCCAATTTATGAATCTTTTATCATCCTTAACAAGTTAATCATTGGTTATTAATTGTCAATGTTTTGTTTAAATATTTAAATTGATAAACACATTATTCTTCATTAATACACATAATTAATAACTTATTTTAATAAAGGAAATGCGCATTTTTGTATGACACTTAGTCTGCTTTATTTTGTCATGGTCATGATACTCCTTTTCCATCCATTTTACTTTATAATCAATAATAATAATTTCATACAGGATAAAGGATATCCAAACTTCAAGGACTAATTTGCAATGTAGTCCCTGGCATTAATTTGTTTAGATTGTAATTGTTGAAGCTTTAGCACTTAAAAAACCCTTTATATATAATTATATTGTCTATTTCCAGAATTATAATATTGGAGGCGTATTGGGTGGGTTGGTGGGTTTGGTGGGTTGGTTGGTTGGTTGGTTGGTTGGTTTATTTATTTATTCATTTTTGTGTGTGGAGGACACCCATAAAACAGTAAGAGTCAAAAGATCAATCTTCATCTAAATATGAATGCCAGTAGAATTAAGATTTTGCGGTTGCACTATGCGATTTGCACTAAGATTTTGCGGTTGCATTTTCGTCGCATAAGAAACCATTTCTCGCCAATGGTGATTACATATACATGTAATATTAATGTTAATGCTAATGATCTTTTCGCTGATTGGACTATACTATAAATATTGTGCATACTAATTCAGGAGCATGGATTTCTTAAGCCTTGACGCAGCTTTTTGAATGCCAGTAGCTGTCAGGCTGACGGGCTTGGTGTTCTGTATGCTGTACACTCTCTGATGTGGCAAAACGTAAATATTGTGAGTGAGTTATTAAATAAACAATAACGAAACAGCCGGAACTATTTTGTTGGTTCTAATTTAATTAGTGTTTAATGAGTGTTTTAGGTTAAGACCGACGATCCCGTTGGCACATTTAGGACATAATAAATGGTGGATGATCTGGGTAGGTACTTCCACTGATTTTGTTGTTTTCCAGCGTACGGTGATAACTAGCTCAAAGTAACGCATTTCGTCGCATCTCCTCGGTAACTATACAATTCCTCCCATTAACTTTGAGTGAGGCAAAATCATTTTGGTCCCATAAGTACAACACAATTCACTTTTTGTATTAATTTCTACCTATGTCTGAATAAATGTACTTACAATAACAATAAATAAAACGTACCTGAAAGATAGAAAGGATTTATTTAACATTTAATAACGCCTCGCCAAAAATGCCTCATCGACTAGAGATCGACTTGAGATCAATCTGTGTAATTAGCCGTATCTGCTTGTGTGTATACTGCGCGCAGTCTGTCTGTTTATAGCGACCCAACGTGCGGCATTGATCGCGTAGGATCGGCTTAATATAGATACGTAAATACGTCGTGAGGCATCGATTATTCATATATTCAAGAACGTAGCCCACCCACCTACGTTTGAGATGGCCAATGAGAGAGCCCCAAAAGTTACAAAAGAAACAAAATCTCCGATATTCCCAAGAAATTGCCATAGACCGTGTACAAACGTTGAAAGACTCATTCAATTTGTTAGATTTGGATGCACCCTCTTTCTCATTGTGATTCACTGCTGCCAATAACAAGTATAATACAATGTGATCGAGGTATACTGCACAGTGCATTATATGGAACGGCGCCCATACCTACACAAAAAATACGGTCAATATATATAACGCTTGATCGCAAGTCTAGTTTCCGATGCGCTCAGTTCAAACATGAAAATGTGAACATGCACAGTTTATTGCTATCGGGAGCTAGCTTAAAACATCTCATTACAACCCATTTATTTTTGTTCACCAATGTTTGTACAATTTCAACTAGCTACTAACAACACACTTTGGGGTCAGATGATGTTATTGTTGTTAATAACTCGAATATTTTTTTTTTTTTTTTAATATCTTAATAAGGTTTTGGAATGTTGGGTTTGGTATTTGTAGATTTGAATCCAATCAGGTGTAGGGCCTAATTATTGTTATGTTACAGTGTTTTATTGTACAAACAAGGCTTTATGTCGGCTACTAGTAAGTCTCAAGTAAGTCTCAAGTCCCTTGGATCAAGTCTTGTATTTTTGACTTTATGCGTGCCTTGGAAAATAGACAGATGGAGACATTATATTGTCTACTGGATGAAACGCCCCCAGCGCCTGAGAGTGAAAATTCCAATAGTGAATTCAGTAAAGAAAAATAATATAGATTAATGAGTCATAGTTGTTACAAAAAGCCTCTTTCAGATAGTGTTATTTTTGATCATTTTATATAATAAATAAATAAATAAATAAAATATAAAAGAATACAAAATATTAATAAAATAAATATAATGTTGAAAGGGAAATAGATACAACATTAGTAAATACTGGCTGTTAAATTGTTACACGTATACATTATTCCTTGAAAATATTCTGTCTGAAGTGTTTTAATCTTACACAAAAATGGAATCATTACCTTTAATTACAAAAATAATGTAAATGCAAGTTTATTTTTGAAACTAATGGATTTAAATTAATGCATGTTACCTAGTACATATTCTGTATCTTCCCTTAAAGCTGATACAATGTGATCCGTCATACGTTTTGTCAGTCATATGTTTTACCCAAGCTTAATGTGCGTATGTAAACATGTATTTTAGAGAAATACATACATCAGTGTAAAGGTTACCTTTACTCAAGCAAACATTACGGTAGTGGGCCGATACTGGCTTACTATGGGCTTGTTCTGGCAGTACCGCGAGGTACAAGACGGTACAGAACCAGAACTGGGCCAATACTGGCTGCCCATAAACGAGGAGAGTCGCTAGCTCAATTATGGCACACAGTATTGTGGCCCGGTACCTGGCCAGTACTAAATCTGCCCTTACCAATATGTAAATCATCTGACCTTAGTTTGACCTAGCTTTGTGCTCGAATCATTTCCAAGGTTTCAATATGTGACAATCAGTGATTTTTGCCAATTTTCTTAAAAAGATTGTTAATTTTATGATGTCCTCTTCTATTTAACTGTAAAATTACAATCAAAATATAAAATATATTCATTATAACTGCAAGTAATAATAATAATAATAATAATAATAATAATAATAATAATAATAATAATAATAATAATAATAATAATAATAATAATAATGTATAGATTTATATAGCGCACGTATCCACCAACTAAGTGGCGCTCAAGGCGCATTATATTATTATCCCTGCTCATAAGGCTCATAAGGCTCATAAATCATTCCTGAAACCATCTCAGCTCCCTGGGAGTATACAGCTCAATTGCTGCCATTTCTAGCGCATATAGAGCAAACCATCTCTGCCTTCACAGGTACCCATTTAACCCCTGGGTGGAGAGAAGCAATTATGGTTAAGTGTCTTGCTCAAGGACACAGGTGTCACGGCCGGGGCTCGAACCCACACTCTGCTGCTGGCAACACCAGAACTTGAGTTCAGTGCGCTAGACCGCACGACAATCCACTTTACGTGCATTATACAACACACGGGACCTACGGCTTTACGTCCCATCCGAAGGACGAAGCAATTATGGTTAAGTACCTTGCTCAAGGACACAAGTGTCACGACCGGGGACCTAACCCACACCCTGCTGCTGGCAACACCAGAACTTGAGTTCGGTGCGCTAGACCGCTCGGCCACGACACTCCACAAGTCACCATAACTAATAAGAGATTATATGTAACAATCAGTGATTGTTAATTTTATGATAAAAATCGTCTAGATTTTAATGTCCTCTTCTATTTTACTGTAAAAATTACAACAACATATAAAATAAGAGATTTGGAAAGACAGTACATATAAATGATAGGCCTACATGCGATGTACATAAAGAATTGGTTGAAAAAGGAACCAGACTACGCGGACGTGTCGGTAAGTGAAAGAAAATATGTAAAAAATAATGGCATTAATTAATTAACCCCAATTTGCAGATCAACAAGGAACTCAGCCATTTGAGAAAATAATATAACCCGCCAACATAAGAACAGTACTGGGCCAGCATCCTGCCACAATGAGGCTTACCTGTGGCCCAGCACCAGGCCAATGTCGTTTCATTCTGGGACAATAATGACATAATCGTAATGGCCCAACACAGAAGTGTCAGAATCGGTATAGAACAATAACCCACTGTAACTGACTTGACCCGGTTAATTGCCTGTGTGTAAACTATACTGGGTCACTGCCATCAGCCAGCATTGGTCTGTGAACGTGTGTATACCACCACCATCGGGTCAATAATGAAATATTTGCTCGGTTTATTCATGAAGGATATTAGTTTCTTTTTATGCACCAGTGAAAGGTTTTAAGTGATGAAGGTTCAACAGTATTTGCCAAAAAAGCCTAAAAATGTTCCTGTATTAAACTGATTGTTAGTCTGTTATATAGCAAAATGGATGAAAAAAAGGAGCATCGTAAGGTACAATATTAGTAAAAGTGTCAAACAAATAAACTTTTTGCATTGCCTTGATTTAAGTAACCAACATAAATTAACCACTTGGTTTAGTAATGAAGGACAACAAAAACATCACAAATTCGTATTTTGGGGGTAGGCAGGGGTAGATACAGAGCGCTCCAATGGAACAAGAGGTTAGAGGGACAAACCACAAAATGTATGGTCAATTTCGTAACGCCCATGGTTGATTAATTTGAAAGGGGAACACCCCGACTCAATTGGAGCTTACCCTGGGAGTAAGGGTGAAACAAAGGGGATTGGAGCATCAGACATGCAGTGAACAGTCAATCTTGGTAATGTGATTCTTTTATAATAAAATCATCAGATATTGCACCAAATTCACCAAACCCACCCTGACCCCCACTGGAACGATTTGACATCTTTGACATGAACATAGCCCACGTCAGCTTCTCAAATTATACAAAAGTCCGCGTTGAAATGTACACAGTTCTCTTCGAATGAAGAGGGCACTATTTTGGGGGTAGAGCGCTCCAATGGAGCAAGAGGTTAGAGGGACAAACTACAAAAATGTATGGTCAATTTCGTTATGCGCATGGTTGCTAATTTGAAAGGGGAACACCCCGACCCTTGGAGCTTATCCTGGGAGTAAGGGGATTGGAGCATCAGACATGCAGTGAGCAGTCAATCCTGGTAATGTGATTCTTTTACAATAAAATCATCAGATATTGCTTCAAATCTTGAACACCTCTTCACCAAACCCACCCTGACCCACACTGGACCGATTTGACATCTTTGACATGAACATAGCCCATGTCAGCTACTCAAATTATACAAAAGTCCCCATTGAAATGTACACAGTTCTCTTCGAATGACCAAAAGAGGGCACTGTTTTCATAAGTCATAATTAAAATGCAAATATATTCAAAACTGGCAAGTTTCGTGACTGAATTATTATTGACAGAGGTTTCTGAATTATGTGAAACGAGAGTCGGATGTGACTCATTCATGGTGTTTATGGGTACAAGTGCAAATTGGGCCACACAGCACAAAACACGTTTCGAGACAATCGAGTTTTAAGTTGCTCACTTTTTGAAATTGTAGTTTCACCATCATTAACGCAGAATATTGCCAAATTATGTGCACTGTTTGAAAGTACAGATTTCAAACTTCTCAAATGTACAAGTTATTCAACAACAGGACGATTATGTACGGCGTAATCGATTTATTAATACAATTGTCCCTTCGTGAAAACGCTAGAAACGGCTTTTTTTGCGCTCAATTGTCCCTTCGTGAAAACGAAAAGGCAGCGCGCGCCACGACAGACCTATAAATAGCTCCCAATTGGCACTTCGTGAAAACTGGAAACGCCTCGCGCGTAAGTTTTGTCCTTACAGCGCGTGTACAAAACTATGTGGATTTATCGACATGTACGCACGCTATGGGGGAAAATTGGTGACGAAGTAAGTTTTTGCGTTTTCAAGAAGAGACAATTGTGAGCTATTTATAGATCGGTAGTAGCGCGCGCTCCAATTGGGAAAGTTGTGTTGATTTGAGCGTTTTCTCGAAGGGATTATTGTCTTTTATTATCGTTACGGTATGTTGTGATTAATCGTCCCGTTCTTTAAAAAGTTGACACATTTGGAAAGTTTGAAATCTGTTCTTTCACATAGGGCACACATTTTACATGTATCTTGCGTCTTGAATGTGACATGGTACGTTTAAAACATATAATTATATTACTTAATGCTGTTTGGCCCAAGTGTCACTTCGTGAAAACCCAAATTGCTCTTGAGCACCCATTTTTCCCTTGGCCAATTAGTGTAATTACAAAACTAATTATTTGTGGACCTTATAAATTTGTGGTATTGTAGATTTCAAAGTAATTCAAAATATCAAACAAAATCAAATTCGAAAAAAAATACGATTTTCCCCAATTGGCACTTCATGAAAACGGTGACGATCTCAAATCACCTGTTAGTTCATAATGTCCTAACCGAAATGCGAAACAACAACCATGTCGACAAACACACTCTGGCATATCTCAATCCAAGCTCACAGGCGTGTCAACAATGTATCTTCTACCGAAACAGGCATACCTTTTGTTGGAAGACCATAATAAGTGGATGTTCAAGTCAAAATCTCAGAATTTGTACATCATTTTCTATTCCCAATAGTAACCGCCCAACCTACATATGTCCGTGACACAGCAGACATAGTGCGGAAACTCCAAGGATAAGATGTGCTTATCACAAGTATTGATGTTGTTTCAATGTACACAAAAATCCGCCAAACTGAGGCAATAAACTGTGTATGCAATGCCTCGACCAAACCAACCATCCATATGTCATCAACAAACCACCTTCCGAATACATCCGAAAATACATCTGGAACTAATACTCAACAGAAATTGTTTCCAATTTGTAAATAATTTCTATCTCCAGAAAATCGGTTGTGCAATGGGCTCAACAGCCAGTCCGGAAATTTGTGACATAACATTACATGATCTCGAAAATAAAATCCTACAACAGGCTGTATAGATACTAGTCATTTATAGTGGCGAACTTGAATATTTCAAAAATCTCATAAACACAATGAATCAGATGCACCCAACTCTAAAATTCACATAGGAGGCCTCGAAAACATCAATCGATTATCTTTACTTAAACCATTTTCAAAGGAAAACGCTTCCGTGAAACTGACATCCGAGACACAAAGGTGTACACCAAACCTACAGAAACATTCCAGTTTCTACACAAAACCTCATCCCATCTGTTCAAAGCATTTATCTACTGAGAAACTGTCCGATATGCTAGAAATACCAACAATGAGGAAGATTTCACAGAAAAAGTCAAACTTTTCTCTCAAAAATTATTAGCCAGAGGCTATACTCAAACTGAGATAAACAACGCAACATAAAGTGTCACTGGCCAACCGAGCTAAACTGATTCACAAATTACCAAAAGGCAAACAAAACAAAGAAGCACCGCTCGTCTTCTCAACGAACTATAATCCGTTCGTAAAACACAAATATGTGAAATAAGCAGTAAACAAGCATTGACATCTGATACCACAAAACCAACAACTCTCGGAAATATTTCCAAAACTACCTTTTGTTGCCTTCAGAAAAGCTCAAAACATTAGATAAATTAATCTGAAAAAATCTCACAAATATAGATTCAAAAGGATCAACTGAGAAACTCACTCCCACCACATATGATTTTTTTTTTTAAGAACTAGACGAAACACTAAACGTCAACAGGGATGAAGTGTCACTGAATGGGATCGCACCATCATATTTCACTCAGTATGGATAAATATATTTTGATAGTAAAAATGTTTTATTTTCGTCGTCAGACGTAAATTCAGTTATGAAAAAACAATGTTGATGCTGCGTGATTGGAATGTATAAGATATATACTTACAAGAATTGGAGCTGTGATAGACCATCAAATGCTCCGTTGGCAATTGTGCTGATGTTGTTGTTTCGAAGCGATCTAAGATGGGGAAACGAAGTAGGGTTAAAACATCGAATTAAATCTTGTATACATTGGTCAATTTTACAAACAAACAAAGTAAATCAATGTACAATATTGAACGAGATAAAAGAAATGTATATAACAATGCAAGAACAGTAAATTGATCAGAAAATAAGTACCCAAATAATTATAGAGGCATATTAAAAAAGCCCTATTGCTTAGGTGAGGGGTAGGGAGATTTGGTGGACAAGACTAACGGATTAAAGGTCATTAATCTAGGTCATTCAGACAGACGAACGGACTTAAGGACAGCAAAGGAATATTTAAATTATGAACAAGGGATAACATATTACGGAAACTGATAAAATGGATCGTGACTTGTTGCTTAAAGAGAAGGACAGCATAGATGTTCTTTGTATAAGAAGCTTTAAAGCGCCCCACAAGTGACAAGTTTTCACCATTCTGTCAATACTGTTCCAGAGGCGTGGCCCATAAAACTTACAAAATATTCATTATGTAGTATGTGGGAGTGAACGGCAGAAAGAGATTGTGTTGTGATCTGGTGGAGTATCTATGAATATCATAGACTGCAGATAAATAGGAAGAAAACATCTTGAGGAAGACGTTTCCTTAATAAGCTTATGATAAAAGTGTGGCGTATCGATATCAAGAACACCAACAAATGTGCCGCCTAACACCCATGGGTGTCGATCGGTGGAACACTGTTTTTGCAACATCAACATTGTTAATAAAGCGCTCAGAATGCACCACAGATCATCCAGAGTAATTTGTCGTGACCCTGAATGCTATAAAGCAGGCCCCTCCGCCACGAATTTACCATTTTGGACAGATCACTACGTTTTCTCATCCATTGTCGTCGATCGGTTTGAATTTGAGGCGAATTATTGAGAGTCATTAATTTCACACTTTTGAGAGTGGGGAATGGCAATAACTTTCCTCCACTGTTGATGGCCCATACCAAAATAATGCAGTAAATAATTGTAATGGCATACCCTTAATCCTGATAAGTATGCCACAGTTTTATTTTTTAATGTTTTTTTTGCATCCCTGTCGTCATAAAGCACTCAGAATGCACTACTGAGCATCTTGCATCAAAAAGTCAAATCCCAAAAACAAAACAAAACAGACAAACAAAAACTAAATACATAAAAAATAAAAATAACAAAATTAAAAAATTTAAATAAACAAATACATAATTACACAAATAAATCGTCGCCGGTTGAGTTGGCAAATTAAGAAAATGTTTTGCCCCAAATATAATGCCTAAAAGCTGGTTAGGCTGTGCAACCCGGGGTGTGCCCCCATATGGCCAAATCCTGGACCCGCCCTTCCCCTCACTTCTCAGCAGCTATGAACACCCATGCTAACATACAATATCATACTTATGTTAATAAGCTTCATATAGATTATGGCATTCAGCCCCTTCTTCCTTCAACGACAAAGAAGCAATTCTACCCATGGATGTATCACACTAGTCAAGCCCACATAGTAACAAAACAAGACAATGAGAGAATACATCAATCACCTTGTGATACAAGGCAGTGTCGGATCTAGGATATAACAAAAATGGGGGCGCATATTGGGTCGCACAGCCTCATCCTGCGTTTAGACATCATTTTGGGGGCAAAACAATTTTGTGAGTAAACAATGTCTTGCAGTAAAAAATAAAATAAAATAACGTAAAAGAAAAGAAAGGAAAATAACAGGGGCCTGCCTTTAATACAACATTCAGAGTTACGACAACATTTGACTTTGGACGCTTTTGGTGCATTCAGATTGCTTCATTAATATGTTTGTGTTGCAAGAAAAACGGTAGCCTCCTCCTCAGTAGTCAGGATATGCTAATATATATATATATTTTTTAAATTTATTTATGAGCCATCAAAAATTTAGGGACATTTGATATACTGTCCCCCACCCTCTAAAAAAGTTGGGGATGTGCCCCCTCCGCCACTGATCGACGCCCATTTGTCAAACAAACTGGCCAGCCAACCTCATTGGAAGAACACTACAGAACAATAAACCATTGTCTTCACCAATTTATGTAAGTCGCATGAAATTCGATGGGAAAGCTAAAGCAGCGTATTATACCCATTCCGCAGCTGCGTCGTTTTATTGATTTGGTTAAACTGGAAGTTAAATAAAACAAACAAGACTAGACAAGTTGTCAATAAGTATGAATCAACATTTTGAGTTTATGCTTGTATATACTGCTTTTAAAATAAAAAATCTTGCGCTTGTGAAAAGTATCGCCGCGGAACCAAGAATGCATTAATTAAAAACTATTTTGAGGAGGCATGTGTTAAGGACTACATTACTGGAGTATAGATATTGTGCATATTAATAAGGGAACTCGAACTAATTGAGTCAGGACACGCTTGGCTTTGGTGAAGTGTTCTAAACACTCTCTTGACTTGTATTATTGTGACTGGGTTGAGTAAATAAATTATGATGAAACAGTCGGAAGTAGTTTCTTTGCTGTAATTTTATTTCAGTGTTTTAGTTTAAGACCGAATATCCCAGTTAGCAATGATAGGCTATTTTATTAATATTCTTTCTTAGGGCTTATCATCCTGATGTTGCTTCCTTGCTCAATATCCTCAATGCTGAATTATAAAAATCTCAGTCAAAAATAGAGGAATTCGTATTTGTATACTATCTCATCCTCGTGATCACACTGCACCATTGATTGTCAAATTACACACACTGGCACTAGGGTTCAGGTAAATTCAATTGCTAGACATACTGACACCGAAGTACTGTTTAACAATGCTTTTGACAATTTATTTGAGTGTATCCACCGAGTCACAATTAAAAATCTAAGTACATTTTAACATATTAATATAAAATGAAACTAAGTGAATCTGCAGAAGGTGCCCATTAGAAGCAAAGCTTATGTAAAATTTATATTGATTCCTATGCAGGCATGGGCAGAGAATAACAATGAAAATATTGACAACAAGATTACCAAGTTCCCTGTACATGCTGCATAACAAAAAAGTTACTTAAGACACAAATGACGACACAGACAAAGGACAAAACAACACTAACAAAGTACTATATGCGACAATCAAGTAAGGAATGAAGAAACATTTACTTAAAGTTGTATACTGGACACACTTTTACTCTAGATATAATCTGAATACATACTTAGTAGAACAGATTTGTAAGAGCGTTTAAAAATTGAAATGTTTTTGGAACTCTTCAATAAACCACTTAAGGAATTCCACAGCTTTGTTCCCTCATATTTAATATTTTTTTAGCAAATGGAGGGGAGATGGTATTGAAAGGTTTGCCGAGTAAAGTGAGTTTGTATATCAATATTTCGAGTACAAATTGAGCTAATGGAAAGGGGTAAATAATTAAAAAGGGATTGATACGTAAGGGACCCAAGCTGATGGCAATAATTATCATATACTTTTAAAGTCCTACATTTAACAAAAAGAGCATAGAAGTAGAAAAAGTCTGTTGAAAAGTCCGGAGGAGCAGTTGCCCCAGGCAAGTATACCATAATTTATATAGACAAGCTAATACAGACGGGGCGTGGGGGGAGGAAAGATTAAAATTTTGTTAATCACACCAGTATTTCGAGCAATTTGTTTTACACAGGAAATCAACATGATTTTTCCAAGAGATTTTTGAGGCAATAAATAAGCCAAGAAACTTGACACATTCATATCAATTACAAACTAACCCGACAGTGATATATCAAGTCTTTCAAGGTAAGATATAGCATTGGGAGTTTACAAAATACAACGGTATCATTATGCACAAAATATTCAAACAACCGCCTTCCCCGCATCTTCTTATCCTATTCACCTCAGTTAATGACATTCACCAATGCTGTACAGATCACGTGATGTACCTCAGATAACCTAAGACGAAACCAGATCAATATACCCGTCTCTAAGTCTTATTATCTAAAGTGTGTTCATCAAGTATATCATTCTTTTTGCAGTGATCTAATTTTGTTTCTCCGTCATACGTAAATTCTGTCAAAAATAATGTGTGGTTGGTTACCGTTTTCTAGAGCGTAAATGTTGCAGGTTTATCTGCCTGATAACTTTATTAATGACCAGCAGACTACTTCCAACCCTCTGATATGGCCGACACATTAATGATTGTTTCTCTAATATCAGTTCGACACTTGCTAGCAAGATTCACCTTACTAACATACACTACCCCCCGATTTTCTGCACAACTATTAAACCTTTTCTCATATTTTCCTTCCACAATGAATTTGAATGAATGTGGGACCAGGTATAGGTTTGATGCTAAAGTCTCCCATTCCTTTTATCTCGCGTCCTGGTGCACATTAATGCAATTGTAGCTCAGAAATATTTATTGTCATCCTTTAGAGATAATCAAAATCAAGAAAACAGGAATGGGTGAGTAGCTAGAGATAGAGGTGGAATAAATGAACGAAGCTTCATAAATTAACTGTGAAATGTTTAGCTCATCATTAACCCTTTCATTACCAGTTATGTAAGAGAGTACCCTTCGTTACCACAGTAATTAGGAGCCCAATGTCACTTCAGCACCAGTGGGTTTTTCACAATTTCATTGAGGTGCGCCCTCACTCTGCAGTAATAGACACTTTTTTTTTACATGTGTACTGTACATACCAAATGGGCTCAGATATATTTGTATGTTAAACTGATGGTAAAAATTAGTATACAAAGGGAGGAAAATATTGTGCAGATTTTTTAAGTGTAAAAGCAAAACAATGAAATATTTAGATCAGTATTTACACTGAAGAAAAGTAATACAAATGGGTGATATTTCAGAGAATTTGTAATAAATACATGCAAATACGGTACATGTATAAGATTTCTTTTCCATGTGAAAAACAATAACTTGGATGAGATTTTTTGGAATTTATTTTTATTGGGTTTTCTACTTGGAAATGAACCATTTGTGACCCGCTCTGAGAAAAGGTGATATATGTCGCAAAAATTTAAAATTGAGTTGTATATATGGCTGGAAAGCACACAACATAAGCTTTCATTTGGTATATGGTAGAGCTCTGTAGCCCTTACCGTTATGGAGATAATTGCGTATTTGCATATTGATAATTTCCATGATGACTGATTTACATAACAGAGAAAACGGCCTTTGAAATGTTTTGCGTCGTTGAAAAATGATGCTGAAAAGCTCACATTAATTCCACCTAGCAACGAACATGTCATCTGTTTGAAATTTTCGTGGGTGATTTGTTAATATTTTTCCATTGAGGTTACAATTTTTTAAAGATTTTACTCGTTCAGATCATTAGCTTTAATTAATTTGCATAATCATTAAAATATTTTTTGGTGTAAAATAAAGGAATAGAGTGTACAACTTAGTACATTACGAACATTTAAAAAAAGGGGAAATTACCATGGTGTAGGCTTATGATGGAACTTTGTTTGAATCTGGTACTCTATTAATATTTTATCTTATTGCATACATTAAAATTTAATTAAAAAATTAATTAATTAAAACATTAATTTAAACAAATTTATAATATTTTTTTTCCCCATGAAATAATCATTCACAAATCCAACGATCTCATCTTCAATACCGTGAAGGTTGGCATCACGAATTTCGTTTAATGCATCGGCAAAACAACGATCCTTCGAACACATTATTACGAATATATACTAAAGAAAATACAAAACTAAAATTGTGGAAAATACGATACTTTGAGAAAGATAGTAACGTTAGTTTCTAAATCGAACAGCCACGTAAACAACGAAAGAGTGAAGCATGCGCTGCAAGCTAAATTGGCACTAGTGCGCATGCGCTGTAGCCAGTATGGGCCGTGTTGTACACACGTGTTATGAGATCGCGACACCCGTAGCAACAAGGGGTAGTTTGTTTATCAATTTCTTTTCTTCGTAGCTCATTTGCATCTGACCTATGGCCTAAAGCATAACCAAATTTGGAAATAGTGGATGTCAAGCTATCAGACGATACCAAATTTTACATGGTGGGTATAGAAGAATTTCGTAACCGAAGGGACAAATCATGGCCTTTTGTCTCGCGTAACGTACTCAGTCTAAAACAAAACAAGACAACAATGCACACAAAATGATGGATTTTTTTCACTGTATTCATGGAAATAAACATTTCTGTGAATGAAATCTGAAAACATAGAAATCAAAGATGCAATACAAGACAACAAAAAAAAAAATCAAATCTGCAATAATTGTTCACCTTCTCAACATGGAATGGCCCATTGTGCATTAATGCATAGCGCGACTTATATCACCTTTTCTCAGAGCGGGTCACATTTACTTGTATTCAGTGTACATACATCACAATCCATGCTAACACCCCCACCCCCCCCCCCCCAATTCAATGTTGGTTTGGACTGTAATCTGCGCCTTGTCCGACCTTTCCCAACATTGAATTGGGGGGGGGGGGGGTGAAGGCAAATAGCACAGATTTACAATCAAGTGATGTGGTATTTCTCAAAGCAAGGAACTATGCACATAGGTTGTGTACATTGTTTACGGATCATCTTTGTTTGTTGTCGCCTGCCTAATTTGCGGTTACTGCAAACAATGCAGTCACATTTCTTTCCATTTGGGGTTTTTGCCAGGATAGTGCTGTTGCCCTGTCAACTCGATAGGAATATGTATCTCAACTGACTTGTTGCGTTACGTTCCCAACCCAACAGTAAGCCCTGTACAATCCCTATACGAAAATCAAGGTTACTGACATTTTTGTTCCCTGCTATGCTGGTGAATATTACTCTGCTATTGACAATACAGATATTCAGCATAATTATGAAAAAAAAACTCTTTTCCACCATTTCAAGCTTCTGTGTGTATGATTGTAGTACTGAAAACATTGGTCGGCAAGATCAGTTCCACCCATGTTTTTGTTGTAATCTTCAATACAATTGGGCTTCATAACATCACGAAATCCACTTGTGCTCTTATTACACCGAATTTGCTTTTTGGACAAATCAGTGTTGCCTACATTAGTTAAAAGTGTTACAGATTTTTTGTCTTGCCAAACGATACACAATTGCCCACCTTTCACCCAGAAAAATGGGTCATCTCCTTTCTTCATTTTATGGTTTTTGGGGTTTGCGGTCTGGGGTATTCCCTGTGTAGTGTAACGAACAGTTCCACAACATCCGAATCCTAGTTTAGCAAGTTTAGCTAAAAGAGCTGGGCTAGTATAGTAATTATCACAATATATTACGTGTCCCTTATTCTCAAGTCCATGGACCAGATCAATGACGACTTTTCCTGCAACTGTTGGGTTTGGTGGATGGCAGTCTGACTTGGAATCTACATGTACGTCTGCATCATAAACAGTTTGGGTGTTGTCGGCTCCTGTGTACAGTTTCCAAGCACACGTGTATCCTGTTTTGGACTCGTTCAGGGAGAAGGCTTTAATACCCCGTTTGATAGTTTTTTTAGGCATGTACTGAACAAAACTTAAGCGTCCCTTGAATTTCAACATACTCTCGTCTGGAGACAGATTCTGCGCAGGGTTATACAGGTTGAGAAACTTCGGGACGAGGACTTCTTTCAAGGGCCGAACTTTGGAAAGTTTGTCCCGTTTAGCCAAGGCTCTACGAGGAATTTGGTTGTTTGAGATGTGGAGAAACCGAAGAATTGAACTGAACCGATTACGGGACACGATCGACGGATAGAATGGGATGTGAAGAACATGAGATGTCGACCAGTACATCTTGTATTGAGAGGATTTGTTTATGCCCATAGCAATGAGAAGTGCCACAAATGCCATCATTTCTGGAATGTTGGTTGGGTGTCAGGAGAATTGTTGATCAGGATTTGAGGCTATTGTTTGCTGCGCATAGCGATTAGCCTCGTCGACGAGCATATCCCACACGAGTTGACAACATTCAGCTTGAAGATCTCCACTGCCGACAGTGTGGCAAAGTCGCCGGTGGGGCCAGAATTTCCATTGAACTGCACAGTCCCACACTCGTAATGGTCTCGTCGTTCCCAACCGGATCGGAAATCTAACTTTCCTGTCGTCCTCCTTGATCTCGGCCGGCTGTCACCTTGGTAGGTAGGCTGCAACAGAAAAACAAGGCAAAGGAGGATTAATCTCGGTCCTTTGTAAATACAATATCTAGGCGGCTTCCATCCACTCTCCAAAACTCGTTGTCGATAAATTTTCGTTTTAATGTGTGATTGTGAATGTGAATTCCCCCAACTTCTTGCATAATACGACTTATAAAGGCCTTTCGAATACGAGGCTATTCTTTTGGAAGCTTGAGACTCAGAGTGCATTTTCAGCTTGTTGACGCTAAACAGCACGACCGGCTATGGGTGGATGTTAAAATTGCTATGCTATATCTATACATCAACTTGCTGTTTCAATGAATACAAAGGAAATAATGTCGTATCCGGCCGCCACTTTTTAAGGTTTTAAAAAAAAAAAATTTGCAACCACTAACCAGTTAAAAAATCATTCTATCGATTTTTGGTGGTACAGAAAGCGAAAACTATCTTTAAAATCCACTTTTATGATGGTTTTCGGACTTGATTTCCCTTCTAAACAAAACATCCCCTTCAGAAAATAGAAGGATCCTATTATAGTTGTCACTACGCATGTACAATGACTGTGTTGGTCACTAATTGTGGAGTTTACAAGATCAGACTGACATGACTGAGGAAGTCATCGTATACCAAAAATGCCTGATTTTTCATGAAATAAATATCCTGGAATAATTTGAAGTATATGTCCATCATCATCCATATGTTCTCCACCTTACCAGGTAGGTAAGATTACTGGTTATATTTAATGAAAAATAGTGGCGGCCAGATACGACATTCTACTCAATACGAATATTACCCCCAACAAACTACTAAAAATTTTACATTTTCACTTGACTTTTTTGACCCAGTCCAGGGGTTGGGGATTTGGTCAATCCTATTAAAAGGGATCCATTTTCTAAATTTACATTCCTCAACTCCAACAGTTGTAACCCCCTTGAGCATATACAAAAAATGCATCCAATATTTACGGTATAGCCTAGGAAAATAAGTGAATTACATTAATTTGCATTGGGCCATGAAGAGTAACGTTAACTGTAACTAGGTCTAGTGTTAGCTATTCATTTCTACTGTGATTTAGGCCTACCTCTTGAACGAATTCCGCTGGAAGTTTTACTTGTTCTAATGTACTGTCGTCATCCGTTTCTTCGTCATCTGATTCTGAGCCACTGTCTGCCAAAATCTCAGCCAAAATGCCATCATTTATGTCCATTTCCATCATGATTGCTACTAAAAACTGACCGTTGTGGAAAGCGAGTGGACGCTAGCACCAGCAAACCGCAAAAAGTGACGCGCTTTTTCTTTTCATGAACTTTTATACACTTCATTCCTGTCAATAGAGGGCGCCAACCAAAAAAACACTCAAGCATTTTCAGGTGGTGAATTAATTAGCCGTGGTCGACAAGGGCATGCCGATTCCCGGTACCTTTTAGAGCCCACGGGATCGAAGCGTATCACAACAAAGGCTCTTTTTAGAGCCCGTGCGATCGAAAGGGTTAACAAATATTTTAATCGGCAATCAAAAACCTATGATTTTGTTTTGCCGTTAGACGTAAATTTATTCAAAAATAATGGGTGGCTTGTTTCATTTTTAATAATAATAATAAAAAATAATAATGTGTGGATTTATATAGCGCACGTATCCACCAACTAAGTGGTGCTCAAGGCGCATTATATTATTATCCCTGCTCATAAGGCTCATAAGGCTCATAAATCATTCCTGAAACCATCTCAGCTCCCTGGGGAGTATACAGCTCAATTGCTGCCATTTCTAGCGCATATAGAGCAAACCAACTCTGCCTTCACAGGTACCCATTTAACCCCTGGGTGGAGAGAAGCAATTATGATTAAGTGTCTTGCTCAAGGACACAAGTGTCACGGCCGTGATTCGAACCCACATTATGTTGCTAACACCAGAACTTGAATCCGGTAAGGTAGACCGCTCGGCCACGACACCTCTTTATTGAAATTGTTCACAAATAAGTGAGTTTGTGGTATGATAGACCATCAAATTGTCTATTATTCATAATATTCTGAGATATTCCTACAAGCAGGCATACCCTTGTAATACCACAACGGAATATTTATCTGAAACACTTGTGTGCATCAACATTCACAACAAATTCACTGCCCTCCGTTGAAAAGTGCCACATAGTGAAATGCATTTAATTGTTATTTGACCCCATAATATTTAAGACAACCGCGGTATGATGACATGTTTGGTTCAAGATATTATAAATTAAACAATATATCAATGAAAATGTTTAGCTCATTACGGTATATCGTCAAACGTTAATGTAATTGAATATAATTTGTGGATCGTTCCTGCTGGATTTAAATTGATGCAATCTGTAGGCAATCAATTGTTCTGTGTGCAAGTTTTACTGATGTTTTTGTTGTTCATATGTGACAGTATCAAACAATCTGTTGGAGGTTCATTTATTTAAGGAATTATAATGTATAAATGAATTTCGATAGAGAACACTCTAGTCCATCGATATAATTATATCGGTGGCATACTGCTGTCTATAATAAGTGCTACAGTGTCAAACGAATTGATTGTTAGATGAAAACAAATTATATAAATGTTCTCTTGAAATACAACAACTTAAATAAGTAATAATTTGTTTTGTATCCAGATATACCTTAAACAACTGATGTGTAAATATATCTCGTTACCTTGTGTCGTTAAATAGAAAATAGTGAAAATGTATACAGATATTTCGAATGGCAAACATGAATTTCGCAAGTTGTTTGTTTTGCCGTCAATCGTTCATTCAGTAAAGATAAAGTGGGTGACTAGATGCTGCGTGAATGAAATTCATGACATGAATACTTACAGTTCAATGAGCATTTGTAGACCGTCAAATGTTCCAGGTGCAATTTCCCTGATTTTGTTGTTTGACAGATATCTGCGATGTGAAAAAAGGTGAAATATTAGTGAAAAATTTGTGAAATATTAGTGATAGGTCAAATACTATGAGAAATAATTTTGCCTTCAATCTGTTATAAAGAAAATAAAATCAAAATATAATTTCGATAGACAATACTTGAGTGTATCAACATTCTAGAGAAAAGAAGTACTGAATAACACGCTTTTTGTTTTATTGGGATTCAACAAATATTACCTAGGATCATCACCCAGCATTATTTAAAAAAAAAAAAAAAGTGAATCATTCGTGAAAATCAGGAAAAAGTGGAGACAAAAAGCAACAGTCTTGTCTCCAATTTGCATTGGGTAGACTCCATTTCTAACAAAGTTGATTTGTATAGTAAAAATGCATTTGAATGGTGGAAACAAGAAAGGAATTTGTAAACAGTTACTAAATGTATCTCATATTGGAACCACAAGTAGCCAAAAGAATAAACGTGCCAAGAATACAAGCATATTTAACAATTTACAAAGAGGGTATGCTATACGCGCAACCGCATTCCAGAAACGTGTGACTGAAGCTGTTCAGCGCAGGCCGCTTGAAAACTTGGCTAAAGGGCAAGCAAGTCATCTCTGGCCGAACCACATCACTGAACCACATCGCCATGCTGCATTAATATCAACGTGGCAGACATTGCAATCAATCAAATCGGTCCGGGTCGGGTCGGGTCGGGTCGGGTCGGGTCGGGTAATCCAGAAGCCTGTCGGAAAGGACAGTTATTCTGGTGAGCAACGGCAGCTTTTATTTTATTTGTCAGGTTTACACACGGTTTTCATCTCGGTTATTTAGGCCCTAGACTAGAGTGTGTAGTGATTCAGATTGTTAACCATCTGCTGTACACCGACCGGATGTGGTTCGATCGTGTTAAAGCTTAGCAAGGACAATAGTTTAGGTTCCATTGCGGTCCCCTGTTCAGTACGGCTTTTACCGTGATTCATTGCTCTCTCTGATTAGGTTCGTGCCCAAACATGTACCAGGTAAATTTCGTCTCATTCACCAGCTTTTTATCCGGTAGGAGGTTTCATTAGTGCCATGGAAAGACAATTGTTTATTAATTACTCTTCGGTATGCCGGCGAGTGAGGGCGCATGGTTGGCTAAATCTGATATTAATTCTGTTTTTCAGCTACTTCATGTTCAGCCTACGGGTTATGTATTAGTCTTGGTAAAGACTGTGTTTGTACGTGTTTGATACACGATCCGTCGCCGCACGCTGCACGCCGCACGATGGCGCTACACGAAACACTACAATCACGAACTGCTACTACACTCGAACCGCTATCAAACACAGTCTTTGGAACTTCGTATTCATCTCCCCCCTAAAACGAGGGAAACCACTACATAAGCGTCAATTTGAAATGCTAGCGCGGCCCACATTTGATGCGGTTCGTGTGTGTTAGCGATTTGTGATTGTATAGTGGTTCGTGATGGTAGCTTTCGTTTAGCGGCGTCGGATCGTGTATCAAAAACATACGAACACGGTCTTGAACCAAGACTAGTTATAATATGGTGAGGGTTCAAGTTTGGTGGAATATTCTTTTTGAAAAATGTTTATGGGCTATTCAATTTCTTGTTTCTGACACATTCTGTACTGTTTAGCACCTTTGTAGAGTTTCAGTTCAAGTATTTATTCATTCACCATTTGTTAAACATCAATTAGATGATTTTCAGAAGATGTTCAATCACTTTTGTTCATCAAGTTCATTAATTGTGGGTTCTTTGGTTTGTCTGTGAAGCTTTTTTGCCAGGACGCGCCCTTTTTAGAGCAGCTAATTGCTTGATCACGGAACCCCATCCAAGGGTGCGCATTTATACTGGGGTCAGGTTAGGTTTAATTAAGAGCCTAGAGTTTTTGCACATGTTTATGGCGTGTCCGCCTTCACGAACAGTTGATCAATGCAGTGGAATTATTTACAAGCACAGCGTAGCATCAGTTGGTTATCACGCATTCTATTAAGGCAAATATGGGTGCAAGGTCGATGGACCTTTAACAGGTTCAAGTCTTTTCATAGACTACAATGGTACGTATACCACCAAGAACATGTAGTTTTAGTTTCATTAGCAGGTTAAGTAATGTTACGTACTTCTATTTTTAAGTAAGAAAGATTTGGGAAATTGCCTAACAATGTTGCCCTACGGTCTCGCAGTGGCTATATGTCCCATCGTAAATTCCATCAGACTTTTCAACAGCTTCATGAGGTAAAACATGTTAGGTAATTCATAACTTTTTAACATTATGAACGAGGTAGTTCATAATGTTATGTTTAATGGACGAGGTAGTCCATGACCTATTTTTTTTTGTATCTGTGTTTGTTTTAGCTGTTAGCCCTGTGTTCGGTATTAAGCTCCTTGCAAATGGGTTATGGCTCACCTTGTGTAAAATAAATGTTTTAAGCCGTGGCGGAAAGTCAAACAGTTATGTCACTTTGCCTTTTGTGTCTGAGTATAACGAGTTTTAGAACTTTGTGGGATTGTAGATTTCAATAAAGTAATTATGAATGTCGAAAAAATCCAACTTGAAGAAATTATGTTTTTTGTCAAAATGTTCCCTTCCTGAAAACGGTGACGATATCTAATAACAATGAAATAGTCTCTGGTAATATACATTCTAAGTAATTGAGAAATCAAAATAATATGTTATTTATATCGTACTGCTTATTTGTTCGATAAACATAAATTCTATTAAATAAGCTCATTTGTCAGAATTTCGAGGAGGCAGAGGTAAGGCCCAAAGTGTGCCAACTTTTCCATCTCTAGGACAGTTTGAAAATATGATGTGATTATTGTTACGAATACCTCTTGATTAGTGCGCTTTATCTCTCGTTTAAAACACAATCACTGACCTTTGATGACATCCGTATGTTATTAAACTGTCTAATGTTATCTTCAATGCCAAGGTCCATCCTTGAACTAAATATTATGTTCAAGTAAGCGTATTAGGAGATAAGGTGATGTATATAATTATTGATTCAATATAAGGCCAACAAAATAATAAAAAAAATAAAAAATCAGGATTACGTTGAAGCGCTTGTTATTTTATTTATTCATTTTTTTTTTTAATAATATATATTTATACGCGTTTTTTGGAAATAGACCAAATTTCCCGTACAAAAAGTATGGTGGCTAAGAGAAGCTTAGGGGCGTGCAGTGAAAATGTCTCCAGAAATTGAGTTTCGTGACACATATCAGGCATGAGCGTGGAAACAGTTTAATTTAATAGATAATTACATGTAGATTGCTAATATATAAATCCACAATCACGAATATTGCCAGTTAGGCAGCATTTGAATTATGGCATATGAAAATAGCGCCCTCTGTGGGTCATTTTTTGAAAACTGTGTACATTTCAATGGGGGATTTTTGTATAATTTGTATAGTTGAAACGGGCTATTTCTTTTTCATGTTTTCCCTACCCTGATCTGTCAAATCGGTCCAGTGGGGGTGGGGAAGGGCTTGAGAAGGGGATTCCATATTTAGGGAATATTTGATGATTTCATTGCAAAGAAATTAACTAATTTTAAAACAACTTGCCTTGAATAAAAGGTCTGAACCTGACTGCTCACTGCATGTCTGATCCACCAGTCCTCTAACCCCTACTCCCAGGGGAAACTCTTTGGTGTTGTGGGGTGGTGTTCCAATTTAATCAATCATGTGATTAACTTCCAAATTGCCGATACATTTCAATATTTGGGGGTTTCGTTTCCCATCCCCCATCTCCTTGCCTTGAGCCCCACACTCTTTGGACAACCCTGGATCTACCCCTGCGTACACCAAAGGCCAGTTTATGAATCTTTTATCATCCTTAAAAAGTTAATCATTGGTTAGTTATTGTCAATATTTTGTTTAAATATTTAATTTTAAAAGTAGTGGGGCAGAAACAGATCATTGGTATGAAAATTCTCAAAACAGGGAACAACACACGTTGGCTTATTACACTGTTTACAGATCATACGCGTTTGTGTTCTCTTTGCCCTAGTACTACAAACAACACAGTCACGTTTTTTGCTGGAGACATTTTTTCCAGGATAGTGTTGACGTGAAAAGGGCCTGGAACCACATAGAAGTTAGCTTGCATGCTGTACGGGGTTGTAATTCCAGGTGGATAAAAGTCCTTTGATGACCTTTACCCTAAAATCCAAATTGGAAAGGTGGTGGTTTGTAGGTATGCTGTTGTATACCACAGTAGCATTCAGAAAAAAGATGTCAAGAATGTTTATGAATACTCTTTTCCACCATTTCATTGTTCTGTGCGGATGAGAGTAATACTGCACAATTTGTGCGGCCAGATCAGTTCTGTGTTTTAATCTCGCGATGTCCGGTTAAACTGTTTTTACTACGAATCTGCTTAGTGGTGACACTGCAATCCCCGTATTTGTCAAGAGAGTTACACGTTTTGTGTCTTGCCAGACGACGCAAAGTTGGCCTGCCTTTGTATAAAACCGGGGGTCTTCTGTTTTTTTCATTGGGAACTTTTTGGGAGGAGCAAAATCAGGAATTCCTTGTAACAAGTGACCTTTAGTTATGTAAATAGGTAACAAAAGTTCCAGTAAAGATAATAGTTTTCTAACCAGGCCTCACAGTGTGTTTATTTTACTTACCTTTATTTTGATTGGCCTAAAGTAAGTTTGAATAAATGTGTAGTTAATAAGAATAGAAGCAAAGTGTTGGCGCATGAGGGCAGTAATCAAATAGGTCAGTACTTAGTGTGTGTGAAGTGCTGCTATTGTTCCAATTTTGTTTGTGTGCATTTTTAATTTATTTATTAATTTTGTTTTTGCCATGGTAAAGAAATTCCTAGCAGATTCCTTTGGGGTGGGACCAGGTTTTGGGCAGTAGCATTGAAAACAGGAGGACACGTGTTATAGAACTTTGAAGCAGGCGACATCGTATGCAATCAGACAGCCCTGTGAATGCTCATTTATATACACATGTACGTGTATATGCTACACCTACAATTTCCTGACCGTAAGTTATAATTACTGATTTATTTACTGGGTATTTTAGTGGTAAATCTTGGTAGAAATTATCAGATATTTAGTAACAAAATAATTGCAGAGAAATGGGAATATTTGTATTGAATTAAATTATTTAATGGAGCACATAGGAATTCATGATGAAATTTAGGGAATAGTATTAACACTTTGTTCTAAGTCTCCTCAGAACCTAGTTATTGTAAACCCCTACAGTGAAAAGAGTTTGTTTATTCTTAATATTATGTTAGATGTCGACCATCCTGCACCTGGGCATGATCTACGTGTGGTGCAGCTCTCCTTCATGATACAATTTCTGTGGGTCTTTTGAAGCACCGAGGTCAACGACATTGCCGGAGAACTTACTGCACATCGCAGATACTTTATTTTGTGCAAAAGACCTCATCTATTTCTGGTATTGGTGTGATAATCTACACGGCAGAACTATTATTATAATCCATCTTAAACGTGATTCTAGAATAGAACATTTTATGGAGTTTTGCTACAAGCTATATGGAACTTTGCACTGGCCAGCAGCATTTGGGAATTGTGTATTCCGCTATTAGTATTTTTATAGAATTTGGGAATTGTGTATTCCGCCAGTAATATTTCCTAACATTTGGGAATTGTGTATTCTGCCAGTAGTATATTCTAGCATTTGGGAATTGTGTATTCCGCCAGTAGTATTTTCTAGAATTTTGGAATTGTGTATTCTGCCAATAGTATTTTCTAACATTTAGGAATTGTGTATTCCGCCAGTAGTATTTCCTAACATTTGGGAATTGTGTATTCTGCCAGTAGTATTTTCTAACATTTAGGAATTGTGTATTCTGCCAGTAGTATTTTCTAGAATTTGGGAATTGTGTATTCCGCCAGTAGTATTTTCTAGCATTTGGGAATTGTGTATTCTGCCAACATTATTTTCTACAATTTGGGAGTTGTGTATTCCGCCAGTAGTATTTTCTAGCATTTGGGAATTGTGTATTCCGCCAGTAGTATTTTCTAGCATTTGGGAATTGTGTATTCCGCCAGTAGTATTTTCTAGCATTTGGGAATTGTGTATTCTGCCAGTAGTATTTTCTAGCATTTGGGAATTGTGTTGTCCGCCAGTAGTATTTTCTAACATTTGGGAATTGTGTATTCCACCAGTAGTAATTTTCTTGCATCTGAGAATTGTGTATTCCGCTATTAGTATTTTTATGGGAATTTGTTACTGTATAGAATTTGGGAGTTTGTGAAGGTTAAGTAAAATATGGATTAAATTTGTGTATAAGTCATTGAAGAATTGTGATAGAGATCTTGTAATTATTGCGTGCAGGTCAAATAGACGTGTTCACATCCTACATTGTCATGGAGGAGAGCCACTCATAGTGGCTACGTGACATTCATTGTGTGGTTGTAGCGCACAGTTCCACAAACTACAAATCCTAGCTGTGATAACTTGGAGACCAGAGCTGGGCTATTGTACCAATTATCCATGAAGATGACATGCCCCTTGTGTTCCAGTCCTTTATAGAAACAAGACAACCTGGCCTGGTGCATGAAGGACGGACGGATGGATGGTGTGTTGCCAGGGTTGCAGCATGCACAGTGGAGGGTTGACCTGTTGCTGTTCTTGGCCGTATGCCCGATTCGGACTCATTTAAAGAGAAGCATTTCAGTCCCTACTTGTTGGCCTTTCGTGGTAATAGTACTTCTTAAAGCTCAGTCGTCCTTTAAACTTCACCATACTCTCATCCGGTGAGAGGTTTCGTCCAGGGCTGTATATTTTGAGAAAGGTTGGCAGTACAATGTCGAGTAAAGGGCGACGTTTTGCCAGTTTGTCGGAAGGGCTGTCTACTTGAACTCTGTTGTTGGCTAGATGAAACAATCTAAGGATTGCGGTGAATCTGTTGTGGGACATATAAACCCCTCAAAAAAAGTTCTGCAATTCAAGTTTGAGGGATGATATCTTTCTTGTTACTGATGTATGAAAAAAGAAACTGGTGTCATTGAAAAGCTTGATTATTCCTCTTTACAATGATGTTTCATTTGTGATGCTTATGCAATCATGGAATGCGCAGTCCTTCTGAATATGCAGCAAGGTCAAAAATGAAATCTTGCAAAATTCGTTGTTTTCAATAGTTAATTCATCCAAACTTTAATGACAAAACAATGATGACACAGACAATTTGTTTTCTCTCACTCTCTGCTCTCCTTCTTTTATTGAGAAATGGTTATATGTCAGTAAGTCAGTAGCGGGTAGATGACCCGAACACAGCAACCACGGCCTGACACCTCCTCCTCATGCTGTTCACCAGCCTCGTCACACGAAGCTGTGGGATGGCGTTCCACTCTTCAACAAGGATCAGCCGGAGTTGTCCAATTGCTTGGGCCTTTAGGAGATTCGATAAGCGTGGCGTCTTTAAACATCTTACAAACGACCACTCAGTAAACTGCAGCTCTACCTCACACAAACATTATTGAAGGCACCATTGACATTCGTGGAAGACATGCACTGTCATCTGGGCACTATTCAAAACACATTGCATCTTCACAAGAAATGGAGACATTTCACTTCAGACTTTGCCCTATATTCAGGAGTACTGCACATTCCATGATTACATAATCACGGCAGATGGCACATCATTGTAAAGAGGAATAATCAAGCTTTTCAATGACAACAGTTTCTTTTTTCATAGATCATTAACAAGAAAGATATCATCCCTCAAACTTGAATTGCAGACCTTTTTTTGAGGTGTTTAGATGATGGATATACCGGACTTCGAAGGACATCTGACATGGACCAGTGCATGCTGTATCGTAGACTTGAATTCAAGTCTGAGATCGCGGTTATTTTTGTCTGCATTAGCCACGCAAAACGCCGTTTACCCCTACTGGCTATCACAGCCCTAATTCGCGATCTCAGACTTGACCCTCTTGTGTTTGTGGGATATTCATGTTTCATAGCTAAAATTTACATAATAATACGGATGCTAGAGAGATGGCCAATCAGGAGGCCACGAAAACCTTGTAGGCCGCGTCTATTACGAACAGGTTACACTCGCTTAACATTCTTTCGGTAATATTCATTCGATATTAAATTTGTATAGTGCTTGGTACGTAAATAGTATTTGAAATGATAGGTAAATTTAATGAGATCTTAGAGTTGTAAAAAAGCACCAAATAAAATACATAATTCCTTCTCTACAAAAAACGTCTTACCTACAGTTTAAATGGAATCGTTGAGTACGTCTCCTCCAACTGCATGTAGAAGGTTTAGTTTGAATATTCATGTTATGAAAGGCTTTCCGACCAATCAGATTTTTCCGTCCACTTTTGGACTAATTCGCAATAGGGTGTGTACAAATCGACGAACAATATTCCCAAGTCTGTGATCGAAGGTTAATGTCGGAGGTTAATGCACAAGAGGGCATTAATGCAATACTACAGAGCCGTATTGGCTTCAGGCAGACAAAAAACCACGATCACAGACTTGCAACCAAGTCTAGCTGTATCGAGGTCTTTTGTTGATGCCCATGCAAAGCAATAATGGCACGAATGCCATCATTTCGGGAATATTAGTTGGAGTCCAAGCAGGCTGACGATTGGTTGAGTTTGCAGGCAAAGTTTGCTCAGCATATCGATTTGTCTCCGTCACCGTCAGCTCCCAGGTTGCTTGACATAAGTACAGTTGAAAAATTTGGAAAGGTGTACAGTTACTCAAATCTTCAGTAGTTCCCCTGTTTCCACTTAATTGCACCATGTGTTTCCTCGTGTATGCGTTAGTTTAACACCAACCAGACCGGCAGTTTGGCTTTTCTGACGAAGATGATGATGTAGGGACGCATTCCCCTTCACTATCTTCCGACTCCGGTGTATAATCCTCGTCAGAAGACATGTCTGACCTACTATCTGCGAAGATTTCTTCCAAAATGTTTGCACGTTGATCGGTGTCCATGACAATATAAAGCAGTAGCACGCAAAAGCTCGCGGGCGTACTTTTTCAGCCAATCAGAAAGCGCTGGTCAATTGAGGACGCTATTGACATTTCGCTACAACAGGTGTTACCAATGTGCCACTGGGGCACACCGGGAACAAACGAGAGTTGTTTTTGCGTGCCAAAAGAACTCCACGGTACCCAAGCGATATGCAATATTGAGCAAATATGGCACAATGGGGTTGAAAGGGTTATGTACTCTGTACATTTTGAGCCAGTTTAAACGATTTGGTTATTGGAGGATTGTGTTATTCAATCGGTCTTATATAAGGCACCATCGAAAAATGGTCCTTGGGAACATCGGAAGATTACTTTTTAGGTCTAGTAGTATGAGTAAACAATGAATAAAGTGGCCGGACAACATCAAGTAGGCGGACTTAAACAATGATGGATTTTTAAAATGTGTTTCTGTTATGTTGCTGCAAGTACCTTTAAGTAACAAACAAACGTTTTGAATAAAACTTACGTGGGAAGTTCGTTGAACTTTCATTCAGTTATCAGATCAAAGTGCGTAAATAAGTGTATAACTTTCGTTCAATGATTACGGATGTCGAAAAATAGGTTTTCTAAGAAAGCCTAATTGTATATGTTTCCCCAAAAATCAAAAGCGCTAGATAATGCTCGAAGCCTTACTTTTAGTAAACGTTAGTCAGATTACTTTCGAACTACGTTATCGTTTGAATGATTTCATCACTCTCTGCAGCCTCATTTTTGTTTTTCTCTGTTGGTACAAGTAAGCTTACTATAATTAGTTTGTATTGTAAGTTTATCCTCGAGGTTACTCTCTTCTGTGATTTAAACTTGTATCCGCAAAGTTCAAGATGTATAAATTCACTCCTCTATATAGTCTTTATTTTCATTATTAGTCACTTTGTAGCCTAGTTATCATGTTCTTATTTTATTTTAGGTATCGCTTTGGAGAGCCGACCTGGTTTGTCTCTTCACGTATCCATGTCTCTGTTCTAATCTTGGATTATTATCCCCTAGAACCTGACTGACTATCAAGTCAAGCTGAGTTCTAATAATTGAGTTATATTAATGCTCATTGTAATTGCGTCATCGTTGATTGGTGTGCTTTCGAGCACCTATGTGGTTTAATGAATGCCAGTAGAATTAAGAATTAAGATTTGCAGTTGCACTATGTAATTGATAAGAAACCGTTTCTCGCAAATGGTAATTACATGTACATGTAATGTTAATATATGCTAATGTTAGGCTAATGATCTTTTCGCTGATTGGACTATACAATAAATATTGTGCATACTTATTCGGGAGCATGGATAAGCCAGGGCGCAGCTTTTGAATGCCAGTAGCTGTCAGGCTGACGGCTTGGTGTTCTGTATGCTGTACACTCTCTGATGTGGCAAAACGTTATTGTGAGTGAGTTAAGTAAATAGACAATAATGAAACCGTCGGAACTATTTTGTTGGTTCTAATTTAATTAGTGTTTAATGAGTGTTTTAGGTTAAGACCGACGATCCCGTTGGCACATTTATGACATAATAAATGGTGGATGATCTGGGTAGGTACTTCCACTGATTTTGTTGTTTTCCAGCGTACGGTGATAACTAGCTCAAACTAACGCATTTCGTCGTACCTCCTCTGTAACTATACAATTCCTCCCATTAACTTTGTGTGAGGCAAAATCATTTCACTTTTTGTATTAATTTCTACCTATGTCTGCATAACTGTACTTACAATAACATTAACTAAAACGTACCTGAAAGATAGAAAGGATTTATTTAACATTTAATAACACCTCGCCAAAAATGCTTCGTCGACTAGAGATCGACTTGAGATCAAATCTGTGTAATTAGCCGTATCTGCTTGTGTGTATACTGCGCGCAGTCTGCCTGTTTATAGCAACCCAACGTGCGGCATTGATCGCGTAGGCTCGGCTTAATATAAAGACGTAAATAAGTCGTGAGGCATCGATTATTCATATATTCAAGAACGTAGCCCACCTACGTTTGAGTTGGCCAATGAGAGAGCCCCAAAAGAAACAAAATCTCCAGTATTCCCGACAAATTGCCATAGACCGTGTACAAACGTCGAAAGACTTTCAATTCGTTAGATTTGGACGCACCCTCTTTCTCATGGTGATTCACTGCTGCCAATAACAAGTATACAAATGTGATCGATGTATACTGCAAAGTGCCCTATATGGAACGGCGCCCATACCTACACACAAAATACGGTCAATCTATAGCTTGATCTCAAGTCTATAGTTTCCGATGCGCTCAGTTCAAACATGAAAATGTGAACATGCACAGTTTATTGCTACTGGGAGCTACATTAAAACATCTCATTACAGCCCATTTATTTTTGTTCACAAATGTTTGTACAATTTCCACTAGCTACTAACGACACACTTTGGGGTAAGCTGATATTAATGTTTTGTATATCTGTATAGGGTTTCGGAATGTTGGGTTTGGCATTTGTAGATTTGAATCCAATCAGGTGTAGGGCTTAATTATTGTTATGTTACAGTGTTGTATTGTACAAACAAGGCTTTATGTAGGCCTACTAGTAAGTCTCAAGTCCCTAGGATCAAGTCTTGTATCTTTGACTACATGCGTGCCTTAGAAAATAGACAGATCGAGACATTATATTGTCTACTGGATAAACCTCCCCCAGCGCCTGAGAGTGAATATTCCAATAGTGAATTCAGTAAAGAAAAATAATATAGATTAATGAGTCATAGTTGTTTAATACAAAAAACCTCTTTCAGATAGTGTTATTTTTGATCATTTTATATAATAAAAAAATAAAAAAATAAATAAACAAAATAAAAAATAAAAATAAAATACCTAGTACATACCTAGTTACCTCGTACATATTCTGTATCTTCCCTTAAAGCTGATACAATGTGATCCGTCATACGTTTTGTCAGTCATATGTTTTACTCATGCTTAATGTGGGTATGTAAACATGTATTTTAGAGGAATACATAGATCAGTGTAAAAGTTACCTTTACTCTAGCAAACATTACGGTAGTTATCCCTAATCGGAGCCGAATATTCGTCCACGCGCTTCAGGCAGTTCAAAGCTAACCATTGGCAGGCCATTGCCGGGCCATCATGCCGATGGGCGTGATCGACAACAGCAACCTACGTGTAATGAATACAGTGATAATACATGCGGTCTCTGAAAGATGTGTGGCCTACAATAATCAGATAACAGCAATGTGCGTACACGTAGGTACGAGGCTTTATACACACGCCATTTTTTACCAGCTTTACGTCAAACCACTTCAGATCACCTCCCACATTGCCGGCTCGTTTTCAAATGGTCCATGCCGCAGTCGTTCATAAAAATAAAAAGTAAGAGTTTCTTTTATTTTTAAATGTATATCTGGTTCACACGCTTACTTTGAATATCATGCAAAATTGGACAAACAATAGACTGTGTAAGTCTCGCGATGATAAGGTCACCATTGACTTCCGGGCACCTCTGAGCCATCAGTTATTGGAGGTTAACGGGTGTATAATTGTGTATGATTGTTATTTTTGTCACATCACCTTTTGTATCGTATGGATTTTGTGTGACATTGCATCCTTTGCGAGTGCTTGATCGATCTTACTCCCACCACCGGCAGCATCGGAAGGGGAAAACGTCGCACGTCCTATTAATTTTTTCGCGATCATGCCAATGATAATTTTGAGATCAGTGGCACAACAAAACACCGAAGAATCCTGCAACAATTAACTGCGTTTTCACTTTTTCTTGCCAATTTCGATCTGTCTTTTACATAATTTAACTAATATTGCAATGGAAGGGCCATGGTGACAACACTCGTTCACGGACAATAACAGAACGAAACTTTATACACACGACCTACGGTTTTCGCGAGGTTTGGGTACCGTACTACGACTAAATCTAGCAGCTTGCTCTAGTTTGCATGCGTGTACGTCAAGGATCACGATGATCGCCTTTTGTTTGATGGACCTTAAGGTTTCAAACGTGAAAGCGGAAATCAAGGTCGGTTTAAAAAAAAATACTTGACCAAGATTTGTGAAATTGTTTACAATTTACAAATTTTTAACCAAGCTTTTATTTAATCAAACTATATTCAATGGATGAAATGTATTGAAACAGCACAATGAAGTTCTTTTCATAAACAAATTCACACAATACACGTGGTAAATGCGAGGTGCCCGGAATTCAAGATTCTCGCGAAATCTCGTACGTTCTCGAGGTCAACTTACACAGTCTGTTAAAGGATAGTTTTTAAGTGAAAATATGCTATGTTGGTATCTTCAGGAAATTTTTTAGGCTATTTTCTCAACAAGCCTAGATGACACACGGGCTGTTAGCTTGATATTTGACTGTGCTCAGTTTCCTAAGGAAAGTTATTAAAACTTCCAAATCCCAAGTATGTACAATAAACGCTTTTCTTTTGTGTGTTCAAGCTGCTGCTAAGAAAACAATCAACATGACAGAATGTATTGTTGTATGAGAACATAATAAAGAACTGGTTGAAATACAGTAAGGACAGAGATGGGGGAAGCAAACTGCGAGTTGAGCATAAGAGAGGTATGTGGCACAAATCAATACATTTCCGCATTTATTTATTTATTATTTTTTTCTTAAAGGTCCTAGGAAGAGTCAAATTGTGCTTATTTATTTTCTTTTGTTATTTTATCAATTGATATGAATAAAAAACGATTTTACGTTTAATTTATGTCTGGATTGGGCTAATTATTTTTAATTTGATTTTTACAAAAATTGCCTCATCTAATTTCAAATGCTGCCCAACGCGCGGTGGCGCTGTTCGTGACGTAGACCTAGGAGCAATAAACCATGAATAAACTAAGCTCCAATGTTAGGCACCAATGTTGCCATTGTGTTTAGTTGCTCCATGGTTAAACCGTGGGATTATAAAAAAAGGTCATAAACTGTGCGCAACGTACACATGTACAGTGTATGTGCACACGACTTGCAAGTTGCATAGTAAACATGACCGTATAGCACCGATAAATCTGTACTGTAGGCTCTACCGTAAAACGAAGCGCAAGGCCCCGTCGAATCAATGGCATGGATACACATGGCCAGGAGTCATTGGTGAATTGTGTAAGCCGTCGTTATGACCGTTTCAAAACCTAATTCTGCACTCGATGATTTTGAAACAAGATCAAAAAATCACACACATAATTAACATTGTCAAAGAATTGTACAATGACATCTTCAGTGACTTCACAATGAAACGACATTTTTAGCGTTAATGTGGTGTGCGAAGTGTAACAATCGACCTCTAACGTTAGTAATAAGCCTATTGCTTGTGGGTGCACATACACATGTAAGTTACACGGAAAACAAAGCAACTTACCCTGAGACTTTCTCGCTTCAAGAAAGCTACTCTTTTCTTTTCTGGACGTTTCTTGGCCTTCTGACTTAAGGAAATATTGTTGGTACTGCATCAGGGCGCAGCATGGCTTTAAATCTCATGCCAAACTGGCTCTGGAGCCCCTGGTCAAAGTATGTTGGCTCAAAGTGAGCGCTACATATCATAGAGTGCTCCGTTGGTCCTGACCATTTCGCCCTGGTCAGCTTCACACTCGCCGTCCAAATTCGCCTGTATTTAGGGTCTGGTGGAAATCGGTGAAGGCTGACACCTTCCTTTGTGGTGTTGCTACACCCAGCAACAACACACCTACAAGGCATTTCCCAAAAATGTGGGATATCTACTAAATTTAGCTGAAAAGAAGATCTAATATGACACATCAACTTCAGTGGTTTTGAGTACGACTTGACTGAAACTTCATCGCAGGCAGTGCTGGACCTTCCTAGGTCTACGTCACGGATTTGCGGATTATAATATGATAATGAGGAGGTAGGGGAGGAGCGTGGCGCCCCCCTAATTTCAGAATTTATTTTTTTAATGGTGCAAAGGGGCGGGGATAAAATAGACAAATGACAAATATATGTTCCAATAGGTATACTTTATTGTTTTCACTGTTAAAAATTTCTATTTCCTAGGACCTTTAAAGCTGCAAAAAAACGCAAACAAAATAATGTTTTTTTTACAATTTAAACATGTGTAGTGACACACCATTGTGACATTCTTGTAGCAAAACACTGTCTTATTCCTTTTATGCCCTTAAACCAAGTCGTTTGAGTAGCTATCGAGCTGTCCGATGTGAGTTCCCCAAAAAAATCCTGCATCGGATACAGCCGACGTACTACGGGGGTTAAAGTACTCATTATAGACAATGAGTGTATGAACAATGGACATTTTAGATTGATTTCATCTCAATTTAAATTAAAATAGTGAACAGCGATCTTGAGTTCTCAACAAAAAACAGTGCATATTGACATTTTATTTTAATTTTTTTTTAATCAGGATGGTTATTTTTCATGACTGTGATCACTTGCTTCACGTATACAAACTACCAATATGTGAAGGCCTTTTTCTAAAAACTTTCTACATGTAAGTCTTCTTTTCCAGTCTCCGTTGAAATTGTGTATTTATCCGTTGGTTATGATACAATATTTAATCATCCATGACTTGTTGCTGATGTGGGTACACATACCTTGGAGCAAAAAGCATTGAGTCGAGGGGAAGCTTCATCCCCAAGCCCCCACCCCCTGGATCCTCCACTGGGTGTCAGACAGTGAGGTGTCCCCTCATTACAAATAGGACGAATTAGCTGTGTTTACAGCAGTTCAAAATCACACTCAGTATTCAAATTTGTGATATTTGTTACCATGATAGTGAAATCTATTAATTCTGTTTAGCGAGACATGCACACACTGAAATTAAATGACAAGATAACAATGTTTTTTGGGTAATATTCACGGAATATGCATGTCGTCACCCTTTTCATGAAAAGCATGGAACCCATTCACATCGGCTCCTTACCAAAATAATGTTTATTGGCAGAAATCAATGTTGTCCACTTTTAAAAGAAACAAAATACACTTGCGTCCCAGTTTGATTTATTTCAAATTTTAACAGTGAGCAATGATTTTATTTATTTAGTTAGTTTAATATAGACACTATGTTGATCTAATATTTTTTTGGTTATTTGTTAAAAAACTAAAAAAAGAGCTTAGTTTTCTTCTCTTGCCAAGACTTATGTACAGCGTTTATACTTTCTGAAAAATATTTTATATCATGTATTACGTTATGTGTATTACAAATATGTTTTAACACTGTGTCCACAGCTTTTGGTGTAAAATATTTAAAGGAAAATTTTACAAAATGGTCTTTATTCTTTATTCATTGTATATGGTAGTCTTCAAATATTTCTTTAATTTACTTTGTATTTCTTTATCCAATTCGAGCCAGGAGTATACGTTTGCGTTCAGTCAAATTTAAATCACAAATTTTCTATATATAGTCGAACAGACTCTTCTAAAATGCAAGTCGGTTCTCTTTTTGTGTTATCTACCAAAAGTCTTAAGAGAGAAATTTGTAAAAATGCTAAGGTAATTGGTAACTTTAAATAAAGAGTCACAGGTTAAATAAGACTCAAGTTGCAATGAAGGTAATCGGTTATTGTTATCTTGCTCGGTTATTTTTCGAGGATATTTTGAAGCTGTTAATATAGAGTAACTCTTATTTGAAACAAATGTGATATGGCATGATTTACATAATTCAACGTCCAGTGTGATGAACAGTTACTGCCGTGATTTTCCATGACTTTGAACTGTTAATGAGTTGTTACACCAGCTTTATATTTCCCCCAAAATAAACTTTTCCAGGTCACACCAAATTTACAAATGTGCATATTTGTATAAATAACGTACATTTAAGAATAAATAACTGCCGAAACTGCAAAACTGTAAATATTTCCATTATTTTGAAGGCATATTACACCCAGATATGTTTTCGGACCCGCAGATGTCTTTAAACAACCAACCTGTGAAAGTTTCAGTTTATTATGTGTCATTATCCGAGAAAAAATAATGAAAATGCATTCAGATGTTTCGTATTCATTCTTATGTTGATTTGTTTTTGTTTCCGGAGGAACAGCAATTATTTTTGGACATTATTTCACTATTTAACTAATTTGATAGCACATAAGACCAAAATAATAATTATTATCCCTGTTTGATACCGTAATCAATTTGACACCAATAAGTGTTATGTAGACCTGTGATCATTTTTGTTTTGCGAATTTACCGGACTGAATATTACTTTTTAGATACGTCTTGCTTCCCACTATAAAGAAACCGATAACAATTTTAACTGCACAATGTTTATCATGGCTATCATTTCACAAGACTTGCCTTTGTTTACGGAAATCGCGAGGGAATAATTAAGTCCTGTCAGTTTCACTGTGTGGCGCGCTGCTCTCACAGTCGAGTTGTGAAAAAAGGTTCAAAAATGTTTGGATGGGTTTTACAAAAAATGCAAGTCGCAGGTGGTCGCAGCTAATTTTGGTATCAAAATGTTGCTGAAAGGTTCAACTTCAGAGAAATATGAGACTTTAGGCGGGAATTGGCGGGAATTTCTAGTTCTACCATAGCTGAACAAAAACACTATATTTTATATGTTTTTGCTGATGAAATCAAAAAGCTAATTTACAATCGACTTAATTTTTAAACAAAATATAGGTCGTGCACTGGGTTTACTAATATTTACATGACGATAGCTTTTGTCAAAAGCCCACAATGACAATTTAACATGTTCAAAAGTATTTTTACTTAATCAAAAGTCCACTTTTCCTAATTTTTATGAAATAAATTTTCATTTTAATGAAAAAAAATTAAATTTAATATTTGTTCTGAAAGAAATTATCATTTTATTGCAATTTTTTTAAATTTGACTTTATTTACAAAAACTTATATCATAAAAATTAGGAAAAGTGGACTTATGATCAAGTCAAAATACTTTTGAACATGTTATTTTAAATTTATTACCAGCAACCGGCTTTTATCAAAAATAAATCCAGTTTTTTAAGATGGTAAGGCAGTTCTACAGTCATGAAATATTAATTTGACTTTAAATTGTTTATAAAATAGTCATATGGGTTCTTAGCAACCTAAAAAATCAAAAAAACATTAATACAATCTGGAAAATACGCAAATGACCCCCTTTAGCGCACTTTGGTTTCGCCCTGGACCACTGTGCGTCGCGGGAAAACGTGGATCCGACTTCCCAACGAAACGTCTTACCAACGTTTACAACATGACGTTAGCCCAACGTTTGTTATATCAGTTGGGTGGACGTCATACTGACATCATATCCACGTTGCTCCGATGGAAAAAAAATACGTTGGCCCGACTTCACAACCACACTTCTTACCAACGTTAAACATGTGACATCGGTCCAACGTCTGGTATATTAGTTGATCCGACGTCAAACCGACACGTCATATCCACGTTGGCCCGATGGAAAAAACTTACGTTCTACCAACATTAACATGACAACGTCGACCCAACGGTTTGACTTTAGCATTGCCAACGTCGGCCGACGTTGGCCCAACGTTAGCATGCTATCTGGGTGTTGACAATTAATACCCTAAAATGTCCTTTTTAAAGGACAACAAAAGCATCACAAATTCGTATTTTGGGGGTAGGCAGTGGTAGATTCAGAGCGCTTCAATGGAGGAAGAAGTTAGAGGGACAAACCACAAAAATGTATGGTCAATTTCGTTTTGCGCATGGTTGATAATTTTGTTTTGCATGGGTCAACAAAAGTAACACGTTTTCTTGACTTGGCTCCGCAATTTAATTCATGTTTTATCTATTTAATGAAACTCACTCTAACTGATACCCTATAATCTGTATCATATTCACGATCCTACTCGACCACTGATCATGTCGGACACACAGGAAGCCAAAAAGTCTCGAGTATCGAAGAGAAATGAGGGGAAATCCAGGCTAGAATCACGAACCGAGTTTCAGACAGGACGAAATGGCTGCCACTGTACATGTGAATGCAACAAAGGCGGGAACGATGCAGTCCACACGAAGCTCGACAAAATTCTCTCTTCACTGGAGAACATTGGGGTCGAGGCTTACACACTTGGAAGGCAGGTGGGAGAAAATAAACGATGCCATCAATGGTCAGCAAAGCGAAATCAGCGAACTTAAAGAAGCTGTGTCCTACATGGAGAAGGAGAATGATATAATCAAGAAAAAACTCGACAGCAAAGCAGAAGACCGAAGAGTGGCCTACCTTGAGTCCTCTATTGGCGATCTCCAAAATCGTAGCCGGCGGTGCAATGTCATCCTGCACAACATCCCAGAAGGCTCTGAGGGTACTTTACAGTGTGAGGAGTTTGTATCCAAATTCCTCACGGATCACATGAAACTCGAAGGTACCAAGCACATCGAGGTAGACCGAGCTCACCGTACTGGACAGGGAATCCGGGACGGTAAATCAAATGATGGAGTTCATCCGAATGACCGCCAAAGATCTGCCCGTCCAAGACCGATACATGTCAATCTTTTACTGTCCACCGACAAAGTCAAGATCCTAAGAAATGCATCAAAACCTCTCAAGAACAATCCACTCGAGGGATCCGCCATTTTTCTGTCAGATGATGTGACACACAAAGCAAGACAAATGCGCCAAATACTGAGGGAAAATCACCTCCCCGGTCTACGTAAAGACACTCGAGTAAACTTCGCCTATATCCCGTAGTCTCTCCCTGCAGTCATTCGCTATCAGCTAGTCAGTGTGGGAATTTAAGACTTTTTCGGTTGCGGAAGCCAAGTGAGCGGACGTGTAAAGCTTGTTTTATATAAATATTGTATCCACTGTGCTTAAAGTATTATTTATTCTAACTTGTTTTGTCAATATGTGTAACACCAGGAGTGCGACCGGATACATGTTTATTAAAATTAATTCACTTTCATACCTACTCAGTTTGTTGAATGGTTCCATCGATGGTTAATGATACACCAGTAGTTGATCCTAACTTAGATCCGGATATTAATTTAGATGTGCCTGATATTGCATGCGAGTACTATGATCAAGACCAGTTCTTAAATATTTGTTGTCAATTAGATGATTCTAAAATTCTGCATATTAATGCTCGTAGCTTGGCAAGCAGCATCTCTGATATTCAGCAGTATCTTGATATCCTTGGTAATGATTTTTCTATTATTGGTGTTTCCGAAACATGGTTGAAACATATTGATGATCCCTTGCTTAAGCTCAAGGGTTATGCAATGGAAGGTTTTTGTAGACAACACAAACGAGGAGGAGGGGTGGCTCTATATATAAATGAAGATCTCACTTACAAGATTCACCATGATCTTTATCATAACACTGAAGAGTTTGAGTCTTGCTTTATTGAAATTGTGAATCCTACATCAGGTAATATCATAGTTGGGATTGTATATCAACAAACCCACTAGAATTACTCCTGATAGTGCCACACTCCTTGATAACATGCTTACTAATGAGTTTTCAGATCATAGAACTGGTGTTTTACTTGCTGACATAAGTGATCATCTTCCTGTGTTTGCAGTTGTAAATAATTTCTCCAGAAACAAATCATCTAATTTAAAAACTCCCAAACGTGACTTCATTGAAAATAATATTCAGCAATTTACTCAAAATCTATTTGATACTAATTGGGATTTCATCAATAATTCTCACGTTGTCAATGATTCTTATTCATATTTTCTTGAGTATATTTTTCACTCTTGCAATAAACATTTTCCTAGGAAAAAGATTAATACTCGTATCAATAAGAAAAAGTCACCTTAGTTAACTGAAGGAATTTATAATTGTATTAGAAGGAAAAAATCTGTATAGAAAATATATCGACAACCCAACATCTTACAATAAGCTCGTATACACTCAGTATACAAATATTCTCACTGGCTTGATTAAACGTGCTAAGAAGAATTATTTGTATCACAAATTTAATAGTGAAAGGAATAATATCAAAGGCACCTGGAGACTTATTAATTCTTTACTGAATACATCTAAGTCTAATACTAATGTTGTCCTCTTTCGGCTGCGCCCGTTAGGGGTCGCCACAGCGGATCATGATCCGCATATTTGATTTGGCACAGGTTTCACGCCGGATGCCCTTCCTGACGCAACCCTCCCATTTATCCGGGCTTGGGACCGGCACTAAGCATGCACTGGCTTGTACACCCCCAGTGGCTGGGTTCAATTTGGCCCTTGCAGCAATTATGGTAAAGTATCTTGCTCAAGAACACAAGCACCATGGTCGCGGCAAGGTTTCGAACCCACACACTCTGACGACGCAGCCATCAGAACACAAATCCGATGCACTAAACCGCTCGACCATGTCACCCAACCTAAGTCTAATAACCTTCCATTGTCTCATTGTTCCTATCACTCCTTTCTTAGAGACAGGTGCTCTCATTCTTTATTTTTGAATCCTGTTACGCAAGCATAAATTGTTAACATAATCAATAAATCCCTACGGGTAAAGCCCCAGGCTGGGACGGTTTGAGTAACTTTGTCATATACAAAACAGGAATGCTCTAGCTGTACCACTTGCTTTACTTTTTAATCAGTCAATTTCCCAGGGAGTATTTCCTGATGGCTTGAAAATTGGTAAAGTGGTTCCCATACACAAAGGTGGTAATATACATAAGTAGTATGGTGGATGGCGGTTCTAGGCCACCTACCTAAAATGGGCGTGGTTAAAGACAAAAGAGTAGGATGATGAGAGAGCGAGGTGTTACGTCACGCTTGCGCGGCGTAGCACAAAAAGAGATGACATCAACAGGTTGTTTTGTAAAAAATAGTTTCAAAAAGGTATGTAAAAAATATTAGCAAAAAATTTAGAGAAACAAATTACAAAAGAAAACAAAATTATCTAGATAAATAGTAAAGAGGATGGAAGAAAGAAGAACATATTTATCAAAGTGGACATTGCAAGAATTCAAAATATTTGCGCGAGAACACGGGTTAATTGTTGTGCAAAATCAAAAGGGTAAAGTTGATAAACGTTCTTATTACAAAACGGTAAAAAGATATATAAAACGGCATAAACCAAAGCCATTGCACAAATTAAGTTTAGTTGAATTGAGAGAGCGCATAGAGTCTGAAAATATTGAGCTACCAGAACGCGGTGCGGGTAAAAAATCGCAGTTGTTAAAAAAAGACTACATCGCCGCTATTAAAAGGTTTCACAACCAAGAAAAAGAGTTGAAATTTAAAGCCCCGATTAACGGCGGAAGATATTTTCGCGAACGAAGAATGGTAGTTCCGCTGAATCATAGCAAAGAAAAAGATTTAAATATGTTTTGGGAAGCGGAAAAACCAAATATTAGAGTCAAGTTGGGTATAGACTTAAGAGAATTCACGTCGTACAAGTTTATGATATATATATACGTATTAAATTACGTAAAGAAAACCTAGACGGTACGATCGATTCTGCCGAACCAAGATTTCATAATAATAGACAAATTGTTTTATTGAATTTGGATGACATTGAAAATATATTTAATACCGTTTTTTCACAAATTCAAGAGGCTTTAGAAAAATGGACGTCTAACGGTTCTGGATGGGAGGTTGATCGTATCGTAGATATGAATATTACTTATGCGAGATATCAACCTTTAAGAGGCGGTTCTTATATCGAGCTATGCGACTATATAAAAAATAAAAAAGCGTGCATCAACGTAAAAAACACAGACGACGATTGTTTACGATGGGCGCTTTGTGTCGCTCGTTTTCACATAAACAAAGAAAAAGGAATAAAAATAGAACATTCAGATAGACTCTCAACATACCCAACGGAGGATAGTTTAAATTTTAATAATATCGAGGCTCCTACACCGATTAATCAAATTAAGCGAGTGGAGAAACAAAATTGTTTGGCGATAAACGTTTTTGGTTGCGAATCAAAAACAAGACTGGTTTATCGTCTCAGCGATCAACCCGCGGAAGTAGATCGTATAAATTTATTATTAATTCACAAAGAAGAAGAAGAAGGAACTAGATCTCACTACGTTTGGATTAAAGAGGTGAATAAATTACTTTACGATCAAACGAGCCACGAGCATGTTTACAGGGTTTCTCGACGGAAGCGTATCTCTAAAATCACGTAAAAATGTGTAAGGGAATAAACGACAGACCGACAACGGTCGTTATGCCGGAAAAGGGTAAAAACGATACGGTAAAATTTATAAATTTTCATAAAAATATGAAAGTTCCTTTCGTTATAATGTGACCGGCTCCACAAAAATGGGTATTATGGGACAACATTTTAAAATTGAGTGACATACATAGTTGAATTGGTTACATTATAAGCTTTAATTTGGTGTAGGTTTGAACCCTGAGGCATTTTGCATTCTGGAGATATACTGATTTTTGCATATTCAAATTGTACAAATTAACGGAAGTGCCTTCAGAGATACAGCCCTTTAAACACAGCAAGTGGAACAAGAAATGAGCTAAGAAGAAACTCTCTTGAATGCCCATAGCAACAGTTGTGTTCCTTTTGAGCTCCTTTAGGAATGCTTGTGCAATATAAATTTGAATTATCAAGCATCTTGAAGTATTTTTTCAAATATTTTTGGTAATTTGCATAATGTGTAAAATTTTTACTTTTGTTTTTTCATCTTTACTCATCAATAATAATATTTCTGTAAATAAATTATGAAAGTATTGATATAATAGAAGCCAATAAACTAACAACAACAAAATCACGTTGTGAATTTTGTTTTCACCCTCTCCACATAGAACAGCCCTTTACGGGTAATATCCTAGCGTCCCTTAATACCCTTTTTCGCAGAGCGGGTCACATATATGCCGACTTTGAAAGTATTATTAAAAAGATTGACGACGTAAATGCGACTAATACTAAAAAACTACAAGAACACGTCGTTTGTGGTTATTCGTACGTCGTCGTTCGTTGCGACGCTGAAACTAGTTCTCCCATTGTTTACCGAGGAGAATATGCGGCTGTGCATTTGTTAAATGAATTAGAAAAAATAGAAGAAAACATTATAACGAGATATTTAAATATCCTAAAGAAATAATGATGACTGAAGAAGATGTAGAAGATTATACGAGTGCAAACAAATGTTGGATATGTGAAAGGGAATTTTTTGAAAACGATGACGCCGACTCTGACGAGAAGCGCGAGAAGCGCAAGTTTAAACGAGTACGCGATCATTGTCACATTACCGGAAAATATCGAGGCGCCGCGCATAATTGTTGTAATTTAAAACTGAGTTTAAAACCGAGTAAAACTCTTATTCCAGTCGTGTTTCATAATTTACGAGGCTACGACTCTCATCTCATTATGCAGGCCGCGAGTCAAACGACGGGAAATATAACGTGTATTCCAAACAATATCGAAATATATATTTCTTTTCAATCGGGCAACTACGATTTATCGACAACGCTCAATTTTTACTAGCGTCGTTGGATAAACTCGTAAAATCAAAAACAAAAATCCCAATTACTAGCAAGTTTGAATCATATATAGAAACATTTAATTATTTAAAACAAAAGGGTATTTATCCTTACGAATACATGGATAGTTTTGAAAGATTTGAAGAAAAACAACTTCCTCCGATAGAATCTTGTTATAGCAGTTTAAACGACCAACGTATTACTAAAGAACAATACGAACACGCAAAGAACGTTTATAGCAAGTTTAATTGCAAAAATGTAGGTGATTATCACGATTTATACGTGCGTACGGATACTTGCTTATTGGCGGATGTATTTGAGAATGTTCGCGCTACTTGTATGAAACAATACGATTTAGATCCGGCTAATTATTATACGAGTCCGGGATTAAGTTGGTACGCTTTATTAAAACATTCGAAACAAACTTTAGAATTGTTTACGGACGTTGACATGCATTTATTTATAGAAACAGGTACTAGGGGAGGAACGTGTATGTTAAGTAAACGATACGCAAAAGCAAACAATGTACATTTACCCGATTACGATAAAACGATCCCATCGAGTTACATTATGTATTTAGACGCGAATAATTTATACGGTTATGCGATGAGTCAACCTTTACCAACGGGTAATTTTAAATGGATGACGAGAAAACAAATTGACAGACTCGAGAGCGAGGGATTAAAACGCAAGAAAGGATGTATTTTAGAAGTTGATTTAGAATACCCTAAATAATTACACGATTCTCACGACGCATTTCAACTCGCGCCAGAGACGTTAACGGTACCGAAAGAATGGATGTCGCCGTATCAGCTCGAGTTATTAAACGACAAACCAGCCCCAAACGTCGCAAAATTAGTACCAAATTTATACGATAAACGCAACTACGTGATTCATTATTGTAATTTACAATTAGATTTACAACTCGGTATGAAGCTAACTAAAATTCATCGCGTTTTAGAATTTGATGAATCACCATGGATGAAATCATACATCGATTTAAACACTCGGCTCAGAAAAGACGCAACGAGTGATTTTGAAAAAGATTTGTACAAACTGATGAACAATTCAGTTTTTGGAAAAACGATGGAAAATGTACGAAAACGCGTTGATGTGAATTTAAAGCGGCTAAACGATGAAAAAGCGGAAAATCAAATTCGTTCACTCATCGCGAAACCAAATTTTGCCGAGGCTAGGATTTTTTATAACGATTTAGTGGCGATTCACATGCACAAAATAAAACACGCTCTCAACCGTCCAGTATACATAGGAATGAGCATACAGGATTTATCTAAACATTTAATGTACGATTTTTATTACAATCATTTAAAAACAAAGTACGGTAACGAGTGCGAGTTACTTTACACGGATACGGATAGCTTGTTACTCGAGATTCGAACGAAAGATGTATATAAAGATTTATATAAAAACAAATCTTTATACGATTTTAGTAATTATAAACAAGATCATTTTTTACATTCTGAAGTTTAAAAAAAAGTAATCGGTAAAATGAAAGACGAGACTGCGGGAAGTCCTATAGTAGAATTTGTTGGTTTAAGGCCAAAAATGTATTCGATACTTTTACAGGATGGAAAATAAATTAAAAAAGCTAAATGCGTTAAAAAACAAGTTTTAGAACAGGATATTAAACGAGAGCGATATAAACAAGTTTTATCTCAAAATAATACGCTTTATCACCCCGAGAATTTTATTAGGCATGAACAACATAGATTATATACAATGCGAGTAAATAAAATATCGCTATCTCCTTTAGACACAAATAAATATATTTTAGAAAATGGAATACTTACTCACGCTTTAGGTCATTATACAACGCTGCAAGCGTCGCAAAGCGTAGCGTAGCCGCTAAAGCTAAAACGCTACGAGCGTACTCGTTTAATCGGTGGATTTTCCGTATCTCGCGGTATAATTTGTAATTCTTCTCTTACAAAACTACGAGCGGGGCTCGCATTTACACCCGGCGCAGACGCTAAATAATACAAGATGGGTTGATTCGCGGCTTTCATCGTTTTAGCTAATCTATACATTTGTATACTCCATATAGGATCGCTCGCGCGACGTCTCGTATCTTTTTCAACTTCACCGGGTGCGTATAAATACCGAACTAAACTGTTTGTTGGAATTCGTTTTTCATTATTGTTACCGCTTAAAGCTGGTGAGGCTGAATTTTGCTCGACTACGGGTAATTTAATCGCGTCTTTAGGTTTTAAGTTGATGAGTCGCGTCGTCTAGTCGTTTAATGTTTTTACAACCAACGGCAATCTTTTAACCCATTCTCTATTTCTCGTAGCTACGCCAGCTACCGCTTCAGTCGTTTACGTTTACGCTACTCATAAATTCTTTTCCAGGATCAACTTTTAAGCGCGCTGGCCAAGTTAACCGCGAACGTTTATAAATTGTTTCAAACGCGTTGCCGACTTGAACCGCGGTTTTGTCGGTTAATGGTTCAGCTTCTTTATATCTACTGGCTTCATCCACAACGGTTAACGCGTACTTGTACGTCTTTTTACCTATCGCGCTCCGCGTCAGCGTATCGTGCGGAAGAAACAATAAATCCGCTTGATGAACCTCATTTGGTTTTTCTAACGTACTATTTCAACTGGTAGGTCTTGGAATGTATTTAGGATAGGGTAAATAAATTTGCCACAGCGCTTGCTTTTTTATCCACTGAGAAACTAATTTGTTATTTACCTTGGTTTCTTGAGCTAATTTATTAATCGCGTCGAGACCTTTGTAGTATCCTTTCGGACTATAATAAGCATTTTGTAATTTTAAACGAGTTTGTTTATCCATTTTTAATATTTATAAATATATTGTATTCCATAGAATTTTTAGGCATGATAGAGGATTGTAAAATTCCTTGTTGAACTAACCACATTTGCGTCATCGAAGATAATCCTAGCGTCGCGGTTAGTTTTAGCGAGTCTTTTATATCCAATTTATTTAAATTGGCAGGTTCTACGCTTAATGCTTTTTACCGAGCATGCTGTATAAAACTGTAAAAAGTGTCAAAACGGCGCTGTGATAAACTGAATCGGCGATTGTTTTCGTATCCATCATATTTTATACTCAATATAATTATTTAAAAAAACTACTTTTATTCCATTTCAAAAACATGTTGTTCTCTCGTTGGCGTGGGTTTTGTCAAAGGTGGTAATGGTTTAGGCGGCTCATTTACCACCGCTGGCTCTTTTTCACTAAAAAGGAAATAAGCGAGGCCCCCAATAGCTAAACCAATAGCGATATAGTAGTAGTAGCTCGTTGAGTTGTTTTCTTCTTTTTGAATATAACTCGTTGACGCTGCTTCGCTAGCGTGCGGCGTCGCATAACGAGTTTTACTCGCGCCTTTAGCAAGTTGTAGTTTTTTCTTTTTATTAAGTTCGGCGAGTCTTTTTCCAGCCGCGACTCTGTTTTTTTTTTTTTCTTTTTTATTGGTCGGTTTCGTTACAGTCGACGGTGTTTTTGCAGCTTGCGTCTGCTCCGGTTGTACATTCTCCAACTCGTTCGTCTCCATCGCTTTTATTATCTATACAAGATTCTTCTTTTCTTTTTAAATGTTTTGCCGTAATTAGCGTCGCACTGAGCGGCGCTACCAACATTCCGTACTTGTAGTATATTTCACACGCTACGGTAGAAAGCATACTCGAAATGAATGGATCTTTTTCTAAATCGGAAATTAATTTACCTTCGTTATCAATTTCAAAATGATGACCGTATAAATCAATGCGATTTAAACTAAACCCTAATAATTCAGCGTATAGCGTTAGAATGGCGCTAGCTAAAGACTGCGTTATATCGCGACCTAATTTAGTTTCGTATTGCGCGTGTAATACATCTCGCTCTTCCGTAGACAAAGCTTTAATGTCGCTGACGGAATACTCTTTACCAAAAAAAATTATCGAATCTCCGCCCGCTACAACGGCAAAGAGTCGTATATCTCGTTGGTTTTGTTTTAGCAGCGAGCCGTTGCTCGCATTAGTGTCGGTAGGCGGTGAGCTTAACACGGATGGATCTTCACTAGCTAGTTTATGTAATTCTTCCATTTATTATAAGTATTTATAGAATAATCGGTAAAATTTATTTAAACAAATATAGAAACCAATAATTAATTCTAGATAACCCATCGGTATTAGCAAGTTGATTAAGATTATATATTAAATATTTTACTCGTTCAGTATCTATACTCGCAAATAAATATTTTACTTTTTCAGAGTTTGTATTTAAAATTTGTACTAATTCATTTATATTGTTTTTGGTATTAACAAGTTGGTTAAGATTATAGATATAATTATTTACTTGATTAGTATGTACACTCGTAAATACATATTTTACTCGTTCAGTGTTCATATTTATAAATAGATCCTATAATATTTATAAAAAAAACTAACCAGCTAGTAACCTACAAGTAACCTATAGGTAATTACTAAGTAACCTGCAAGTAATTACTAGGTAACCTATAGATAACCTACTAACACCTATAGATAACCTACAAGTAACCTATAGGTAATCTACTAACACCTAACAAGCAACCTACAAGTAACCTATAGATAACCTATAGATAACTTACTATCACCTATAGATAACCTACAAGTAGCCTATAGGTAATCTACTAACACCTAACAAGTAACCTACAAGTAACCTATAGGTAATCTACTAAGACCTAACAAGTAACCTACAAGTAACCTATAGATAACCTACAGATAACTTACTAACACCTATAGATAACCTACAAGTAACCTATAAGTAATCTACTAAGACCTAACAAGTAACCTACGAGTAACCTATAGATAACCTACTAAGACCTAACAAGTAACCTACAAGTAACCTATAGATAACCTATAGATAACTTACTAACACCTATAGATAACCTACAAGTAACCTATAGGTAATCTACTAAGACCTAACAAGTAACCGACGAGTAACCTATAGATAACCTATAGATAAGTTACTAACGACCTATAGATAACCTAGTCTATAATCTCATAACCGGTAGGTTGATCCGTTTTTAAAATCAATTTGCGATGTTTAACTAGTTTTAATTTCTCGCGCACTCGCTCTCGTAACTCAGCCGTCGGTATAACATCATTTTCTCGAAGACAATTTTCGAACGAGTCTCTATCTTTACAATAAAATAAACACACCCATTTGAGTTGCTCTCTAAAATATTTCAATACGCTATTATATTTTGCGAGAGAATCCAACAGCTATATGATGCGCGTGTCGGCCGCTAAAAGCCAATCGGACTAATGAATTATCTCGACTTTACCAAAAATTTTATACCGTAAATCTTTACTCGCGCTACAATCGTCGATGATAAACAACGTCTCGATTCCTTCTAATATATCGCTATACATTTCTATCGCTTTGTTTAACGTATAATCTTTTAAATCATCAACCAGCACTCGCTCGTCGTTCCAAATCCATTTTCTATTTTGATACGCGTCGTTGTTGGCGATAACGATCATTTCGAAATGTTTAAAATATTATTTTTCTAATAAATTTAAAACAAATTCAATTTTTCCGCATCCGGTTTGGCCGCAAATTAACGCGGCGTTTGGATATTTAGGCAACATTTTCTTTTTAATATTAAGCGTTAATTTTAATAATCGACGTATACATGTTTAGTTCACCCGCGGCTTCCGCTTCTTTCTCAATTTGTATGGTAATTCCTTCGGATAAGTTTTGTACTCGTCTTCCGCTTCCGTGTATTTTATTATCGGTGCTCGTTCTCATATCTAAAAATAAGCCGTATCGATCAAGTAAATAATCGGCTTGTTTGACGTTGGCCAAGTCTAAAGCTTTAACGATTAGAATAGCGTGTTGTTTACTCGAATCGCCGAAATATTTTTGAATTTCTTCCCAATGTTGATACCTTTTCATTCCAAGCGCGTAGAGTTGATTGGGAATGCCTTCGATCGTAATTGAAACTTTATCGATTTTTGGATTGTAAAACTTGTTGCTTTCTTGTACACCGGGTTCTTTGAATAAAAACAATATTCCTTTCATACTTTTTGCGGGGGTATTTAAATTTATATTCCACGTCGTATCGCGTTTGTTTAACGGCGTCCTGCTCTGTCTTAGTACGCGATCAAACAATATCGACAACCGGTTGCTGTATTGATTTTTAATCGTACGAGCGAGTTCCGGCATATGAACGACTTGAAATTCTAAAGAAATCCCGCTTATGTTATATTTCGCATTATTGTCGGTGTTTTTAATCACGCTCCAACATTTATTAAACACGAGTTCGTAAGTCAATCGATCTCCGAGTCCCGATTGGTAGTATAGGGCTGATGATCGGTCAACAATTCAAAATCCAGCGGAATGTAATACTTTTTTTTATACGTATCCGCGAAAGCTTTATCTTTTCCTCCGTTGCCCGCGGGAACCTAATCGCTAGCATCTATTCTTAATTTAGTTACGTTTGCATCTTCGATTCCTTGATACGCTAAATTGTCGCGTTGATCTTTCGTTAACCATTCGTCTTTATAACAATTGAATACATCCGCATCGTCTAATGAAAATATTTCATTACCTTCCATTTTAATGATTATATGTTTTACGATGGCTCTACCAATGTTTTGTACCTTCGTTCTCGTATCATCATCCGCAGAAACAAGTTGTATGTTGAAAGCTAATCGAACCGTATTCGGAACGATAACATCATTTGTTCCTAAATTTGGAATCCGAACCGTCAACAATTGATTTTCGGTAATGGTACTCGGATTGTTTGTAATAACTACTTTTTGTCGCAATCCTTTTATACCTCGAGGTTCTCTCGTTCTCCTGTATGGATTGAGTACATCTCCGTACGTATTATTAGCCATAGTTTATATTTACAAACTATAAAAAACAAAATTATTTTTTAAAAATAAAATGGTATCTATAGCGATGATGATTGGAGGCACGGTAGTCAACGCGTTGGCATTTACCGGATCAAATGCTTTAGTTGGTAGTCTACGTTCTAACGACGCTGAACAAGAACGAAAAAGACACGATTTAGCGATGGAACAACTTTCGAAATCCAGAGATGAATTTAGTAAAAAGCGTTTAAACTATCTAGATTATTTAAATGAAAAAATACAAAAAAAATCGAGCGCCGTAAGAACGTTCAACAACGTTGACGAAGCGATGAATGAATATTCGCGAGTTACGGGCGAACGAATAAATTTACCTCTTGATTTATACGATAAACCGCAACTAAAAGATTTTTACGTTCCTAGCGAAGATCAAAAAACGCGAGAAATTTTATTTATTGTACTAGGGATGAGCGTTGTAGGCTACGCGAGTTATAAATTATTTAAACAAAGATAAAAAGTAATTATAAAATGGCGTACGGAGGAAACCCATATATCGAGACAGATCCAATCTATAACCAACCCAAAGATGAATATATAGATGATGGCATAACCGATAACAACTTGGGTGATCAACCAACTGAACAAGTAACAAATATTGATGATGAAGATTACCAAGAAGATATTGATGAAAGTATAAAAATATTGTCAAGAGAAAGATCAGAAAGTGTAAAAAGGATAGATGAAGAAATATCTAAAAGAAACGAGCAAGTTGCTGAACCTTCTTTTAGTCCGCCACCTTTATCTTTAAAAGATGAAGCACTTAGAAAAACAGTCGACGATTTTTATGCAAGTATGGGTCATGAAAACGTTACAATAGACTATAATGATTTTGTAGAAAAATTAGATGAACAAAATAGAAGTGTACTCTATTTTAAAAAGGTGGTAAAGAAATACGTTTAACTAATCTAGGAAAAGGAAAAGAGGGTACCTTTTTAAAGGTAGGCCGTATAAGCGGTTTAACTCTAAATGATTTATTTCCATTTAGTAAAAAAGAAATAGCTTTAATAAAAGTTATAAAAGCAACGGAAAAACCGGTGGTAGAGCCCGCTCAAACAAGTAGTGGCAGAAGGTTACCATCTATACCGAGACAACGTGTAGAAAAATCTAAAACAGTGGAAGAAGCTATCGAAATGGCGGTTATGACTCTCGAGAGAGATCAAGAAGTTCAAACGGAATTAGGCCTTCCAACTGACATATATTTGAACATTACATGGCGAGAAATATCGAGTCTTAATGTAATCATGACTGAAAATCGGGGTGAACAATTAAATATTTTAACTAAATTCAAAGTAGTTAATCCAAAAATCAATGATATTCAAGAATTAATTTCTGACGCTAAAGAAAGAGGTATCTATGTTGATGAATTTTATAAAGATCGAGACTTACAAAAACTAAAAGATGAAAAAGAAGTTTTGGTAGAACAAATTAATGAGCAATATTACGCTCTTCGTAGTCAAATTAATAGAATTAAAGAAACGTTTCAAATTTTTTTAGAAAGAGATGCTAAGTTGGGAGATAAAATTAAAACTTTATTTAGAGAACAAGGCGTAACGATCGTTAGTATATTAACGGCTGTTAGTATGACTATCGCTTTTATCGTCAAATCGATGGTCGGTGCTGTAAATTCAGTTTTACCAAAACCATATCCACCTACACCCAAACCTATACCACCAAAAGCTATACCAATTGGAGACTTGAGAAAGGTGAAAGTCTTTACATATTTTTTTATATTGTTGGCAAACGTCTATATTGTTGGCAAACGCGTCGTAAAAATTTTGAAAAGATGTAGGACAACTCATTTCTTTGAGCAATCGTCTCATTTGATAATATACGTGAAATCTAAAAAAAAATACGAATCATCGCGTTTGAGTGATTTAAATGTTGATAACTCACGCCGCATCTCGTCGTAGCGCAATACGTTGTAACATTTATTTGATTTTGATAAAAATTTTGCGGGTTAGAATGCCAATCATTTACAATCGTATCGCTATCAACGCGAGACAACTTGTAGTTGCTAAAAACATTATCGAATTGTGCGTTAAAAAACTCTGTTTCGTTGACGTAAATTTTTAGACTCGTCAAATCGCTAGCGTTAAAATTTAGAGGCGCTGTAAAATTTCCAGATTGCGGATATGGATATGTAAAATTACTCTTGAACGCTAATGGAAACGTCATTTATTATAATAAAATTATAAACTTTTAATATTAAAATGTATCATACCTTTGAAATCGAAATTGAAAAAGATGGTGGGTCTGTTCAATTAAACGACGTTATCGATAATCGTGAGGGTAATCTCGCGATTATATTACATAGCGTAAACATTTGGGTAGGATATTACAACGTGCGTAAACAAGAAAGAATAATCTATCGTACGACGGGTGAGCTGGATGATACAAAGTTTGTCGAAGCGGGCCTTTACAACATTAACGAAATTATCGATATTATAGTAAAAGATGCGCCTTGGATAACGTTTACTATCGATAAAACAACGGGTGTTTTCTTGTTAAATTTAACTCACCCAAACAAATCCGTTAAATTTACATCGAGGATGGCTAATTTACTCGGGATTCACAACGAATTTCTAACCGTGGGAGAATATAGTAAAAAAATCGATGTACAACTTTTTAAAATTCTATACATTCATTGCGATCAAATTTCTACGACTAGCAATTATTTCAACGGTAAACCTTGTACCATTTTAAACGCTTTTCCCTTGCAAGGTAAATTGTACGGAGAAAGTATGTGGATGGAATATAAAAATCCACTAATGAAAAAATTAAAAGTCGGTACTTTTAATGCGTTGAGCTTTCAAATTAAAGATTCAAAGGGTAGATATGTAAATAATCACGGTTTCCCCGTTATTTTAAATCTAGAAATTATATAAATAAATGGCGAGTATTTACGGACCTAGTCGAACGAGCGATAGTAGCGCTGCTAGCGGCTACGCTAGAGATGAAATTGTACAAACATCGTCTAGTGAAATTTACGAACATCACGGATACATCAATAGAGATGAAATTTTACAAATAATACTTCTAGTCGAAAAATACAACGTCGTACTCGGATGGTGGGATACGAATAAACTACCCTTTTTCATGTTTAACGAACCGCCATCGTACTGCAGTATTTTTGTACATTTTACAAAAGCTAATGTTTTTACTTCGCATTCAACTACGCGTGGTTATGCGGCCGGCATTTATTATATTGCTTCTCCGGGGCTAAATAATAAATTGTATTTTATCGATGATGAAATGTCGCATTTAAGATACGAAATGTGTTTTAAAATGCGAGGTGTTCGAAAAAGTTTTTGTAGAGGCGACCTTTTTCAGCGCGCTAAATTCTAAAATTTGTTTCAAGATAAAAATTTAAAGTTTACCGTTAAATTAAATTTAAAAATTGTATACTATAAAACAACATTTAAATATGAACGACCAAGATTCGTACGAGCTAAAAACGAATAATATATTAACGAGATATAAAAAAGAAAATTATGTAATGTCTAAAAATATTACATAATTATTTAAAAAAATAAAAAAATTATAATGGAATATCACAGCGTGTTTATAGACATGCAGGATGAATTGTTTTACATTTACGACGTTGACAACGCAACGTCGGTGAGCCAAATCTATAGCCGCGTAGTTTCTGAATTGGCTTTATTGTATAAAAATGTTGTACGAGTAACGTTGTTGCCTTTTGATACTCGAGACGCACTCGTTGTTTTTATAATGTGGAGTATGAAGGGTAAGCCGAGAGATTTTTACTATAAAAATTATGAAAAAACGTTTGCGCCTGATATTCGTAATATACCGGCAATACTAGACTTAATTTTTACGAATGAATTTGCCAATACCGCAATATTAATCAAAAAATGTAAACATTTTACGGCGCGCTAAATTCTAAAATCTGTTATAATATAAAAATTTAAAGTTTACCGTTAAATTAAATTTTATTTTTATACTATAAATAAATGGCGAGTATTTACGGACCTAGTCGAACGAGTAATGTCGTTAACAATACCACACCAGAAAGTTCCATTCCATTTATAAAAACTGGACACCTTAATCCAAGTGAACTCTTACATAATGACGACGTTTTTTATTATAATTTCGATTTTGAATTATATTGGTCTAATAATACAATAAATATTTCTATATTTAATAACATAATATTTTATTCATTCTATGCTAAAATGAATATAGGTGAAAATAATTATTATTCTTTAGTGAAAAGTTATCAATATGATCCCAATGATGAAAATAGAAAAATTATTGGTTTTCCCCCAAATGAAAACTTTTATTTTACAAATGAACCACGATATTTAGAATGTATATTATGCTGCGTTCAAAATATTGATGACCATAATATCAAACTATATGTAAATCTAAACTTTTGGGGCTCTTTAAACACTGGAATCTGTTACGAAATAAAAGTTTAAACAATTCCAATTAATACTTTTCCCGCAGATTAAAAAGTATAAAAAAATAATATTTTTCTATTAATAAAAAACAATGAGCGCGCCTATAGAATTAACGAATGTACTTTATCCAAATTTACCGTCTACGACGGATAATGCTAAATCATTTCGATTGCAAAAAATCGACGATATTTAAAAAGAACTTTTAAAAGAGATAAACGAACGCGAAGCTGTCTATACAAAATATAATAAAATTATCAACGCTTGTAGTATCGTAGAAACTCTCGCAGATTGGGCTGTATGGGAGCAGGGGCCATCGGAATCGCTAGTATCGCTAGCGTTATAGCAGCGCCCGTAGGACTCGTTTTAGAAGGTTTAGCTTTAGGGTTGGGCGGCGCGGCGTTTGCTCTCAGATACGCGAAATTTAAATTATAAAAAAAACTAAAAAACACGATGAAATTAGAATTTTAGCATCGTCTAAACTCAACACGATTGAAAACCACGTTTCGAAAGCGATCGAAGACGGTGTCATTACACAAAATAATTGTTTACTCATTTGCGAAGAACGAGATAAATTTTCTAAAATGAAAGAAAAAATACGTAACAACTAGATTAAAGATACGTCTACGTCAGATAAAAAAATTAAAAAACGTTGATGCAAATGCAGAAAAACAATTCTTATAGAAAAACATGAATTTAAAGTAAACTTTACCGTACAAAAATCGTATTATAATCCTTCGCGAGTATCAGAGTGGGTAAAGACGACCGATAGACCTCCCCCGTATAATTTTAATTTTTAGCCACTATAAACGTATGTTTTTTTCAACCAACTCGTTCATCACTAAATTAAACAAACGTCTAGCTTTTCCGTTTACCTGCTTAAAACTTTTTACTTTTAATGTCTTTGCGCAGTTCGTACCTAAACTTATCGTTGTTTTTGTACCTTTTTTACATTTTCTACACTCAACGGGTACACTTTTTCCACTTTTAAATTTAGACTGATGAAAAGCGCAATAGTTCACATTTGGTGAGCTAAGTATACAACATTTGTATGCTTTACCAACTATTAACCATTTACAAGGAACGGTTATTTTCGGTTTTGATTCCATCCTCTTTACTATTTATCTACATAATATATATATATATATATATATTTTTTTTCTTTTGTCATTTTTTTCTCTAAATTTTTGGTTAATATTTTTTACATACCTTTTTGAAACTATTTTTTACAAAACAACCTGTTGATGTCATCTCTTGTTGTGCTACGCCGCGCAAGCGTGACGTCACACCTCGCTCTCTCATCATCCTACTCTTTTGTCTTTAACCACGCCCATTTTAGGTAGGTGGACTAGAACCGCCATCTACCATACTACTACATAATTTAATTAATTATAGACCTATTACAATTTTACCTGTATTTTCTAAAGTATTCGAAAAGCTTATGTTCAGTCGCTTAATTTAATTTGTAAATATGCATGGTCTATTGTCTCAATAGAGCTAACCGCTCTACAGAGCTTGGTGTTCTTGATGTAATTAATAAAATTATTGATGCCTTTGAGAACAAACAGTTTTCTGTTGGTATTTTCCTGGACCTGTCCAAGGCCTTCGACACAGTAAATCACGATATCCTTTTAAATAAGTTAGAGCATTATGGTGTGCGAGGGCCGGTCTTGGACTGGTTCAGGAGTTATGTATCAAATAGAAGGCAATTTGTTTCGTATAATTCTAACATCTCTTTAGAAAAGCCCATTACTTGTGGAGTCCCTCAGTGCAGTGTTTTAGGTCCCTTATTGTTTATTATTTATGTCAATGATATTTGTTGTTCCTCTGATGTTATGTCTTTTTGTTTATTTGCAGATGATACTAATTTAATTTACCATCACCATAATGTAGATACAGCCATTCAAAATGTCAATGTTGAACTTGTTAAAATAAGTAGATGGCTTATTTCAAACAAATTATCGATTAACTTGCTTAACCCTGGGGGAAACGAAGGTACTCACGCCGTAGGCAATAATTAATATTTTTGTTAATTACAACAACATTTTTTATTAAATTTCGCTGAAATTATTTTTCATCCAACCCTGAACAGTCCTTAAAAGAGTGGCTGAACCGATTTTGCCCTAGGGGTCATTCACTGGGTAGGCCAATTGTTAAAAATGTGGGTCTCAGCCAAGCACCATTGAATTGTGCACAAAAAGCTAATCCCCTTGTAGCAAACTTGCCGCCTCTGTATCAACAAGCTGTCTGCCATCTTGAATGGAAACCACAGCTGTTTGTTTACAATCCTTACCCAGAAATACCCTCAGGGTCATTATAGGTGACCTGGTTTCTGTTTATGTTTTACCCTGTGGCTGTTTCATGTGTCAGTGCTTGTATTGCAGTGCAATACCAATTTCAATGTTTACATGGTTGCAATGCTGTACATGTACATGTACTTCAAAAGAAAACCTGTCTGTCTATGGCTGTTTGGTGTATGGATTGTATTGGATGTGGGTGTGGGTGTGGTGGTTTGGGGGGGGGGGGGGGGCTGATAGTGTTGTAAACAGCTGTGTGCAGTAATCAAACAGTAAATAGATGCCTGCTGAGTTGTTTGGGGATGGCAGTTGCCATAGGGCTAGGGGCGCGGATTTCGACATGTACTATTTTTGGCAAATCAGTGGTGAACCAATGTGTCAATTGCCAGAATGTTAAGATCTTTGGTGTGTGTGTCCAGTGAACTTAGATTCATCTGTTCAGACCATTAGAAAAATATTTGTGCCCCCAAACACAGTTATTTACACCCCGACATAAAACGCCTACCGCGTGAGCACCTTCGTGCAACCGCGTAAATATTTTAAATCGGTGGCTCGCAAAGTTAAGACCAACTACATTATTTTTTGTCCACGGCAACATAAATATCAGGCCACAATCTCCCTCAGTTTTGATGGTACTGAACTAAAACAAGTCAAGACTACTATTTTTCTTGGACTTTGTATAGACGAACATCTCACCTGGAATAATCATATTATAGCAAAATTTCTAAAATGTTTGGTGTTATGAACCGTTTGAAGCACTTTGTACCTAGAAATATTATGTTAACACTATATAATTCCTTTATTCTTTCATACCTGAATTATGATCTACTTTCCTTTGGGGGATCATCAGCTATACATGGTATCAACAAACTTTTTAAATTACAGAAGAAAGCTGTTCGTATTGTAAATAATGCAGGTTATCTTGATCATACCACTCCTTTATTTGCCAAACTTAATATTCTGAAACTGAATGATCTTTATCACCACCGACTGGGTGTATTTATGTACAAGTATGCTCACAACATACTTCCACAAAATTGTAATCACTCATTTTCGTTTAATTCTTCTGTTCACTCATACAGAACACGTTGTTCGTCTAAAGGTAATATATTTGTGAGACATAATATAACTTTTTTTAAAACAGTCCATTCCAACGTGGTGTCATTGGAAACTGGTTTAAAAGAGTGTACTACTGTTGTTTCATTTGCCAGAAATTAGAAAAAATCGATCATCCAAAGCTACGTTTAAGAATTTATTACTTATAGATTGTTAAGTAATTTTGCACATTGTACCGAGTCTCACTCTTAAATGTATTGTCCTGTCTTTGTCCGTATGTTGTTGTTTTAAAGTCTTGTCCTGTACTAAGGAAAGTTTGTAACTAAATTATATGCATTATACACATTGTAAACTCATATATATTAATTTCTACGGAAAGATTATATATTATATAAACTGTCAGTGAGGATGTCAATATGGAATAAATGTTGAATTGAATTTAATTGAATTAAAGGGTAACGCCCCAACCCAATTGGAGCTTACTCTGGGAGTAAGGGTGAAAGAAAGGGGATTGGAGCATCAGACATGCAGTGAGCAGTCAATCCTGGTAATGTGATTTTTGACAATAAAATCATCAGATATTGCTTCAAATATTGAACACCTCTTCACCAAACCCACCCTGACCCCCACTGGAACGATTTGACATCTTTGACATGAACATAACCCATGCCATCTACTCACATTATACAAAAGTCCACATTGAAATGTACACAGTTCTCTTCAAATGACCAAAAGAGGGCACTATTTTCATAGGTCATAATTAAAATGCAAATATATTCAAAACTGGCAGGTTTCGTGACTGATTTATTATTGATGGAGGTTTCTGAATTATGTGAAACGAGAGTCGGATGTGACTCATGGGTACAAACATCTCAAATAACCTGTTAGTTCATAATGTCCTAACCGAAATGCGAAACAACAACCATGTCGACAAACACACTCTGGCATATCTCAATCCAAGCTTTCTACTGAAACTGCAATACCTTTTGTTGGAAGACCATAATAAGTGGATGTTCGAGTCAAAATCTCAGAATTTGTAGTTTATTTTCTATTCCCAATAGTAACCGCCCAACCTACATATGTCCGTGCAGCAGACATTGTGCGGAAACTCCAAGGATAAGATGTACTTATCACAAGTATTGATGTTTCAATGTACACAAAAATCCGCCATACCGACGGAGGCAATAAACTGTGTATGCAATGCCCTCGACCAAAACAACCATCCATAAAAACAAACCACCTTCCAAACACATCCGGAAATACATCTGGAACTAATACTCAACAGAAATTGTGTCCAATTTGTAAATAATTTCTACCTCCAAAAAATCGGTTGTGCAATGGGCTCAACAGCCAGTCCAGAAATTTGTGACATAACATTGCATGATCTCGAAAATAAAATCCTACAACAGGCTGATAATATTGTTTTTGGTGACACTGTATAGATACTAGTCATTTATAGTGGCGAATTGAATATTTCAAAAATCTCATAAACACAATTAATCAGATGCACCCAACTCTAAAATTCACATAGGAGGCCTCGAAAACATCAATCGATTATCTTGACTTAAACTATTTTCAAAGGAAAACGCTTCCGTGAAACTGGCATCTGAGACACAAAGGTGTACACCAAACCTACAGAAACACCAGTTTCTGCACAAAACCTCATCCCATGTGTTCAAAGCATTTATGAACTGAGAAACTCTCCCATATGCTAGAAATACCAACAATGAGGAAGATTTCACAGAAAAAGTCAAAATTTTCACTCAAAAATTATTAGCCAGAGGCTATACTCAAATTGAGATAAACAACACAAAATAAAGTGTCACTGGCCAACAATTACAATTACATAATAACAGCATAGATGTTCTTTGTATAAGAAGCTTTAAAGCGCCCTACAACTGACTCTGTTTTCACCATTCTGTCAATACTGTTCCAGAGGCGTGGCCCGTAAAATTTAAAAAATGTTCATAAAGTACATGTAGTATGTGGGAGTGAACGGCAGAAAGAGATTGTGTTGTGATCTGGTGGAATATCCATGACTATCATAGACTGCAGTAAAATAGGAAGAAAACTCTTGAGGAAGACGTTGGTCAGTATACTTGCACATGAAGATCCCAATACGCATTAAACGGGCCTATCAATGTGTGTTAATGTGCTCAGTGTAGAGAAAAAAGGAGCAGGGTCCATATTCTGATGGCCATTTTTTGAATAGGAAGTAGAGAGTTGTTAGAACGAGCCCAAACAATATTACAATAGTTAAGATAAGGAATGATTTAAATGTTGTATATGGATAATAATATAGATAGAGGAAGACAATACCAAAGTATTTCATCTTAAATAATACCTATTCAAAGAATGTTGTAAACTGGACCTCATTGTTGTAGGTATAACATCCAATGTAGAGAGAGCTAGAATAAGGACTGTTATTTACTGAAGAACACGCTCTTTGTTTTATTGGGATTCAACGATTATTACATTTGAACCAGGATGAGACATTGGTGAGATCAGTGTTGACGGTAGGTATGGTTGGGATGGTAACAGATAATGGTAGTGTCGTCTGCAAAAACATGCAGAGGAACACATTTCCTCAATAAGCTTATGATAAAAGTGTGCCGTATCATAAACACGAACAAATGTGCCGCCTAACACCCATCGGTGTCAATCGGTGGGACATGTCCCCCACACTTTTTCAAATGTTCCCCTTGTTTTTGCAACACCAAAATTGTTAATAAAGCGCTCAGAATGCACCACAAATCATCCAGAGCAATTTATCGTGACCCTGAATGCTATATACAGCAGATCCTCCGCCACGAGTTAACCATCTTGGACAGATCACTAAGTTTTCTCATCCATTGCCGTCGATCGGTTTAAATTTGAGGCCAATTATTGAGAGGCATTCATTTCCCACCTGATAAGTATGCCACAGTTTTATTTGTTAATGTATTTTTTTTGCATCCCCGTAAAATAAGTCGTCATAATGCACTCAGAATGCACTACTGAGCATCTTGCATCCAAAATTCAAACCCCAAAAAACAAAACAAAACAGACAAACAAACACTGAATACCATTTTTTTTTAAATAAACAAATACATAATTACACAAATAAATCGTCGCCGGTTGATTTGGCAAATTAAGAAGAAAAATTGCCCCAAATATAATGTCTAAAAGCGGGGTAGGCTGTGCAACCCAGGGTGTGCCCCCATATGGCCAAATCCTGCACCCGCCCTTCCCCTCACTTATGGACACCCATGCTAATACCCGCTGTGCAATGCAGTCCAAAAACGTCTAATGGTTTATTGATACAATATCATACTTATGTTAATAAGCTTCATATAGATTATGTTATTCAGCCCTTTCTTCCTTCAACGACAAAGAAGCAATTCTACCCATAAAGCATGGATGTACCGGTATCACATTAGTCAAGCCCACATAGTAACAAAAGAAGACAATGAGAGAATACATCAATCACCTTGTGATACAAGGCAGTGTCGGATCTAGGATTTAACAAAAATGGGGGCGCATCTTGGGTCGCATAGCCTCATCCGGGTTTTAGACATCATTTTGGGGACAAAACAATTTTGTGAGTAAAAATGTCTTGCAGTAAAAAATAAAATAACATAACATAAAAGAAAAGAAAGAAAATATTTTTTGTATTCTTAAATTCAGCTCGAACCGAGCTTCAGTTGTATTGGTTCTAGGCGCTCTCTTATGCAATATGAGAGTTTTCAAGTTTGTGATATATTCTGGCTAATGGTGCTCAGCAGTGTGTCATGAGTGCTTTATGACAACTTCTTTTACTGTAGAATACTCCTTAGGATTCAGGGTATTCATACTTAATTATTTTGGGAATGATTTTGCATGGACCATTAAAATAGTGCGAGACAATTATTGATATACTGTCGTCCCACACTCTAAAAAGTGGGAATGCATGTCCCCAGTAATATTAGCCTCAAATCAAAACAGATAGACGCCAATGGTCAATTCTTGTTCCAGTAACCTAAACAAGTCTGTCCAAGATTGTAGATTCGCCTCTATGCAAGCGCATACCTGCAGCGTAGGGGCCTGCCTTCAATACAACATTCAAAGTTACGACAAAATTCGACTTTGGACGCTTTTGGTGCATTCGGATCGCTAAATTAATATATTTGGTGTTGCAAGAAAAACGGTAGCCTCCTGATCAGTAGCCAGGATATGCTAATATATATATATATATATATATATATATATATATATATATATATATATATATATATATATATATATATATATATATATATATATATATATATATATATACAGTGCCTATCAAAAAAAAGGTAATCCGAATTCAGGGGGTTAATATGCCAAGGTTATTTAGTTTGAAAATTTACATGTATTGTACCAAAGAAGAGGAACTCCTCAGCTTTCCATTGATACCTTTATTGACCCATTGCTGTCACACATGACCGAGTACATTGTTATTGAAAATGACAAATTAAAATCGCATTTTTGCAAGTTTGGGTAATCAGTGCAAGGCAGGATAATTAGTGAAAGTCAGTATGATAAACCAGATTTTCTTTAGGAATGACTGGACATTATTCAAGAAGAATCTCTTCTAACATTGCCCTTTTATGCACCCACACCTTCAACATGTCCACCTCCCCTTTCGACACAAAGCTGACAGCGACGGAGCATGTCCTGCACTGCTCGTCTCACCATAGCCGGATTATTGCGTAAAGCATCCACTTCATTTCGAATACGGCCCTGCAATTCAAGATCACGGGGAGGAGTTGCAAACACCTTGTTCGTCAAATGTCCCCAAAGGAAATAGTCACATGGTGTGAGGTCAGGTGATCTTGGTGGCCATTCCACCTCATGGTTGACGGCGATGACTCGTTCGCCAAAGAGTTCCCTCAGACGATCTCGGACAGGCGATAAAGGCGATGTGCTGGGGCGCCATCTTGGGCCCACCAGAGTTGTCTGAAGACCCCACGAACCTGTCGCTCAAAGTGTTCCTGCAGCTGCGGTAAAACGTTATCATTGAGCATCTGCAGATACATGTTACCATTGACATTCCTTTGAAAGAAAAACGGTCCGATCAGCTGACCACTTCCACAAAGTCCTAACCAAACAGTCCACTTTTGTCGACTCATGTTAACCTCAAAATTGAATTCTGGGGGTGTCTTGCTGGTGCATATTCAAGAACATTATGCGTATTGACCTTGCCGTTCATGGAGAAAGCAGCTTCGTCGCCGATTACGAGATTCCGCAGAAAATTTACATCTCTCTCGGTACGGGCTATCAACCATCTGGCAAACGCAAGCCTTCTAGCAAAATCTCCTGGCGTAAGTTGATGTCGGATGTGAATCCGATATGGATGCTGGTGGAGGTCCAATCTCGTGATTCTGTTGAATGTCGCCGAAGGCAATCTCAGCCCATTTCGCCTTGCGCTGGTGTCCCTAGGATGCTCCAAAAGTTGCTGCCTTACTGCTGCAATGTTCCCTTCTGATCGCCCGGTGCGCCTCCTGCCAGAATTCTTGTTGCGGTTGAGGCTAGTGCCATACTCTTGATATTTTCTAACATTCGCCCAGATGGTTTTGGCTGCTGGGGGCTCCCGTTCTGGGAAACGTTCCCTGAAAGCATCGCGAGTTTGCTGCAAACTGTGAGTTTGGTGAAATGTTGTAATCACGAAAACTCGCTGTTCAGTCGTTAGTTGTACCATCTTTCCAACTACCTGTCCCTAAACCCAGGCCCTTCTTAAATACCCAACTTGAAGAAAAGGATGTCGTAAACAGACGATTACCGCACCAGCTTAAAAATCTTACATAATCATCTAGGCAGTCAAGTGATGCGTCCATTTCAGACTGCCTTGAACTGATTACCCAAACTTGCAAAAATGCGATTTGAATTTGCCATTTTCAATAACAATGTACTCGGCCATGTGTGACAGCAATGGATCGATACAGGTATCAATGGAAAGCTGAGGAGTTCCTCTTCTTTGGTACACTACATGTAAATTGTCAAACTAAATAACCTTGGCATATTAACGCCCTGAATTCGGATTACCTTTTTTTTGATACGCACTGTATATATATATATATATATATATATATATATATATATATATATATATATATATATATATATATTGTTGCATTCCCACTTTCGTGGGTCAACAAAATAATAGTCGGACACAAACTTTGTTGTGACAATCTCAATCAATGTGCTTGGTTTATTATTAACATCACTATTTAACAATAATAACAGGCACTATTAACATGTATGACGGGAGTGGTAGCGTATAGGTACATGCCAGTAGTTAAACTTATATACTTGTGCTAAGTTCCGAATAGGGTGTACGAATACCAACTATTGGGTACAGTCAGTGGGGACCATCGTTCGTTCATGCGGCTTGTCACTCGGTATACGGTACGGGCACTGCTATACCGAGAGACGGGCGGCTGGTCGGTCTCTACGACGGGAACCACCGGGGCTTGACTACATACACGGGGTGTCTGGACGGGGCCAGAGTGTGTATCAGACCGTATTAGCTACATGTAGGCGAACCAATGGCCATATCGATACCCTGCACCATTGGTTAACGAACGAGGCTCTGGACCGTAATAGTTCGGTATATCGCACTGTCATAGATCGGATCGAGTCGCATAGATTTCATTCGGAACCGCACTACCGCCGAGATCAGGAAATCTCGGGTTTATATAGAAATCTGGGGCCTAGGAATAAATAAAACATTACCCTAGTTTAGCGTCTTAGCCAATGAGAAGCTTGGCTTCTGCGTCTAAGTGTAGAAACGTGTGCAAAATCATGACATACAACAGGTCCTTGTTCCATTTAATGAAAGGTATTTGACGAAAGTGAAGTGATCGACAACTTAGAAAGGAGGGCGTGTTCAAGGGGAAAATGCTTACTGGGCATGTTAAGCTATTTGCTTGGATGCTAAGTTATTACTGCATGAGGGGAACAGCGGCTGTGCTTGGGTTAGGGAGCACTACACGCGGGCCACGGCTAATGACTGAGCGGGTCAGTCACGGTGACTGTTTGGCCGTGGTTCACCCACGAACCTTGTTCGGTGTGAAGGGGTGGACTCCGAGGAAAGTATTCGGAAAATAGACTAAGTCCAAAGGACGGCTCCAAGCCACGTGGCGGGAGGGTGTGGCACGCACGTAAGGCTCTCGCTGGTGTTGCATTATGCATTGCGTTGGCGCTGGATATGCATGAGCAAAAGTAGCGTCCTTGTATGGATTGCATATTCATAGCGGACAATCGAGGGTCCGGGGAAACAACCCTGGGACTTAGACTGCTTGAAATTGCATCGTCAGAAAAATATTGGAAGTGTAAGAAGTGAACTATAAGGGGTGCTAATATTTATCAAAATCAAAGGGTAAGATTCGTAACACTATTCCCCCTGTAGTTTCAAAACGTCCTCGTTTTGCGTTAACATGGAAATAGGTTAAAATCATTAAGAAAACAATAACAATATTACTGTTCATAAAATCTAAAGTTCATAGATGATCACATGGTGAATCAGCTACGCGATGTCGCGCTGATGAAAACAAAAGTCATAGAGTTCATTCGACGAGGCATAATCTTAGAGTTCAAAATGGTTTATCAATTGTCACTTTTGTAGTTTTGGTCTACGAACTACAAAAAACGTCTAGGCAATTAATTATGTAAATAAATGTATAATCTACTACGGAAAACTTAAACTATTCTTAAACTTAAACACGTATTCTCATATACAGTTACATGTACCGTGTACACATATACAAGTACAGTTCGGACGCTGTCGCGTGGCATCTCCTACATAGCCATATCAGATTACAACCGCACACATTCTTGTAGAGTGTCCAGTCTGGGCTGCAAATTTATGAATGAATGGGTCGTCACAGCTCTGCTCTGTTTACTACGAGTTCCTTGAACTAAAGAGGTCAAATAATGCGAGCACCATCAGTGAAGGGAGCTAAGTAAGAAACCTGGATGGTGTGCGCGTGGTACGTTGGCTTCTTCTTGTGGGAGGGGCAATGTTCGATGGTACCGTGGATGACAGGGGGCGATGGTCTTCCCTGGGTGGTTGGGAAGGGGAATCATCAGAACTCGTACTGATGGTCTGGGGATCGCGTGTGTCAGGGATATGGACGGCTGGGTCCACTGCTGACGTTTCTTTCAAAAGTTTTTGCATGTCCTTCATCCATGGTGGCACATCGTCGCTGAAGTATCGTTTTAAACGATCATGATGTAAAACTTTGGATTTCGCTCTCTGTTTATAACGGAGAACAAAGAGTAAATCGCTTAGTGTTCGTTCAATGATGCAAGGTCCGATCCATTTAACCTTTTTCAGTTTTGGGGAAAGACCCGGCGTCTTGGTGCTGTCCATAAAATACACAAGATCACCAACTGCGTAGTTGTGAAGTGAAATTCTTGTGTCGTGGTCTCTTTTCTGTCGTTGACTGGCTTGACCAAGGTGTTCACGGACTATATGATGGACTTTGGTCATCCTCTCTTTGAGTGCAATGACGTACTCACACTCATTTGGGGGATGGAATTCATCTTGGGGTGGGCCACCAAACATTAAGTCGATGGGCGCGTGAGTCTCACGACCAAGCATAAGCATATTCGAGGAGTAACCAGTCGTCTCGTGCTGGCAACTTCTATATGCTGATGTTAGAAGAGGGAGATGGATGTCCCAGTTTCTTTGGTTATCATCAACGTAAGCTGAAATCATGTTGACAAGGACTTGGTTAAAATGTTCAGCTTGGCCGTTGGCCGATGGATGATAGGGTGATGTTCGTGTTTTGTTTATCTCTAAAAGCTTACAAACAGAACGGAACAAATTATATTCATAGTTTCTGCCTTGGTCTGAGTGTAGATCAATGGGTGCACCAAATCTTGAGATAAATTCATAGACTATTTTTTGGGCAACTGCCTCTGCTGTCTGGTCAGGGATGGCATAGGCTTCCATCCATTTCGAGAACTGGTCACCAACGAGCAAGATGTATCGATTACCCTGCTCACTGATTGGTAAGGGGCGAAGGATATCGGTTACCAGTCTATCCATGGGTGCGCCAACTCTATAGTCTTGAAGGGGGCTCGTGGTGTTTTGTGGGACCGCTTCCGGGCACCACATTTTGAACATTTTCTTATCCAATTCCGGACTGATTCTTTCAGCCGGTACCAGTAGAATTTGCGTTTTGTCTTGTGAACAGTTTTCTTTACACCGAGATGGGCGGATGTCACAGCATCGTGCGTTGCTCGCAAGATGGTGTCTTGCAGCTCTTTTGGTACCACAAGGTGCAAGTATGATTGAGTTTTGTCCGTAGTTACCCATCTCTTGTAGAGGACACCGTTTCGGACGATAAGTTGTTGCCATAACAACCACAGTTTTCGGGTTGCTGGACTTTGACTGGCGGCCAAGTCTCTTCCTGGCCGCTGGAGGGATTTATCTAACCAATCCAATATTACGCCAATATCTGGATCAGTTCTCTGCATTTTGGCGATTTCGTCAGAGGAGTAACCGTTCACCCAAGGTGTGTCTTGTTGCTGACCAGCATTTGAACCGGCATCGTCGTGCATGGAGATTACATGTACGTTGAACAAGTCACTATCGTGGATTTTGGTCTTTGGAGTGAAGTGGTATAGTTCTGTAAGTTGCGGCCCGGTACTAAAACCGGCTAAGGCGCCCTTGTCGGGGGCGCAGGGCGTGTTACAGTTCATGTCACTTCTCTCTGGTTCATCCTGTTTATCACCGTTAACATTGCTAGTTTCGGAGGAGTTTTCTGCTGACTTTACATCTTGTTGCAATATCCCTGGCGAGGCGTTGGACAATACGACTTGTCCGGGAGTTTCTCCAGCTGTGTTTGCAAAACGGCCGACGGGAGTCGATACCCACATGTCGTTGATAACTGTACTGCACGAGCGCCAAATACAGTTGCCGAGTTTGCAAATAACACCAAAGAGGAGTGTTACCACTGTTGCAATCAGTATGAGAACTGTCGCGAAGGGGATAGGCTGAACTTTTTCTAGTCCATCAGATGAAAGTTCGGGACCTGGGACGTCACAAGTCAAAACATCCTGGGAGTCTTCACTGCATGAATATTTCACAATATCGAGAGTGTTATGAGGGGATTCTACCTTGTCTGCAGAGGTAGCATGAATTCGTCTGGTCGATAGGGGGATTACATCGTCAACTTTGTTGAAATCGGACCACAGTTCACTCTTAGTGACACACTTGTCACAACCACCACAAGGTAGTTCAGTGAGGATGGTTCTACCGTCGTAGCACGGGCACTCGTCAGGATCACACGGCACCCTAGAGAGGGCATCTGCATTGCCATGTTTCTTTCCTGCACGGTGTTCAATCTTAAAGTCAAACTGGGCCATAATCTCTAGCCATCGAGCCATTTGATCAACTGGATCTTTGAATGTCATTATCCATCTCAAAGCACTGTGGTCTGTGCGAATCAGGAACCGCTTGCCAAGCAAGTAGTGCCTAAAATACTGTACAAACGTAACAATAGCGAGTAGTTCACGTCTCGTCGTACAGTATCGCCGTTGGGATTTGGTCATCGACCGGCTAGCATACGCTATCGGTCGCTCTTCTTCTTTCTGTGTTCGTTCGCACCACTGAATTTGTGACAGGGTGGCGCCGATACCGGTATCCGATGCATCAGTATCGATAATGAAAAGTCCGTCGTTATCGGGGTACGACATAAGTTCATCACCTGTCAATGCGGCTTTCAATGTTTCGAACGCGGTTTGATAGTCAGGGGTCCACTTAAATATCTGTCCGGCCTCTAACAGACGATTTAAGGGACTGGCGATCGTCGAGAACTTCGCTATAAATCGACGATAGTAAGAACAGAGTCCAAGAAACGAGCGTACATCAGTGATATTCTTAGGTATCGGCCAGTCTTGAACTGCAGCAACCTTGCTGGGATCTGGTTTAACACCATCCTGGGTTATGGTGTGATCCAGAAAAAGAACTTCATCACGGAAGAGTTCGCACTTGCTTGGTTTTAGTTTCAACCCGGCGTTCCCGAGCCGTTTCAAAACTTCTTCAAGACGCTGTATGTGTTCTTGAAATGTTGAGGATATGATGATGACGTCATCAAGATATATCAGCAAGGTTTTCCACTGTAACCCTTTAAGCACAAGTTCCATGCAACGCTCGAACGTGCTCGGCGCGTTACAAAGTCCAAATGGCATAGTGATGTATTCGTATAGGCCACTACGGGTCACGAACGCGGTTTTAGGACGGTCTTCCTCTTTCATCTTAATCTGCCAGTAGCCTGACTGCAGATCAAGTGTGCTGAAAATCTTGGCTCCACTGAGGCAATCTAGACAGTCATCAATCCGTGGTAAAGGGTATGCGTCACGGCGCGTTACGTCATTTACCTTTCGGTAGTCGACACATGGGCGTGTCGTGCCATCTTTCTTTCGCACAAAAACCATTGGTGAAGCCCAGGGGAATGTTGATTCTTGTATCACCCCTGTCTTCAGTTGGCTTTCCAGTATTTTCTCTTCCTCGCCCTGAAATGCTTTTGGGGGACGTCTGGGCGGCTGACGTATGGGGCGAGTGTCACCAGTGTCAATAGCGTGCTCTACTACTGCTGTTCGGCCCAAGTCCTCAGCGGACTTTGAGAAAGTGTTCACATGCCTTGTCAAAAGTTCCGCCAATGATTTTTGTTGAGGAGAGGAGAGATTTTTACAACTCCTCTCATAGAGTTTTTCGAGGTTCTCGGACCATTTTTCGGGGGCATCACGGGAGTTTGGGGCGTTGGGTGCGACTGGGGATGAAGATTTGCACGCATGCACTCTGCATACGCACATCGCTCGATAGAGATGATCTGTTTCGCGGTTCTCTTGTTCGTCTATGAGTTCAACTGTGTCAATCTCGTGCAGGTGTCCAATGACTGTACCTGCCCGGAGTTCAATGTTCTCTGGTGATGTGTTCATGATCCGGACAGGTATACCGATATCTTGCCGTCTGTGGTCAACGAGGGAGCAGCCGACCACGAGATTTTGATCAATGTTCTTATTTACTGCTGCTTCTACCACAGCAAAGTTCGAGCTGAGTTTATGAGTATCGGCTACGCCTTCTGCAATCCATTCACTGCAGGCTGGTACGGTGGTGTTTTCTTTCAATGAAATTGTCATTAGACATGGAGGTGAACCCTTGACCGTCCACTGAACCCAAGTGCCAGCAATACGTATGCCGCGACGTGGTTCAAGTATGCAGTCAAAGAAATACAAAAAGTCATAGCCGAGGATTCCTTCATCCTTAATGGGGGCAACAAACGCGTCCCACTGGAATTGTTGTTCGCCAATACTAATGTCCGTGGTGGCAATACCATCGACTTCAATAAGTTCATTGTTCGCAGTTTCCAGTTTTACACATTCATGTGGGGACTTAAGTTGAGGGCGTTTTTCGGCGGGTATCATGCTGAAAAGCGCTGAGGAAATAATGGTCACTGCCGCCCCTGTGTCTACTAAAAGTTCGGTATTTAAACCGTAAGTTTGCACTTGTAAAAATGCAGACATGCCTGAAAATGGCTGCCTGCCCATTCGGATAATGGAGTGTTCACACGAGGGTTGGACCGATGCCAGGCCGGACGGCACGGTCCCTTCTAGTTTTCCGCCCGGTTGGGTAGCGGTAGGCTCTTTCTTTGCCGCGTGTTGGGGGCAACTATTGGCAAAGTGGCCGAGTTCGCCACAGTTATAGCAGGTCACATTGGTCGCCTTTGATTGTGCACTATTCTTATTTTTGGAATCAGGGGCTTTGTTTCTGCCGGTTGAACGATTGTCTTTAATTAATCGAACTATTCCGGTTAGTCGGCGATCGATATTCTCTGTGAACTGAGACATTTGTTTTTGAGTAACATAGTCGGTCTCTCATACTGGGGCTTTGGAGGTTGGGGCTTGGTTTGCGGCTTGGATGGCATGGACACGGAGGGCATTTTTAGCCGGGGTTACGCTTTCTCGCAAACTCATGAAATTTTCCACAGCCGTCCTTGTCTCCTCTAATGTCTTTGGGTTTGTCATTCCAATGGACACCACAGTTTGTTGGTCAGGGAGCACCTTGAGAAAGTGACGGAGGGCGATACTTTCTCGTGTGCCAGCATCTGCTGTGGGATACCCTCGCATCACTAGGCGGCGTATGTCTGCAACATACTCGGTCAGGCTATCTTTGGGCAGAAATGTCTTGCTTTCGAGCATAGCAAGCCAAGTTTTCTGGGGGAGGCGTTCGGCAAACCGGCTTTCCAGAGCGGCTCATGAAGGGGCGGATGAATCCTTCCCATGCCATTGTACCGTTGAATTCACCTTGCCTAGGCAAGGGAACATCAAACGTTTTCTTGGATGTGGGCACGGGTGCTAGTGAAACTTGTTTGTCTAAAAGTTCATTCACGATGTTCTTGACTGGGGAACTTGAAAAATGGGAGTCTGGGTGTACGGGGGAGTCATCGGTAAGCGCCGGTGATTTGTCAGATTGAGACGAGGGTGTCCCGGGCAGAGAGTGCGCACTCGACTTAGTCAGTGCTGCTGCCCTTTGCTCGGCCTCCACTGCACGTTTCTCTGCCTGCTTTAGCTGTTCTATGAGGGTCTCCAGCTGGGTTTCGTCACTGCCTAGTGACACAGACGCAAATGACGTTTCGAGGTCACCGGCTTCTGCTGAGGCACTTAGCCTACGGGATTTACGAAACTTTTTAGGCGTGTTGTTTTTTTGGGTACACTTTACTGGAAATGGAGACTAGAAGGTCATAGACTATTGTTCATTGATACGTGCAGTGAAGGCGTTGGTGCTTATACTAACAGACTGGCTAACATTGGCATTATAGTCGTGCCGGGGTTTACATATAACTATAAGTGTTCATAGAAGTTCTCATATCGATAGAGTGTTAAAGTTTGTATCCCACCGCTGCCACCAGTGTTGCATTCCCCACTTTCGTGGGTCAACAAAATAATAGTCGGACACAAACTTTGTTATGACAATCTCAATCAATGGGGTTGGTTTATTATTAACATCACTATTTAACAATAATAACAGGCACTAATAACATGTATGACGGGAGTGGTAGCGTATAGGTACATGCCAGTAGTTAAACGTATATACTTGTGCTAAGTTCCGAATAGGGTGTACGAATACCAACTATTGGGTACAGTCAGTGGGGACCATCGTTCGTTCACGCGGCTTGTCACTCGGTATACGGTACGGGCACTGCTATACCGAGAGACGGGCGGCTGGTCGGTCTCTACGACGGGAACCACCGGGGCTTGATTACATACACGGGGTGTCTGGACGGGGCCAGAGTGTATATCAGACCGTATTAGCTACATGTAGGCGAACCAATGGCCATATCGATGCCCTGCACCATTGGTTAACGAACGAGGCTCTGGACCGTTATAGTTCGGTATATCGCACTGTCATAGATCGGATCGAGTCGCATAGATTTCATTCGGAACCGCACTACCGCCGAGATCAGGAAATCTCGGGTTTATATAGAAATCTGGGGCCTAGGAATAAACAAAACATTCATTACCCTAGTTTAGCGTCTTAGCCAATGAGAAGCTTGGCTTCCGCGTCTAAGTGTAGAAACGTGTGCAAAATCATGACATACAACAGGTCCTTGTTCCATATAAGGAAAGGTATTTGACGAAAGTGAAGTGATCGACAACTTAGAAAGGATGGCGTGTTCAAGGGGAAAATGCTTACTGGGCATGTTAAGCTATTTGCTTGGATGCTAAGTTATTACTGCATGAGGGGATCAGCGGCTGTGCTTGGGTTAGGGAGCAATTTTCGCGGGCCACGGCTAATGACTGAGCGGGTCAGTCACGGTGACTGTTTGGCCGTGGTTCACCCACGAACCTTGTTCGGTGTGAAGGGGTGGACTCCGAGGAAAGTATTCGGAAAATAGACTAAGTCCAAAGGACGGCTCCAAGCCACGTGGCGGGAGGGTGTGGCACGCACGCAAGGCTCTCGCTGGTGTTGCATTATGCATTGTGTTGGCGCTGGATATGCATGAGCAAAAGTAGCGTCCTTGTATGGATTGCATATTCATAGCGGACAGTCGAGGGTCCGGGGAAAAAACCTGGGATTAGACTGCTTGAAATTGCATCGTCAGCAAAATATTGGAAGTGAAAGAAGTGAACTATAAGGGGTGCTAATATTTATCAAAATCAAAGGGTAAGATTCGTAACAATATATAGTATATATATGATTTTGTCAATAGAGGTGCAACTTCATCAATGATTGCCTTCAACTATTGTATTCATTGACTAGCCCAGAGACACCGCTTCCAAGCGAGACCGTAAGGTTTTTGTCGTTCATTGTTTTCCCTCTTGTTACCAGGGTGTAACCCAAGATAGATGCATGATCCATATGCACACATGTACAAGTACAGTGTATGCATGTGTATGTGGACATGCAGTGTACCGGTACCTCATTATGCTAATACCAAATTTAACAAAGACAGATGTATTCAAACCAACAATTCTTGCATGAGAAATTTCCATCGGGTTTTCAATATGAATAATTATAAAGATATATTACACATTACACAATGCACAACGGCACCCACGAATTTGTTATTGATCTCACCATACAGTGTGCGCATGTCGACTCAATCTGGGGACAGCGTCCTCTCCGTATGTGCTCAATTTTGTTGATCAGAAATCGGTATAGCAGACTTGGCCAAGGCTTACGCTAGAGAGGCGCTGGCGGACATAAGGTCCTGGCGGACATTATGGGCCGTAACACACGTATTTGCCAATAATGCGTTAGACTTTGATTGCATGTCAGTTGAATTTGAACTATTTCTAGGCAGTATAGCATCCATCAATACCTAGTCCTTATCCGTGGTTAAAATGCTAACTTCAACATCATATAAGTACACCATAAATTCAGGGGAAGTGTAGACCCAATATATGTTTAAGTCGATGCAGTACTACTGCTTCAGCCGCCATGAACCTCCATTGGGTTGTGCATGCAATAGTAATATATACGAGAAGCATACTTTATGAACGTACATCTAGGCCAATATGATACATTTGTATTACTAATTACCTCAAATAATGCAAACACGTTGTCCTATTTTTCGGTAAAACATGTTATTTTCTTGTATTTCGCTTTCTAATTAAAAAGAACGGCCAAATTCTTCAGTATTTTTCATGGAACTGAGAATTAAATGGATGCCGCTGAAAACAAGTTTTGCTAGTGATAAATGTCACATGATTACTGATGCGCAATGTTACTGGAGATTACTTCGACAGATTGCCTCAAAGTAGAAAGCCATAAACTTTTATTGTCTGAAAATTGCCCCCAAATTGCCCTGTGTGACAAGAGCTTTACGTAGAATTACAGAAGAAATGTGTATCTGTTACAGGATGATCGTGAGTTATGTTTCGCAAACGATTGCAATCTTACTAATGGCTACCATGATTATTGAAATAGTGAAACAACGTGAAATAAAGGTTCTCAGCCTACGTAATTACACAGTGAATTATTTTTGCCTTGGATCCACAATTTGAAAAATTAGTGCACGAACTGTCAAATCGCGCGCGTATGAGGCATCTACTTACGAAGATGTGGCCATTAATTAATTAAGGACCGAGTCCTAAATCGGTGTTTGTCCTACCTTAAAGACGATATTGTTTTCAAAATACAAAAATTTAGTAGTTTTGGTTGAAAAAAAAAAACTAAAACAAAAACAAACAAAATAGAAATGGGCAAACTTACGTTTTTGGGACGCACGAAACACTTTAGCTTGCTAGAGGCAACGTGATGCGAAATCAACGTTGTCACTCTGATTGGTTTAATTCCGCATCTCACGTCGCGCATCAGTTAATTGTTACAACTGGCGCACGAGGAACATACATGTACGCGCTGCTCTCATTTTGAATGCCACACACATTATTACATTTCATCAAACACATTGTCTAAACTGCCTCTGGCATTATGAATGTAGATTATATTGATAAAACGTCTCCGTAGATCTTAAATTTAAAAGATGAAAAATACAATTACAATTATCGTAAGAAACAAAAGTCTTTAAAATGACCAGATGGCAGAACGATGATATTTGCACCCGATAAGATACTTCAGATAAAAGGAGCCCAATAGAAAGAATAGGACCTAATTACACATTTTGTAAAAGTATGACATTAAATATTTGAAATTCGACCGACAAGTTATCGTCATAATTTAACTGAATTAAAGTGTTATTTCTATCCCTGGTCTGTCAGACCCACTGTACTTACAGAGAAACCGTCGATTTTGGAATGCCATTGATGAGGGACTGGTTCCAACCATTCGTGCACTGGATATACCATCGACTACATGTACAGCCAACAGGACACAGCTGAGCTGCATATAATGGATAAACAAGAATAACAAGGAATAACATCGTAAAATAATACATTTAAAAGGTTGGTTAATGCTATGGTCCCACAGGAATATTTCGATCTTTCTGTCGAAATATATTTCGATTCTTGTTTTTTTTGTTATTTCTAATAATTTCGTCAAAATCTCGTATAAATATCGACAAAATAATTTTTTTCCGTGAGAAAATTGTTATGTTTGTATTTTCTCAACAATTTCGATTAATTTTCGATTTTATTTCGACGATTTTCGACTGTTTAGATCATTTCGACTGGCATTTCGACAACATTCGACTGTTTAGACTTGTTTAGATTGATTTCGATGTTTTTTCGATTATTGTTCGATTTAAAAACTAAATTTGGACAAATGTTCCGATTTATTTAGACTGTTACGATTGTTTAGACTATTTAGAGAGTTTAGATTTATTTCGACTGGTTTTCGAACTTTTAGACTGTTAAGACTATTTCGATTTCATTTCCGACAGTTTCGATAAAATGTCTACAAAATTTCGATAAATTTGATCGAAACTTTATCGAAAAATATTGGTCAGGTTTAAAAAGTTTCGATTAATGATGTTTTTTTCGACAAATCTCGACATTCTTGCGTCGGGAGATAAACAATCTATATATATATATCGCGGAACCCACTGCTATATGGGATTCTAGCCGGCCAATTGTCACCGGGCAAGCTCGGTGGTCGAGAGGTTAAGACGTCTGAACTAGTAAGCAGGAGGTCGTGGGTTCGAATCCCGCCCGAGTCGCCTGTGTAGTTTTTTCACAGACACTCGGAAAGCACTGAGTATACAGTGCTATACACACGTCTGTGTTGGGCAAAATTAAATCAAAAGTTTAAACTACACGACCGAAGATTGAACAACCTTGTACAATTTCAGCCTAAATACAGCATTGGTCCGAGGTCGTTCCGTGTATTCAAGTAATATTTAATATTTAGCTTAGTTTGTCAATACATTACTGAGAAAAGTTCAAACGCTCACAGTTTTCACCATTAGCCAATGACGGCTTTTAACGTCATGTTATGATTTAGGCCGAACGAAATATGACTGTGTACTGCGTTTAATGCTATTTGGTGAACAATTATTGTGGAAAATAACAAACATGTTTGATCAAAAATGAGTAAAACAAACAAGCAAAGTGCCATCTAATGTTGAATTTCTTTTCATAAACAAATGTTATCAGGGAATACATTTTTAACATACTTATGTACCAATGTTCAGTAAATGATTGGATGACTCTCGCGGTCTTGACATTGTATGGACTACTTCGCTAATATATGCACGCGTTGCATCTCGGTGACAAAGTCTCAGTTTTTTTCTCTCAATTTTTGTCAATGGAAGTAAAAAACTAAATGCCTCAAATAAACTCGGACATAGTTATAACAAATAGTTAAGACAAGTAAAACAATTTAAAAGCAATTGCAGAGCATTATTAACATATTTGGACTAATTCAATGTAGCTGCCTAGTAGCCACACCTGTTTTATAATACAGAAACGTGTTTCCTACGCACGAGGGTTAACTAATAGAAACACAGACATATTTCAAGGCATGTTTGATACCATCATCAACTTAACACAAACTATAAGTTATACGTAAAACTATGATCAATAGTTACTGCCACCTGACAACGTTTTTTGACAAAACAATAATTTTGTATATCTAAGATGAAAGCATTTAGACAGCTATATTGCCATATCAAGAACAATTTATAAAACTTAAATAATAACTGGAATCTGATGAAACACTAATCTGATGGTGATGATAATTATGCTGTTGAGAGTTTAAGTACACTTGATGGTGGTGATGAAAAATATGATAATGTTTATAATGATGACTGGTGATCGGCGGCATTCCTATAACATAATATAATATATTACTCAATAATTATTATTTACAGTCTATATTAATTGGACCGATATAGACTCAACGTCAAATTCACTAATCTCTGTTTTGATATTGACGCCAGTCCAATCCTAAAACAATACGATACCAACGTTTACATCCGACTAAAAACAAACGTTAGCCTACTAACGGTCAACATTAAACCTGTATTGCCAAACTTTACACAAACTTTGAACTAACATTTTCGCCTGCTTCCTTATTCTGGACGAAATTAGATACAAGTCTGGACTTTTAAGCACAGCAATATGATTGAATGCAAACAAATTGTAAGACCAGAAATCTGGACTAAGTGATTTATAAATGTCCATATCAACTGTTAATGTCTACCGAGTCCCCATGGTTTTTAGCCTAAAGTGTATAACACCTTGGTGAAAAATAGTAGCGTAGCCAAAGTGGCGTAGCCAAAGGGGATAGGGGCGACCACCCCACTTGTTGGCAGAATAGTATATGTCGGGTATGTCGGTAAGTTGACAAAATTGGAATTTCTTTATTTGTCAGTTCAATTTAGTTTTGTGTCGGTAAATCCCCCCCCCCCCACAAAAAAAGAGGTATTGAGTTTGTAGAAACCAAACTCAGGGTGTTCGAGTGTGCATCATATGTGATGATGTCATAACCTAAAGTTGTTAAAAGACAAGAGTTACTTCAGGAAATATGACTTTTCATAATATATAATTTAAAAAAATATATAATGTACTATACTGAATGCATTAACTTCCAGTTCAGTCATTCCATACAAGTTTAAATTCTTCCAACCCTAAGTTCCGGTTCATTCATAATTTACAAAAACTTTTCCTCATAATATAGGTGTCAATTGTGCCAAATTTGGTAAAATTCTGTCTTATGTTTTCTCAAGAAAGCAAAAAGTGACGTTTTAAACCTGCCGCTAGCGGGAGCTGTTAAGAGCGATGACATCACCAAATATATTTTTGAAAAAAGCAGATCCCACTTAACATATAAACCCAGAATGCTTTTTTCGAAATTCTATTCAGTTTTGCGAACTTGAACTTCCAGTTTGGACCAGAAGAAAGGGTCAATAGGGTCATATTTGTGTATCAAATGTTGAGTCATGAAGGAATAAACAAATTTCTATTGTAGTTCACGAGATATGTAATATATTGTTTTAATTATAATTAATTACTTAATATATCATTGGATGACATCAACATGACGTCACAACGTTACCTGGACTTATATGTTAAGGTCTAACTATGTGTTAAGTTTTAAGGTTCTTTGAACTCCGCAACTATGTTTTGGCTGTACAAATACATTTACAGAATAGTAATTCAGAATATTTCTTAACTTAAATTTCCGGTTTCGAACGGAAGAAGAGGTCAAATTGGGGCCATGTCTGTGTACGGAATGTGACTAATTCAAGATCTTTAAGATTGTGAAAATATCTTCTGTGGTTCATGAGATATGAATCTACATGTTAAGGTCTAACTATGTGTTAAGTTCAAGGTTCTATGGACTCTGCAACTATGTTTTTGTCTCTGGATAAGTCTTAAGCAGCAGCAGCAGCAGCAGCAGCAGCAGCAGCAGCAGCAGAAGAAGAAGAAGAAGATACGATTTAGCGAAGTGATTGCTTACTCAACTTACATGATTGTACCGTGAGAACAAAGAATCCCTGTACAAGAAGAGCTCCAACGACGAAACCCAAGTATCCCATGGTTTCTCGTTCCACCTTTCCAGCTGACGTCAAATATGGTTTAAGAGATGAACTACTCTCTGAAATGCATACAAAATAAATAAAAAATAAAAAAAATGATGTTGTACCTTCTCTTTTAGTTTACCGAGATAACAAAAAACATCAAACACTGGTGATAAAACGTCATCATGTTAGCATTTGTATATCTCACATTTCGATGAATAGTCACAAATTTCTATTCAACGACTGTTGCTCACTGGAATACTGTTGTCTGATGTGTAATTAATTTTAGTGGATATTACATTATGAATGTAATCAGCATATAAAAGCAAATCAAAACTTGACGATTAAAGTTAGCCTATATTTATGTAGTGAAACCCAGGCTGTGTGGTATCACAGCTGATGAGGGTTGGTCACAAAAATAGTTGGCACTAGTGTGCTATGTTCTTGCAGTCACACAAAATCACAAAGCAAATTGTCATTGTCCAAAATAATCAGCACAAGTATAAATCAACACGAAGATAATCCATGAAAATAATCCCCTGGAATAATCCCACGAAATAATCAGCGCAAAATCAACTCGAAAGTAATCGCTGGTGCGATGGAAATCACTTTGTCTGTAACAAAATAAATAAGCATACACTCTGTAAGAATACATGATACATGTACATGTAAACACACAATGGCGTTCAGGGATATCGGTGAGTTACAGGATCGTATCACCCACGAAGTCAACATTCTGCGCAATGACCCAGCTATGGTGAGAAGAGCTGTGCAAGACATGCATCGTCGCTGAGGACTTTGTGTGGAGAGAGGAGGTGGACATGTGGAAGGTGTTGGTGCCTAAAGGGTTAATGATCTTATCAAATAAAATCATTATCATGAATAAGATATGTTTTCTTTCAATCATTTAAATGTGTGTCCTGTAACCTACGTACCTTGTCTCTGTTTGGATATGAGCCCAATTCCTCTGGATGTTTGCCCATTGGGCCCATTATTCACCAACCTGCACATTTTGGAATTTGATGTTCCATGTTCAAGACAATGGTGCTCAGTGATGTGTGATCGCATGAATGCAAGGATGGTATCAATGGAAAGCTAATAGCTCCTACCTCATGATGCAATCATGTTTATAATCATAAACCTCATAACCTGGTCATATTAACCCATTATTTGTGGATTACCTTTTTTTTGAGTCGCCCTGTATAGTGTGAGTACATTTTGATGATGACTACTAGTAAGAGTACATGGACAACATTTTCTGTGAGTATGAGTACGAGTACATTTCAATGAGTACAAAAAGTACTACAATTTTGGTATTTATAGAAAACATGATGTGGAAGTTTCTTGTTGAAATGTTCAGCATATATTCATAAACATGGGAAAATTTTACTATTTGAGTTTGAGTTGAATAATTTTATTTTCAAATATAATAAACGAGAGCACTTTTAGTTAAATCTTTATAGGCTCTAAATGAATCAAGACACACCATTGTATCAGCTAATATAAAACAGTGAAATTGCATTCAGACTGTAGTATTTTTCTAGGTCAAACATGGAAATTGAACATCAGTGGACTTGAAATAGTGTACATGCATTTTACCAATTCGGAATATTTATGTGTTTTGACAAAATTGTTTGCGGGTACCCGGGTATCCGAATATTTCCAATTTCGGGTATCGGGTTCCTCGACTGAGTCTCCATCTTGCCAACTAAAGCTCGATTTTCCAACTGAAAATAATGGCGGTGTCGCCCCCTTGATTACTGCCCTGCGTATAGCCTACAATTTGTGGGGATTGTTTTATCATTATGTTACTGCTCAATCGTTCAGGATCCGTGGATGACTGATTAGCTGGAACTCGTAGGTGGCATGGGCGTCCATCGCTTCTTAGAAGTAGAGTTGGGGACATGCAGTCAGTGTCTGATCCAGAAATTGGCCAATATGGGGTCGCAACCCGGGTGGCACAGCCTATCCCCGATTTTAGATATCAAATTTAGAACAAAACAATTGCTAGTTGGTTATTAGGTGTTCGAGCCACAGCGCGAACACCTCTTGTTATTGTTCGTTTTTTTTTTCAGATATCGAATTACACTCAATCAAAGTTAATATTTTTAAAAGATATTTTCAAAATCTTTGCACCATGGTATAGATCTTGAATTATGTGATTTTTCGTACACAAACGTGACCCTAATCTGACCTCTCCTTCCTGTCCAAACCGGAATTCAAAGTTTAATATTTAAAAAAAAACATATCTCAACAACCACAAGAGGTAAATTGAAATTGTTTGCACCATTGTATAGATTGTTAATTGTCAAAAAATATTTACAAAAACATGACCCAATTTGACCTTTACTTCCTGTCCAAACCGGAAGTCATATTTTAATATTTTTAAAAATCATATCTCAACAATCACAAGGGGTAAATTCACAGTTTTTGCACCATTGTACAGATTGTGAATTGTCAAAAATATTTACACAAAGGTGACCCCAATTTGACCTTTACTTCCTGTCCAAACCAGAAGTCAAAGTTTAATATTAAAAAAATATTTTCAAAACTGTACATTATTAGCGAGGACGACGTTTCGTCAAAATCACAATTCGTATCTGGAACTACACGAAAACAAATTGTAAAAACTCGCCAAAGAAATGCCTTCTCTCAAATAATTTCGGTACCAAAATTGACCCTTATGTAGCACAGTAGCAGAACAGTTGTTTTTCACATTTGAACTGTTTTTTCAAGAATAAATAATGTGATTAAGTTCAAATCATTGAAATGGAATTCAAACAAATCCTCGTTGGTAACCACATCATAATTTACAGGGTACTCTTTAATATGAAAAAAAGTTTCTTTAAAAACATTCTGACGTCATCATCACTGTCCTGACAAAACTCGAACACCTATGTGTTTGTAATAATAACAAACACTTCCGTCTAGTTTTCTTTTTATTCTTGCAGTAAAAACAAAATTTTACATTTAGAATAAAACAAAATCCAGCTTTACTGAGCATTGGGGCGGCGGGGGTCATGTGCTCTGTTCATTCTTCATCCACCCATCCTCCATCAACGTGGGTGGATCAAAGGCACATCTAGAACTAACAATGTTTGTTTGTTTAATTTTAGGCAAACTTTCCAGTAACATGAGCGTTGAAGGGTTTTATTTCAAAAGTGTCCTCAAACAGAAACCTCTACAACCAAAAAGTAAATAATAATACATACTCAATAACTATTATGCCTTAGTACAAATTGAGACTAAACAAAATAAGGACCATACTACAGTGGTGTAGTGAGGTGCAGCAAACTTGGTAATCCGCATTGAGGTTACTCACATTAAACTATGTCCATCAACAAAGTTCAGAGCAATTTGAAAAAAAAGTTGCTTCACAATTTTGACTCAATATTTGTTAAATTAAATAACATCACATTATAATTTACAGAACACCAATAACTTTTCATATTCAACAGATACTGCCTTAGAATTGAATAACAAGCTTATGATCACGATTATTAACAATTAGGGGTCCCCAGTCTTGTATTATTTGATTCCTAAAGGTAGAATGTATTGTCTTGGATTTAGACGTTCCATTTATTCCGGGAGAGTGCATGATTCTGAAAGCTGTTCTTCACTAAACGGCCTACACTTCACCAGTATAATAAATCCCTATCACTCTCATCAACAAACCAATATTTTGTGGGATCTTACTGTTCACTATAATTGTCATTTGCACTAATGCCACTTTGACAATTCAACGTTATTATCCTTGCTCATTGGGCCAATATCAAAACTTAACTTTTCTCAGCTCCCTTAGGAGTATACAACCCTGAACTACCGTAGCACATCGGAAGCTTTTTCAACCACAATATCAACTTCTACCCTCACATGTACCCATTTATACTCCTGGGTGTGTTGCTGAAGGACCCAAGTACCATGGACAGTCTACCATGCTCAATAAGCGGCAGAGTGCCACCCCCACCCAAATGTCCCTATACACCAACACACTGTTGTTCTATTGTTAAGATTCCTGGAACACAATGAAGACGTGCACAATGGGAGGAGGTGCATCATCGAGCATCATATGTAGGCCAGCATTCGAACCTACAATCTGACGACTCAGCCGTCAGAACACGTGTCTTATGCGCTAGACCACTCGGCCACGGCATCCCATAGCTTTGTCCTAATACCCATCTGGTCTTGCTCACACTGGCACTGTAACGTAAGCACCTCAATTTCAATTTTAAAAAAAGTTTTAGTGGAAACATACATGCAGTTGAATGCAAAAGGGGAAATTATAGCAATTATGGCTGATGTACAATGTAAAGGATTTAATAGATTTTTATCTACACGTACTTTTGTAAACTGTCACAAGATCTTGTGAGTGAGATGAGTTTATAACATTTGAGTTTATAACAGTGAATTACATCCTTAGTTGGGAATTATAGTTATGGATCATGTGGTTTTTACAAAGCGCGCAAAGGCAAATGGCTGATGTACAAAGTAAAGGATTTAATAGATTTGTATCTACATGTACTTTTGTAAATGTGAATTACTTCCTTAGTTGGGATAGTACATATTCTGCTTTGTAATTTGTATCTCAATGTTTCAAACTGTATTGGATTGGTTTTTCAATTAACACACTGTTTACTCATGTACATGTAGGCTACACTGAACATATCGTGCTTTGTAGCGTACACTGTACATGTGGTAGGCATTGTGTGAATGAAATCAATGTAAATTAAGGCCCCTTTATTGGTCTCATTCATACACAGCCACACTAAGGGTTACAGGCAAACAATATTGTTTGTTTTAAAGGATTTTATGTCATAATTCAAAAATATTAAATATTCCCTATTAATTAATTTGGTTTTCATTCAAATGGTACCAAAAATTGTTTTGATATAGAGATAAGTTATTGGATAATTTTGTTGTATCCTGATCCTTACATGTATTAACAATAACTTGAAAGTGAAAAGACTGTTCAGCATGACATTTGATTTGTTGGAGTCATGTCCACTTAAGTGCGGAATCATCCATAAGTAGAAGTTATAATGGTATTTTATTCTATTTTATTATATTTTATCTTCAACTATCTAAGGACGGTGATCTAGGTTTGAGGGAATACGAACAGTCGAAATTAATTTGTGCCCCTTCTCATCCTGTGATAGGGTTAAAGGTCGAGTAGCGGGAAGTTTGAATTATAATTATGGATGTTGTGGTTTTTACAAAGCGCTAAAAGGTTGTGACGAGGCAAACGCAGAATTTGCGCAGCTAGATACAGATGCGGCTATATACTGCAGAGAGGTTCAACATTTTAATATTCTGAACGAAGTATGACGTAGTAAAAACTCAATTTGTAGGAACTAATCTAACTGACCTTATACGTGAGAGTGTTAGTCTGTGAGCCAGCCTAATGTCAGTATCAAATCAAGGAACTGATTGTAATATGCTTGCAAAATAGTTTGATAAACATTGCCAAACAGGTTGTTTAACATGAGAAATGTGATTTTCGCCACTAATCTATGCAAACTATTACGTTGTCACGCTGCACAATACTCACAAATAATCATTTACACGGTACTATGGCAGTTTTATGTTCATGTAATAACAATAGATTTTGAGCCACCGCGTGAATCTCGTGCGTCTGTACATTTTGCTCAGCAGCAACAGAAAACAGCCGTTAAATATCAGGTTGGCAATGTTTACAAAAACGCCGTACACGATTGATCACTAAAAAGTAACCAAAAAGTCACACATTAATGTAAAACTTACTAAGTGTAAAGCTGGTGATGTAATGTTGTCTGAAGTTCCTTCAGTTTTCAGAAAATTTGAATAATTTCCACCTGAAATTTTGGAGTACTTTTTTCTGAATTCCGTTTGACCAGTTCTAGATCGTTTTATCCAGTTTCGATTATTTAAGGGAGGCGCGCACGGCCCCCATTTGACTAATACATTGTGGTGAAGTCACGCACGGCTCATGGCGTCGCCATTTGTGTTGCTATTTTTTTCGTATGTATTAATGTATATTATCCGCGGTGTGCCACGGGAGCCTTGAGTAAAGGCTAATCCCACGCAACTCAAACCTGGCGCTGCCGCAGAACGGCCAAGTTCATACATTTTACAAAATAATACACAAATCAATACGCGATCTAGACGTGACCGGAATTATATGTATAAAAAGCTTTGCCTTTATTTTGTCAATCAATTTGCAATGTTTATCAAACGTTTTCCCATAGTTTATGCAATTACCGATGGTGTTCACAGCACACCTTTTATCCGATATTGTACCTTCATTTAAAGTATTAATTAACAATTAATTAAAAAATAAAAATAAAGAAAGAAAAAACATTTAATAGTTTATGAAATATTGAGGACAATTGCATTGTGTGTGGATTGTTTGTTTTGTGCTTGTTTTATTATCAGCAGTTACTCGTGAACTCGGCTGTTCGGACTTGGAATTAGACTCGGACAAGTACTGCTTGGACTAAAACTGCTTGGACTCGGACTTGGACACGGATTAAGTGGACTCGACTATAATACTTCTATTCTATGCGGCTGTATTATTACAATTTTAATCCCATGAAGTTGACAACCATGGCAACTGATATGAAAGTCATATTTCAAGGGAAGTTGTATCCATTATTAATTTGATGTAAAACTTATGTTATGTTAAACTGATCACTTATGTGTTTTATATAATCAGTAATGTTTTTATATAATCAATGTACGTCTGCTTTAAATACAATATAGCCCAAGCTGTAGATAGCAATAACTCAGTTCATTAGCATAAGCTCTAAAATAGGCTCAGATATCTGACAGCATAATAATCTTCATTTCTGCAGTTGTGTAATGTATACATCTCACGACAATTCAAGCATGATAATGAATCTACAGCCGTTATGACTAGTACTTGACACAAACAATACAGTGAATATTATAATTCGAACCAAACACGGGATCAAACCGAAATGTTTGCTGAAATAGAAACCCCGACATGTTGTGGGTAGCATGTCAGCATTAAAAATCCAAACCCGCAAGTAATTTCTAGGCTGTACTGTAATACGCCTTCAAATTTAATGTTTTTAGATGTTCGGATCAAAAAAGTGGAGCTGGTTAGGGCAGTCTCTGGAAAAACAAACCAAAATAATAGTAATAATAATAAACAAAGTCATTATGACGTCAGTTACATAAAAGTCAGCGAATAGGACATACGCTCGGCGCCCAAATTGACTCTGTTAACCTGATAACGAGGCTCTGTTTTACACTGGTCGTGCAAATTACTGCAAATTATTTTGTATTTGGTTGAATCGAGGTTTATGCCCAATGTACGATACATTTGTATTGATAGCAATTGAGAGTAAGATGGAACAATGACTATTCTGATTGTCTTACTCATCCTTGTAAGACAAGGATGAGTAATTTATCGGTTCTATGTGTATGTATATGGATGGTTTGTTAGAAGAATAAATGGGGTTGGTTGTTACATTGGGTAGTACAGTGTTAATGATGGAGCATTTGCCTATGCCCATCATCTGACTCTACTTGGTAGATAATTATATATGTATATCAGAGCCGTTCTCTTGGGCCGCTAAACATCGGCTGCTTATAGGATCTATGGTTTTCATTCTGACCTGGAATTGTCATCTCATGAAGTTATCTATTATCAATGTCATGTAAACTTGTGATCACTTAAGTTTGTTTTTATATCAATAGTAATTATCTGCTTTAAATACAATAACAGGCTCAAGCTGTAGATAGCAATAACTCAGTTCATTAGCATAAGCTCTAAAATAGGCTCAGATATCTGACAACATAATTATCTTCATTTCTGCAGTTTTGTAATATATACATCTCACGACAATTCAAGCATGATAATGAATCTGCGGCCGTTATGACTAGTACTTAATACAAATAATACAGTGAATATTACAATTCGAACCAAACACGGGATCAAACCGAAATGTTTGCTGAAATAGAAACTCCCCGGTGACATAATATTTCATACATTGTGGGTAAGCATCCCAGTATTACAAATCAAAACTCGCAAGTAATTTCTATGCTGTACTGTACTACGCCTTCAACTTTATTATTTTTTGGAGTACGGATCAACAAAGTTGAGCTGGTTAGGACAGTCTCTGGAAAAACAAACCAAAATGATAGTAATAATAATAAACAAAATCATAACAATCATAGACGTAAGAATCATAAGTGACATAAATATCAGCGAATAGGACGTCCAAAACTGGTCGTGCAAATTACTGCGTATTATTTTGTATTCGGTCCGAGTTTATGCCCAATGTAATATACATATGTATTTATAATAATTGAGACAAGGATGAGTAATTTATTGGTTCTATGTGTATGTAAAGGGATGATTTGTAAGAAGAACTGGAGCTAAGGTTGGTTGTTACATTGAGTAGCGTTAATGACGGGGTATTTGCATATGCCCATCATCTGACTGTACAGTCCCTTGTTTGGTTTACATAAAATGGTATGTATAAATGAAACGTACGCTTTGTAATTTAATGTCAAAAATGTAATCTGATTGTTTTTTTTTAAATATCGCCTGTATTTTAGGTATACTATAATATTAAAGAGCTTTAATTGGGTTATTTTGTGTGACCTCCTTCTTCGATGGATATGTTTTATTATCATGGTGGTTCTTTGAAATGAGTAAATACGATCAAACCAACCTAGACAGAATAAGATAGAAACGTTGGTTATAAAAACAATAATAAAAACACTAACAAATGTTTTAAAGTGGCTCAGGATCATCTGCTCAGAGCAGAAAGGACTTATAAGGACTTCAACGTAGATTTTGGCATTTAGTGAGTTATAGTTAATATATATATTGTTTTAATTATTCTTTACACGCTTTTACCGAAAGGTCAATATAGGTATTAAAATATCATGCATATCACTTTTTGGGACAAATTTTGCAAACAAATTGCTAATATTATGGGTAATTGTGTGTTTTATAAATCCTTTCGCCCGGATTTAGAAAGGATTTAAATGTTTATATTTATAAGTTGTTTATAAGTTGTCGTTTTGCTTAAATAAACACCTCATTCAACGGAATGACTTCATATTTTTAGTACATTGGCTCTATTTTTTAAATTAAATTACCAACTGTGATATAAGTTTCAAACACTTAAAATAATTATACCAATTTTATAAATACATTTTTTCATGAACGTTATTTAACGTAAATAAATATGTGGTATTAAAATGTACTTAATGAGTTTTAGCTGACAAAGGTCACACGTTTGCTATAATTTGCATAAGAATTTGTTTTTGGTATTTCAGTTTTTAATGATCCCCAAACAAATTGCCTTTTAAAATATTGTGGCTCATCGCGAGCCCTGATGGTAGACAAATCGTTAAGTCCCCATAGGTTTGAATAAATAAATACACAATTTATATTTCAGCAAACTTATGCAGAGCGTTTCCAAAAATGTCAAAATTTGTTCAGAACTATACAAATATCCATAACTACTTTCCCATAACTATATTTGTTGCCTATTATTATGGGGACACTGCAGCGTGTTTTAGTACTTTTCAAACTTCAGAGGCCAAAATAGTCTTTAATCATGAACTGTTATTTACAGTTTGTGGAAGTTTTTTTGTTAAACATATATTCAGGATAAGTTTTTTTTTTTTCAGTAACAAGTACATTCTAAAATATTCGTAGGAATTTTTGGGGTAATAGTTTTCCTCTTTTTTGTTAAATAAGAGCACTTTGGAAAGATACTTATCAATGGTGTGCTCTGCCTTTATTGTGAGAGTATTACATCTTCTTTGTGTACGTTCTTTTTGAATATCAATATATTTGTGTTACATTTATCAGTCGTATTATTACTTGGAGGCGATTATTTGAAGAAAAAAAAGAATAAGATCACAAAAGCGTACACTGTAATAACTGATCCACCCATTTTTGTTTTATATTGGGTATATCGCCAATATAAAAACTATGGAATAACTCGTTAACGCTGCTACTGTAAGTTAAAAGGGTCTATAACATTTTAACAGTGTAAACAATAAAGCATGCCTATTGGAGATTATATCTGCCATTTGTCCATTTTTTCTTCGTCTCTTTGTACAATTACAAAAAAATAGGGGGCGCCGCGCTCCTTCCATTCCTCCTTATTAATATGAAATATGTGACGGAGATTTTAGCACTAGTCTGTATTTACGTGGCACTCTGTGTCATGCTTTACTATTGAAGTTTCACGAAGTTTTTAATGTCAACATTATTTACTTATCCTCTTCACCATGCAAACCTACAAGTCTTACTCAAGTACTTGTTTATTACATAGGTCGTGTGTACACACGTTACAGTTGATGACTGTTTTATTACCTAGTGGCAACAATGATGGCCAACAATGATGGCCAACAATAATGGGTTAAAAAGGCATGCTAGCAAACGATGAAAACCTTTATTTGCTTTGTTATCTGCCCGCTTCAAGAATAGCGCCACCTCGCGTCGTGCAAAATTTGAAACATTTTGTTTTTATTTAATTAAAATAACAAGAATCCACTCAAGACACAAAATAAACTTAACATTGTTTTTTCATTCATATCAACTGATAAAATAATAACAAATAAATTAAGACAAAAACACACTCTATAGACCCTTTAAGCGATTGAAGTTGGTACAAATTTTAACTCGTGGTTTCGATGTCATTTTAATCTCGAACAGCAGCCTACTTAAGCAGCATTTCCCAGAGTCTGGCATTCTCCTGAGGACGATCCGAGCATACTGATCGAAACGTCGAGTTGTAACCTCCAGTTCCTTTTTAGAACTAATTACTACTCAATTGAGAAGTTCACATGGTGTCACCGCAATTAGTCTTACTTATCCTCTTCACCATGCAAAGCTACAAGTTTTACCTAATTTTTTACTTTGTTACAAAGCTGGAATCTCGAATAACACGTAACTGTATGCGTTTTGAAGAGAAAAGTAACTTTAAACGAGTAACACACTTTAAACCAAACCGTCACTTCGTGAAAACTGTACACGCTGTCGTCATGTTTTCACGAAGTGACGTTTCCCCACCGGGCATTATATAGGGACACGCGTCAACTTCGTGGAACACACGTGTGGCGTGACCATTTGCGCCACTTCATGAAAACTTAAAAATACGCCGTTCGCATAAAATGCAGCCAATAATACATGCACAGGGCTGCAGTGGGTTACTTCGTGAAAATTTAAAACTACAGTTGACCTCAATTTTACAAAAACTTAATTACTTGGTAAAATGAAAGATAACAGTAATTGAAGTCCAAATATTGACTAAACTCATTTTTTTGTATCCGATTGTTTAGCAATCCGTCACTTCGTGAAAACTGCAACGAATTAGTTGACACAGGTTTAGTGTTTTACAACAAAATGAGTATGTTGCTTTTCAAAAAAGCTTTTGGTTAGATGTCTGTAGGCTCTAAATGAATCCACACTTTATACAAATCAAAGACAACATCAGATGATTTCAGACATAAATTATAGTGTACATGCATTTTAGATTTTTTAGTATCTAAATTTTTAATTTTAATTTTAACTTGGTTTTGAAAATGACAACATGTCAGATCAGACGGAAGATGTTTTTGTTATTACCATTTAAGTATTAAGCATATCAATTATAGCTCGCTCATATTTTTTTTAGGTAATTGCCAATGGTGGTGTAAGCTCCCTACAGGAGAAAATAGGTATTAATAATAACTTACCATAATGTCCACAATACTATGAACCACAATCCATAAATGAACTGCCTTGTAAATAAGAATAGTTACCCACTTACCTCAACACTAATGATATTCTGTTTCTTAAATCTCCAAGAGGTAAGATGTAAGATGTTTAACCTTTGAACAGTTTAGTAAAATGTGTCCCAAATGTAAATCAGATCTCCTATAATCGTCATCTGGCAAGCTCGGTGATCGAGTAAGCAGGAGGTCGTGGGTGCTATTCACACGTCGGTGTACACTGCAAAAACCAGGGTGTTAAAAACTACAGCATTGGGGTTTATATTATGCAACTCACACACAACGGCGGATCTAGGCCCAAAGTTTAGGGGGGGGGGGGGCCAAATGCTCAGTGGAGGGGCGTATTTGCGAGCGCAAAACGTTTCTGGTGGGGTTTGTTTGTTTTGTGGGTCTAGACGACAATACTTTGATACTTACTGCTCATATGACGATGGAAGACGAATCTTTCAAGTCACTGCTCCTGCTCGTACTCACAAGATTGAAATGCGTTTTATGCACGCGATGTTCGCGCCAAGTCTAAACGTAGGCCTACATTGCGGACGTTGCATGGCTCACCTAATATCCAGGAAACCCCACACAACCAGTCGGGTGTGCATAAGCCATGCATACAATCACCGTGTACGTCTCGTCTAATGCAGCTTGGCTTAACTGCACAAACTACCATTGCAAATTTTGTGGCAATGTTGGATCGTGAGTAGGATTATGAACACATTCATGTAGCCAATCAGTGTGTTGTAATTTGCATACTTTAACAAAAGCTGAACGTATAAGCAAGACTTAGCTGCACAAGGAGGGGGCGTAAAGTTGTGGGGTTTTGTTTTGTCTCTCTTTTTCCCCCTTTTGTTTCTTCTTTTCTTTTCTTTTTTTTTTTTTTTTTTTTTTTGGGGGCGTACAGCTTCGGTTTTTTTGGGGGGGCCATGGCCCCGTTGGCCCCTGGATCCGCCGTTGCTCACACAATATAAATACCATGAAAAAATATAGTTAATACCACTAATGATATTTTTAACACCTCAGTTTTTGCAGAGTAGGGCAAAATTAAATCAACAGATGAAGTCCGTTGTCCGTGCGAAACACTGATATAATAAAGGATATTATGGAGATAACAATCAACGTTGATACATGGAGTCCTGTACCCGATCAACGCCTTCTACTGTAATAGGTCTGAGCTGGCGTCACAAACCATTTATAATTGGTGGAACTGTTATCCATGTATATTGTTCCCTGTTTCTCACACATCTGGAGTTCATGGCGTTGGAGGCGTCGCATCCCCGGATACTGAGTGTAGAGGGAGTGGGTTGGAGGTGGTGAAGTCCAGTCTCTTCCCCCGGAATTGCATTTTTGTTTTCTTTTTAATTGCCAATGTGTGGGTGTTTTTTGCACTCGTTGCTACTGATGCTAATAAAAAAATACATATTCATGAGCACATCATTGATGTCACAGCAGGATCAGATGCATCATGGTTGGTTTGTGAAAAAAATGAACGAATTCCTCGTCTTTTCACAATTCGGTTCTCTTAATTGTGCATGTATGTTGTCATGTTAACTGATCTTAACTAATCTTATGCAATACAGCTCACGTATACAGCTCATTTCCCAAAATGAAACTATACTGATCAAAGAACATTAATTATGTGTCCCTCAAAACTGCAATTATGTATTACATTTAGAATTAGAAAAAACAATTACAAAATAATTTTGCTTTTAAAATTGATTTGTTCTAGTATTTTCTAGAATTAGCAAAGAGAAACCCAAAAAGAAATAAACAATTATTCCCCTTACGGGCTAAAACAAGATTAATCCAGACTGAATAACTGTTATGATTTTGTTTAATTTGGTTTTTAAATTAAGCCTTATTTTTTCTTTAAAAATGTGCAAGTAACCTATATGCATTTAACCCCAGTGGCGTAACGACATTGAACAGTTTTTGGCATTTTTATTTATTTATGTTTTTGTAAAGACAAAAACAGGAAATAGTATTAACCAGGGGTGGTGATCGTGAGAGAAGGGGTGGGTGGAGGGGAAGGAATGGGTGGGAGTAGGTCATGGTTTCTGTTCCCTACCATTCCCACTTCACCCCACCCCAATCTTACTAGCACAATAAATTGCTGATGCAGATTGCAGTTGTTTACAATCATGGACGTTTATATACTTTGTGTGTCCCTGTGTTTGGACATCTGAACAAGTAGTAGTAGCAGTAGTACTACAAGGCTAATAATATATTTTCCCTTCAGATGATGATGATTATTGGAAAACAAAAACTACTTTATTCATCTGTCCAAGGAGGTTTTAGAGAATAACTAATGTTGTACTTGAACAACAAGTTGTATCTCAGTGATCACTGCTGGGCTAACCTGCACCGTATCTAAAACTAGAATAAACGATAATAAATATAACAACAACAAAAAACAATAGAACAACTCATTTTTTATATAGCTAATAATAATAGAGATGATGATAAATGCTCTGTCTGTAGTATACACACTGTATAATGCTGTCCAGCAGACTGAGCGCTGGACTGAGCGCTGGAGTCATGGAGTCACGCATAAGTGTCATGCGATATGCATGCCAGCTGTACCGTGGAGGTTTACTTGGGCACGGGGAAAATTGTTTGTGAATGAATAGGGATGGTTTCCGTTGCCTAAGAAACTGAACTACGATTTATCTTTCTCTGGCGTCACAAACCTTTTGGTGGAACTGTTATCCATGTATATTGTTCCCTGTTTTTCGCACATCAGTTCATGGCGTTGGAGGCGTCGCATCCCAAGATACTGAGTGTAGAGGGAGTGGGTTGGAGGTGGGGAAAGTCCAGTCTCTTCCCCCGGAATCGCAAAACAATTTTTTCTGTTTAATTGCCAATGTGTGGGTGTTTTTGCACTCGTTGAAAACTGTGAACTATGATTTCTCTTATTGCGGTCACACGTAGTATAAACATTCAGAAATCTCGCTGGTTTTTCTTGTACGCTAGCTCTTCCTGGGGGATGGGCTGTTTGCTGGTGCACGGGAGGGTTTGGGATGAAACTTGTTTCTAGGCCCCACGAGAACGACATCAAGCTGCTCTTACTGGAAGTCGTCATGAAATACGTGAATATTTGCCACCAAGAAAACCCAATTGGATGAGTAGTGTGGACCCCGATCGACTACAACGAATGGAACAGCGTATGGTGACACGAGTGGAAGATAACAATGCACCCTACCCCAACCGATACTCCAAATTTGTGTCAGTAGATAACGTCTCAAAAGGATCAATTTCATCTTGCTATTAACAAGCACAGATTATAATCTGGTAGTCTGGATTACAATTGGTGTCGTTTTAAGTGAGCGGCACATGCATATCGCGTAGCATGCAGCAATGGCACGCTTAATTCACACGGACGTCACAGTACAGGTTGGTTGACGGGTTGACGACGATCGTTTCATGAATAATCTAATTGTTTCTGTATAATCGTGTAACAGTCGTAACAACGTTCTAATTAGGCTATAACTATTTTATGTTCTTCTTTAAATTAAATGTTAACGACGAAAATATTTAAGATAAAATAGTCACGGGGCTGGCCGATCGCGACGCGGAAACTTTTCCTCCCTGATTTTTTATATTTTTTCTAACGTTAGTTAATGTTATTGTTATGTTTTTAGCAATTGAATTTTGGAGTCATTGGATCACCTTTCATACACTAACGTTACATGTAATTATTAACGTTATATCAGACATCGCTGAATGGTAAGTTTGACATTTTAATGTATGCACCTAACGTTGTATGATTATGGGCCTAGGCCTACTCGTCCTACTATCATTTTTTTTTCTCAATCGGACCACCTGGCTAATTCTAAATTTAGGACTCCCTCCGTATTCTTGGCCGTAGCCCTTCATGTACAAAAAAGGAGCGATTTGTTCAACTTTTGATCAGCTAATTATTACAATCGAACGTGTTAGGTCTATGTATAAGTTTGCTATTGCGAGATTCGTAATTTTGGTGAAATTTTAATAGCCTAGCCCTGTTGAGTGTTACATTACTTTATACTTATTACTAGGCCTAGGCCTTAGTGCCCTTACTGTTATTTTGTTTCAAAAAATGTTTCAAAAATTTCATGAAAGTGAACTATCCTAGAATAACAAATTTTATGCCAATGTGTCTGCTTGGGCATGGTTCTGATCACTAAGTTTTGTTAGGTTGTAATAATTAAGGCCTTAAGTAAAAAGAAAACAGTTGATCGAGGAGGATGAGGGCCTTTTTATTTTTTATTTTCCTATTATTTTTTTCCAAGATGGCTGCCAAGCATTTAAATTAAAAATGGCCACCAACTTTTCAGTTCAAAATGACCGCCAGCTTTTTATTTATAGCTATTCTACAAGTAATTTGAGTCAAAATATCTATAAAACAATGTTCTAAAAAAACTTCTATGTATTTTGAAATCGATCATCGAAAGAATGGTGCCAAGATGAAGCGAAAATTCATGGAAAATATCTAGTACATAGGGCCTAGTAGTTTTTTTTGGGGGGGTGGAAAAAATAATAAATAATTTAAACAAAAAGGATGCGGATCCAAAAAATGATGCGCGCAGGGACAATCAACTGTTTTTGTTTTTACTTGGCCTAACGTTAGCAGATAAAGATGAAAAAAAAAATATTTCTCCAATTTTGTACATGTGGAGTTAGGGCCAATGATACGGAGGGAGTCCAGTGTATTGGCCCCAGAATGGGGCTGGAGGGGGGGGGGGGTTCATTGTGCCCTGTGTTCTGTATTATTCTACGCCGATTTTCACGAAACTTCGTAGATATTTTCTGTTTGATACGATCTATCGAATGCGGCCATGAAAACTTTGGAAGAATGTCAAACCCAATCGCCACTTGTGCACAATGTATAATGTAACATTAACAGTTAGCATGTGTTAGCAGACGACAAAATTCAAAATCTCCCACTTTCCTCTCCTAACGTTAACTGATAAGTTAAAACCAAAAAATGTATTTTTTTCCCGGGCGGTAAACCAGCTAGCCATACATTGAAACTGGCCAAGCCTAACCTGTGGCCTTAGATAATTGTGTTTTTTAAATCCATATTTGTAACATGGAACAAGTTAAGTGAATTGATCTTCACATGAAAATTCTCTTAAAAAGTGATTTATATTTTGTTTCTCACACTTACAATTATTCTTACAGATGCCTAACCGTAAACTTCTCAAACAATTTACTTTACATAAGATACAAAATTTGCAGCGGGGCGAGGGTAGCCACTTTCAGACCAAGGAGGTGTTACTTGCCGATGTATGTCAGCCAACTAGTCAACATGCAACATCCTCACAGGTAAGATTGTACATTTATATGTCATGTACCCCGCTAGTTTTACCAGAAACTTTGGAAAGTTAGTGGGGGGAGGGGGTAGTTGCAAAAGCTTGAGGGACGTAGGGTAGTCATGAAATCTAGAGAGGGGTAGTTGCGAAAGGTCCAGAGGGGGTAGCAAAAGCTTGAGGGTGGTATGATTGTTTATATACATTGTATATTATCAGAAGTCTATTATCTACATGAAGTGTGCCACTCATCTACTAACCTAGTCCACAGCATAGTACTCCAAGAGCAATGGATTTGGCATATTCATAAAGTTATGTTCCTCAGACTGATGTACAAGGTCTCAAAAAGCAGTGCAGTCTGGGAGACTTACCCAGCGTGTTAATTGAACGCGCCCATTGTTCGATCGCCACACAGATTGGTTCGCCTGCTTCTATAGTTTAAGATTGCGTTGAGTTCTCCATGAACTAGCTTCGTGTGGAAACGCCTATCCCATGTTCCCCCACGGCAGGCCGCGCAGGGGGAGCAAAACTCGTAACCAAGCTTGTTGTCACCAAGCTCGTTGTACGCACATTCAGTGGCGTAACTAGGGTCCAATTTTCAGGGGAGCACTAGCGGGTGCACCACTTTTTCTAGGGGGGCATGTCAATACTTCATTCTGCAGCCTCAAATGGGGACCTATTTGTTTCAAAACTCTGAATGGGGGGGGGGGGGGCACGCGTCCCCCCCCATAGTTACGCCACTGCACGCATTGGGAGTACAATGCCATGGTGACTGTGGGTTATAGCAGGGTTGCACACTTTTTGTAAGTAATAGACTTCTGATATTATATATGAGTCTTTTTTTAAAGGAATTTAAAGGTACAAAATTTGAGCTCGTTCCCCAGTCAAGAAAAACACTTTTGACTAACCTCACAATTTCATAAAAAATGTCCTTGTAATACATAGGAGGGTTAACTGTACATCATTTGTAATGATCTTGAGTTACCTTTGAGTTTATATTCCCTCTGTTATAACATTTTTTTTTTTTAATTAAAAGGGATTACTCACCAATTTTAAGTTTAAAATGCCCTATTGTAAAAATGTCAAGTATATGGACAAGTTATGTATGTTGAATAACAGTGCTCAGTCCTTTTTTGTTTTGAAGAAAGTCATCTCCTTATTAATATTTAATGTGTACCATGTGTGAACAAAGGGTACCATGTGTGAACCAAATGTAACTCATCTCTTGCACATATGTCGGACCAAGAATTTGTTTTTATTCATAATTTTGTACTTCATTTAACATTCATAAATGCCCAAGACAGTTTAGACAATCTGATTGGACAAAACATAATCACATGGGGTGTGTATTAACAGACGGTAAAGACACGGTATATCAAAATCAGAGCAACGTGTATGTGCCAGCTGTTTGCCAGCCATTCTATTAAGCCTGCGTGCGGATGTGTTCCCTTATTGTTAAGTCATGTATTAACACTGGTTAATATGTTTATTATTCATTATTTTTATAAAGGTCAATGCAGTATATGGGCAAACAAATGTTGAGCCATCCAAGCAAGAATGTTTATCCAACTCCCGCAGCCACACAGCAAGAAAGTTACAGGAATGTAGCAGCTGGCAAGACAAACATGTATTATTTGATGATGCCTTTTTTGAGAGTCAAATACCTGTGAAAAATGCTTGCTGTGTCTGCCAAGATACCGAGGGTGAAGTTATCCGGTGCCTTGATTGTGGACCAAATATTATTCGTTGCTTGCATTGTACTTTGTGTTTTCACACATCAAACAACATGCTTCACAAGCCCGAGATAATGTTGGTAAGAATTACATTTTTATGTTATGCCCCTACTGTGTAATTGTCCCAACTAAGTTGTCCCCTTCTATACATGTAGTTGGGAAGGCCCAATTTTGTTTGGACAATTCACACAGTTGGGGCGTGACATATACATTCTGTTATGTGGCATCAACACCCCTCGCCCCAATCGCGAATGTTTAAGAAGAATGAAATATAAACTTGGCCCTATATCCATGACCCCAATTTGGTTTTAAAGGGGTTAGTTTTTCTTCTTTTAGACTCACAAATTCACATGATGTTCAATTTCGTTCTTGACAATACTGTCTTCATTACAGATATTACATGAAATTGTAACAAATTTAAATTATATATTACATAAAAATAACCAGACCACCTGAAAAATGTTTATAAATATTTAAAAAATGTTGGTGAATGTTTATACCGTTATAAATGATACCGTATTAAAAAAAAAATTATACACTTTCTTGCTTCATGCACACTGAAGTGCTACAAGGATGATGACAAACCTTTTTAGTGTCCCACTTCATTTTTGTTCATCATACATTCCCCAATTGTGGTAAAGGTAGATCTACGGTGTATGTTTTGCTAAAATATCAACCGCTTTGAATGTACAATATTTGTTTTTTTAATTAATTTATTCAGGGAAAAATTGCTGCGCCATATGAACTCAATCCAGATTTCTCTAGGAAGGATCATGAGTGTGACTTACAACACAAGAAACCCATCCAGGTAGTTGATGAGAAGGGTAAGCTTGTATGAAAAAGGGTTCAACCTAATTTGTTACAATTGTGATAACGTCACAGCACATAGTTATAGTAATCAACAAAATACAAAGCTGAAACATATTAACCTAATTGCTCTAAAAGTGGGACAAAATTGTATCATCATAAAAGTTACTCTCTCATGGAAAAAAAAAATAATGATACTGTTTGTTTTTAAAAAGTTTGCCAGCGTTAGACAATAAGAAATAGGCCACTTTTTTAATCTTTTTTTTTTACTGAAGACTATGAATAAGTTTCTCGAGGATAAAAGTAAGTACACTCTAATAATTATTTTTTCTTGGCAAGCATTTTGCATTAATCTTTACCAGTAGTGTAAAAAAAAATTGCATAGCTGTAAAACTGTATTTAAAAATATGCAATAGCATAAATTTGAATTATCAAGTTTACGTCCAATGTAACAAAAGCATGCATGTTATGTTAGGCCCAAAAAATAAGCATCTGGTTTCTGATTATAGGTTTGCCTAATTATTTTTAAGTTATCCATGCTAACACGTATATGTGGTTATTGGAATCAGACCAAATTTCACATAAACAAAGTACAATGCCTATAGAGAGGCCTCAAAAATCAGGCAAACATTCATATCTCTATGTTTAGGCATCATCATTGGGCATCATTTCATAGGCAAAAAACATTTTAAATGCTGATGCGCAGGTCTGCGTATGGAGACCAGGAACCAGAGACCTGTTTTTTGTCATTAGCTGCAATATAATTTTTTTTTTTACCAATGTCAATTTGGATAAAGTAATAATTTCCTGTTTATTTTCCATCCTGTCCTATGCCATCTGTTTCCATTACTCCCTCCCACCACCCCCCCCCCCCCACCCCCACCTCTCTCTCTGTTTCTTGTATACAGGTCGGCTTCATGACTCTTTTTTCACATGTTGCCCTTGTGAACCAGAGACGGTCACCCTTATCAGGCTGCGGTTGTGGCCATCACCCCGGATCAACCCAAAGTGGCCTTTCATTTTGATGTCATGAACATGCTTGAAATGTTATTGTTAGAGGGACACATGTCCCTGAAGGCAGCTTGCCAGAGTTTAAGATGGGGGAATTCAATGAAAACGCACGAGCTACATTGAATTTACTTAGATTATTTTACAAGCTGCCGTTTCTATCCTACAGTTTCTATCCTACACATTCAATTTAAAATAACAAATATTGTGTATAGCAGTTATCACAGTCCATATACATGTTTTATAAAGTACAAATTGTAATTTGATTGTTGATACACTGAATATATAATGAGAAGCAAATGCCTCGTTTCTAAACCTATTGACGGACAGACAGACAACAGAAAAGACAGGAAACTGCAATGGCGGACATACAAGCATGCATTACTTGTGAGTATTCGGTGCTAATTACCAGAACATACACAAAGCATACATGTACATGATAATGGATACAGACAAAAAGTGTTTACTTAAATACAAATGGCCAAGCTTTGTGAGACCCTGGTTAGAGTTTAAATCTGACTACTATAATGTACATTTATATTTGCAGGCACAAACTTTATCGTAGTCTTGTAAATGACTCGTTTGATGAATATAGACATTTCCGTTATCGATGCGATAACTTTCTTTCCGTCTGTTCTACCTTAGTTGATGATGGATTTCAGTGCCCTGCATGTCCAAAGGTATAATTCTACACTTTGATATCAATCCAAAATAAATCGCTTGTGTGTGATCTGCATAATGAACTTTGATAAGCCATATGATATGCCATGGCCTGTTGGCCTATATGCTTCTGCCACAATCATAACACATTGGTAATTCTAGTATTCTGCTTGTTTTGGTCTAAAGATGGTACCAGTATCAAACATGTTTTGGAATGCGTCTGTTTATGAGAAATCATCAATTTCAGTTCAATTTATTTTTACTGCTTTCAGTAGTTTGAAAAAGTAAGTCATATAATTAACATGTAAGATGAATTTATATTTCTTAGAACCAACACCTTGGCAAGAGATGTATGTAGAGAAGCTGATAAACTACAACATGCGTATGTAAGTTGTTTATCTGTTCTTCAAAAGTTTAAACCCTATGTAATTGAACCATTGCAACAGAGCATTATGTGGCCTTTAAACCCTAAAAACTTCATAGGTTCAAAATATTGTATAGGTTTTTTAATTATTTGCTCGTTTGGTCTGGAGATATTAATAAATTTATTTTGAGATTTATTTAAAAGGTTCCGCTTTTCAGACAAATTTATGACAAAAATACAAATAAACAATGTGATCTGATGCACATTTGATGCCATATGGTGTGTCATGGCTTATTTTTAACAATACTGTATGTAACATGACCATTTGTATTTGTTTAGGGACCAATTGAGACTGTGTACTGATGACAACAGGGCAGGAGCGCTTGCTACACAGTGTCAGCAGTAAGTGAAATTAAACTTATTGCATGTAAAAACCCTACAAACTTTTGCAGAAGGTGTTGTTGTCACTTGAGGCTTTCCCAGTAAGGATAGATTGTATCTTCATTTGGAGCTAAGGGTTCCAGTTGGAAGAACGGAAAAGATAGTATAGATGACAACAACACCTTCAGCTACACTATTTGTAAGGATGAAAAATAGAAAAGATCACAGAAGAATATAATAAACTTTCACAGTGTGTAGATGGTAGAAAACATCCCTTGAAATATTTCTGCCTGATGTGCTATCACTCTTGATAACTTATTGAAATAAGTTCACAAAACGATTTTTATGTCTCAACAAGACATAAATTCAACTTATAACATGAATACAAATATGTTGATACAACGGAATGAGCTGAAATTTCCATGTGTCACATTTTTGTATGTTTTACCAATATTATATGGTGGCTTTAAATATATAAACTAAGTTACACCACCAGCAACTGGAATTAAATATTGTAATAGTTTTAACTAACTTGTAAATTTGTCACCCAAAAAAAGATTGCCATTTTTAAACAGATGTGAAAAACATTCAAGTTACTATTATAATGCATACATGTACAAAGAAAAATGTGTTTCTAAAATCTCGTAAACACAACACAATAAAAAAAACTTTCACAACATAATTAAATTATAGCTATGAAATTACATTCGTATATATTAAGAAATTATGTTTTCCATTTTCATGGCAGCTTGGACAGAGATCTAAAGAGGATAGAACAGAAGCATGGTCTTCAGCGCAGGTTGAATTGCGACCTCCAATTCCAGACCCACCTAAACAATCTTCAAAGCAAGCAAAAGGCTTCACTTATATTGGTAGACAAGGTTTTACAGACTAAGCAGCGCTATCAAATACTAGTTAATACATTTTCAAGTTATGTTGTAGCTCCTTCGGTAACTCCAGTGCAAAATTTCAGTGGTTTACGTAGTGAAGATATTGACAGTGAATAAATCACTGACACAGAGTACTTTTCAGAGGACAGTGAAAGTTATGATTAAAGATTTAACAGATTTAAACTAGAGCTCAAGTGTTTGTTGGAACAAACACTAGGTGTTCAGGTTAACTTCCGGTTCAATGAAATGGTCATCGATGATTTTGAAAATGTCTAACATCTTTTATTATAATAATATCAAATTCACCTTCAAAAGAACTTTCAATTATTTTGTATTGTAGAATGTGTTGAATTTGAACTTCCTGTTTGGACCGGAAGTAAAGGTCACATCAGTTAATTTTAAGGTCATGTAATGAAGTGTCTGCTTCATCTCAGAGCATACAAGGGTGAACTCTTTCCCAGCTCTGTCATATATATTAAGAAGATCATAACTTCCATTTCAGTTTGATGAATGTATTTAACTTCACAAATGTATTTCTTTTTATGTCGTTTATGAGTATTCTAAGTTTGGTGAAATTGTGTTGTATGGTTTTTGATATAAGAATACTTGAAGTTGAATGTACTGTTAAGAGATTGTTGGAATACTCAAATATATAGTTGAAAAGTCTGGTCAGGGAGATAGAAAGTTATTAATGTAGAATTCAAGTAATAAAGTGGTACTGTAGCAGTAAGGGATGAATTTTGTAAGCTTAATGTGAAACTATATTGGTGTAATCAACATATTTTATTCCGTATACAAACCAGATAAATTGTAAACTATACTTTAATATAATAGTCCATTTGAAAAATATCAAAATCTACTTTACAAAGTCGATAATTGTATAAAACAAATACCGATCTATGTGCTATTGTTTTTGAGAAATTAGTAAGAAATTTCATGAGATTGAATCAAGAGATTGTCAGAATACCTAAAGATAAATTGTAGTAGAAATGTTCATTACATTACATGAAACATCTTCTTTGAAATTTATTATGGCCGGATCCAAGTAATATGTATAATAGTATTATTGTACAAATGTAAAATAATGTTTGTAAGTTTGATAGAAAATATTACATATTGAATCTTTTTATAAGTATTGTATGGTCGAAGCATGTTCATTCGATAAATAAATTTGACGCCAACTGAGACAATAATTATATTTACTGTATTGTGAATGTTTTCTTCATCGTTGTTTAGATACTATGTTTATGGCTTCGTGTGAGTTTGTGTTTTCATAATGGAGATCAAGGGTAAACATTTGTTTTTTTAAATTAAAAGAAAAATAGCATTGGGTCAAAATAATAATAATATTAGGGCAACATCAGGACGACAGTATGGTAGGGACAGTGGTGTAAATACGGGGCACGTGCTCTCCCCAGCCGAGGTCTGTGCCCTCGCCCCCCATTCAGAATTTTTTTTAAAATAGGTCCCAATTTGAGGCTGCAGGATACAGTATTGACATTCCCCCTAGAAAAAGTGGTGCACCCCCTAGTGCTCACCTGGAAATTGGACCCTAGTTACGCCACTGGGTAGGGAGTAGATTTACCTTGGCGGATCAAAGGTGTCCTTTGCCGGGAGGGAATTTCTAATAATCCACACAAGTACCCCAATTTCCCTCCTCCCCCCTAAAAAAAAAAAACCAAACAAACAAACAAAACAAAAAACAAAACTTTGCATTGCGTGTTTTTGTATTACGAGTACATCAGGACGGTAGTCTGGGGTTAGAGTAACCGTCCAGGGCAGATCAAAATTTGAGTGTCGTGTCCGAGTGGACTCGAGTCCTGGTGTTATCACGAATGTGGGTTTGAATCCCGACCTCGCCGGTCGCGGCGCTTGTGTCCTTCAGGAAGACACTAAACCATAGTCTTTCGGACTGGACATTATAGTCGGCTTTATGATGTGTACATTTTCCATACAAAGTGTATCATCTCCATATACCCACTCGAAATTATGAGGGCCTCTTAAAAATAAACAAACAAAACTGCAAAATAAACGTAAGAATAGAATAACATAACCGCCGGGTATATTTAGTACAGGTTCATACGTGCTTCATTTGTAGAAAAGTGTAAACTTATCGAAAATTCAAAATTATGTTTCCGTGTTCTTTTCTTTATATTATCATTGCAAGTAATTAAGGTGATACAAATCGCGTGTTTCTAAGTTTTTGAATAGTCGGGAAATATTTTAAGTAGATTTTAATCGAATTTAAATAATAAGCCAGTAATTATATGTAAATTACATAACGCAAGAGGGCGCTGAGCTCTCTAAACTTCCGATAGTCTGAGAAAGAAATGTTAACCGACCGGTATTTTGAAACAGCCAAGTCTTTTTATTTAACATCCAAAAGTTCCATAATTGACTAAAATCAAAGAGATACACATTAATATTATCTTGTAATCGCTCGTTCGTGAACTAGTAGATTTAGTTAAGAAGGGCCAGTTTCATGATGGTGAACCTTGGAGCAAACGGACTTGTCAAGTTTACGGATTTTGACAGGCTGGTCGGCCGGGGATCGGTCGTCTGACAGTCGTCCAGAATGAGCAAGTTTATAGGGACAATATCTCAGTATCGTCATGATCATAGCAGACATTCAACAGGACATGGAATTGGTATCCTATTTTAAGGTGAACACAGTGACTGAAAATTACTGGCTCATTTATGCAGCAGCAACGGCAATGTGACCTTATCATGTGGGCATTATTTCCAGTCACTGAATTAATCTAAAACTACACTCACTGGCCAAAAGTATTGCAACATGCTCAAAATAGCACTTTACAGTAACAGGTGAGATGATCATATAATCCGATTTCATCGATCCAGTGGCGTAGCCACGGGGGGCCTGGGGGGGGACGTGCCCCCCCCCCACAAATTTCCAGTGCCCCCCCACATAAAATCCTCATAGTGCCCCAAAAAACAGAAAAGAAAAAGAAAAGGGAAAGACCCATACCCCCTGGGCCCCCCCCCCCACACTGAAAAGCAATGTCCCCCCCCCCACTGAAAAGGTCCTGGCTACGCCGCTGCATCGATCATGTATTACACAGCAAGAACAGTAAAAAAGAACATTGACTTCAAAACACAGGCACTGTCAAGAAGTCTTACGTAGTGTAAATAAAATAAAATAAATTATTGTAACACAGTTCTCCAAACTGAACTTTGGTGTGAATTTCATTGTTGCAATACTTATGGCCAGTGACGGTGTATAATTATAGCACTCCGAATCCATGCCCAATTGTTGATCGTGACGATAATACCCCTTTAAATTGTTCGAATAGTAAATATAAGGACTAAAGCATAATAATAACAGTAGGCCTGCATTTTTGCCGCTACTTTTAAAACCGACCACAACAATGAATAAAATCTGGTAATAGGATTAGTTTGTGATTGAGCTAAAATATGCGTAAATATAAGGTACAGCATTTCAAGTTTGTGTTGAATTTCGATGTAAAAATTGTCTGGTGTAGCTGACAAGTCTATCAAATTAATCTCCTCTATAACTAAATATTTCTATCTCAAATGTTATCATTTTCAACAAATGTGAATAAGGGTCTAGTTGGAATTATGGAAAGACTGAGTACTCTTTCCATTCGAATGAATACAACAAATCCGTCGAAATCACAGGATGTTTGTTAAGGGCATGTCTAATTCAAAGAGAAGCATGCCAGAAGCAGCAGTTTTGCAAACATCACGTAATACTGTACATTAACGTTAATGAGGTACAGCATCTTTAAAATTAACAGATAAGTATTCAGAAGCTCGCTTAATTTAAAGTTGAACTTGTAGCTTTGCATGGTGAGGAGGATAAGTAAGAGTAATTGCGGTGACACCATGTGAAATGCTTAATTGAGTAGTAATTAGTTCTGAAAAGAACTGGAGGTACAACTCGACGTTTCGATCAGTATGCTCTGATCGTCCTCAGGAGAATGATGACGATCAGAGCATACTGATCGAAACGTCGAGTTGTAGGCCTACCACCAGTTCTTTTCAGAACTAATTACTACTCAATTGAGCATTTCACATGGTGTCACCGCAATTACCCTTACTTAATTTAAAGTTGGTACAAACACCAATCACCCCGAGAAATGTTTCCGCTTGAAATGCTCTTATGTTTGGAGAAAAAATTACTTGAATGCCGAAATGATAAAAATTGCCTGACAATGTTGTAGGCCTACCATCCCTTTAAAGATAATGCTGAACAGCATTGGTTACTCATGAGTGTTCAGAAACAAGATACACAGTTTTACATCCCAAAATGCTGATGCATGATATTCCTGTATATGATCACCGCCCCGATTATAGGTATCCGAGGCCGGCTACTGGCTAGGCTAGCTCGTAGCTCGACGCGTACCTCATTCACATCAGACATACGTGGATGAGTGTTTTTGAGTGTTTAAAGAATTGTCTTGCATCATTAAGTCTGTGAAATAATTAGGTTTATCAATTTAAAATGACCTCCACTCCATCAGAAAGTACTACTACAAGTAGCAACGTTAATCAGCGCCAGGTTAGGTAAGGAAAGCAGTTTTTTTCTCAACGAGGCCTACATGTAGACAAGATCAATGTTAGTGGTCAGTCACTGAGCGAGCATCGCATAAATAGAGCAAGGACTTGCTCTATGCCCTGATCTAGCTGTGTGCACGTTTTTGGCGTAGTGTTAAAACAGCTCAGACATGTGGTAAAATGATCATGGTATTGGGCAGCTGATAAATCCCACCATAGAGCAAGGACTGTGGTCCTTACTCTATGATCACACACTCCACACAGTTTTAGTTACTATTTAAGTCAGACGCATGAAAAGACACAGACTAGCACTAGCAGACTAGTAAATGACAAATCTAAAAATGAGACATGTTGGTCTTTGGGTTGGAATAACATCATGACTTTCTAACGCTTTGGCGAGTGTCATTACGTATGAGAGTCTATATAGCGCCTGGTGAAGTGGACTTATGTTTATTGTGAAGTGGACTTATGTTTATTGTAGTTTTACTATTACGGTATTTTGTACTTGACATTCACCATTTTATTATTAGTATTACACTGTGGTTATATTCAAGTAAACTGTAATTCACAACAGTTTTGCTAACATATTGTAGAAGTATAAATTACTACAGATTTACCTCATTTTTAGTAAAAAATAAATTGTTACTAATCAATTATCTTCAAATTTATTGTGACCTGTTAATATTTCATCGAAATAGCTGGTTACGTTCTTGAGAATTCAACTACTTTAGACCAGTTAAGCTTTTCTGTAAATACATTTCATTAGTGTCATTGGTCATTACCAAAGCTGTACCATATCTCCAATAATAATGAAGAGATATGTTTATAAAACCAATCAGTGATATTTTGAACTTACATGTACTTAGTTGTATCCTAAATAATACATGTATATTGAAATCAGCTATGTTTGTATGCATTATAAAGTTGAAACTGATCACGCTGCGTGATCCATTTAAAAATATCATGGTTAATAATACCACCATCAACTTTACAACAACTTAGTTTGATGTCAAACTCTTATCAGTTTTTTTTTAAATACTAGTAGTGTCAAGGTGTTTCAAAATAAAATATACATATATACATGTACTGTGTGTAATACATTGTTCATGTACGCGTTCATGTATACAGTCAATGGCAAGCTCCAAGTCACTTGACAAGAACAAATTTATTAAATGAGGATGTAAACAATTTATTTCAATAAGCTTTTCCACCAGGAAATTTAATGAACATTAAACTCAAATTACAGTGCCTTCATAGTGTGTTAAAAAGTACAATAAAATAAACAATATTATAGAAAAACACAAGCCTAGGACACTACAATTGGTCAATCTAATCTATGTGCCAAAATTTATCTTGAAAATTTCTAATATATCCAGGCAAAAAATGTGATGCTATTAATTATTGTAACTCCAACACAGCACTCCATTCAAATTAAAGATAACGGACAGATTTGGTGATGACAGCAAACAGTCACTATGAGTGTGCTTACTTTTGTAAATAAATATTAACTAACCCTGAAAATGTCATCAAACTAGGTGGTCACGTTGTTGAGAAATCAATGAAAAACCATAACATGGTGTAATTTCTCAGTTTGATTGATACATCTTCAGACCAAGTCAGCTTTTATGTAAATATATTTCAGTATTGTAATTGGGTCATTACCAGAGCTGTAGCAAGCAGGGGTGTGACACCCCCCCCCCCCAATAATTTTTCTCAGTCAGCATTGAGAGCCTCAGTTGGCAAATAAAGCATCAAAGGTACTAGAACAAGGGTTGATCCAGAATAAATGTTCAGTTGGCAAACCTAGAGCTACACGTTTTCCCAGGGAGTTGTTTGTGATCATTTGTTGTTACTTTGTAATACACTGTATTTTAATCATGAAAGAGCTGTAACAAATCCAAAAACATTAATGGAATAACCTTTTGGTCTGTTAAGTTCCCTTTAAATGTAACAGGAATCCAACCATACATGTACATAAGAAAATGCATGTAATTTTAAAAGCAGACATTAAATTTGCAAAAAGGAGTTATACAAACTGAACAGTTTATTTATTTACTGATGTTTATGTTTTGTATTATGTTTTTTGCGGGTGGTGGCAGTGGGGGGGGGGGGGTGTTGACATGTATGCAAGGTGTAAGATTAGATCCCACTGAACATAAGCTTTGTTCAAAACATAAGCTTTGTTCATAATGTGCCAGTTATTGTTTTTCAATTTGTTAGGGATGCTAATTATGCAAAATAGTTGGTAATGGCCATACATTTCAAATCTATCAGGTTCTTTCTCAAAGGCTAAATGCTAATTATGCTTACTTTATTTACATACAATTCTATGGATTATCAATTTTTATGGACAGCAGAAACATCACAGTCCCGGGTTATCACATCTTCAATAGATACCAGCCTTCATGCCTATCAGGAAAATAAAATAACAAAAATAACACGAAAAACAAATATGAAAATTTTGAAATGAACAGTATTAATTTATTTCTAAAAACACCAGGTTAGCACTATTATTGTTCAAGTTAAATGACTAGCACAAGTGTTCTGCATGATATCTTGACTGGCTGAAGTGGTCTTGTTATATTACAATGTCTTTTTGTTTACACATGTAATGCCTGACACAATTGATCTTTTAGTTGAAATGCCTGACACAAGTGTGTCCTTCAGTTTAAAACAATGCCTAACACAGGCATCTTCATCTTGTCAAAGTGCCTTATTACTGTTTTCATCATGGATATACAGACAGCTAAAAAATGGTGGACAAAACGGTACACGAAAAAGAAAAAACGGTAGGATAGGCTGACATATTTAGTTACTTTTTAATTATTTTGGGCCATCGAAAAGTGGGGAGGGGCCTTTTGATATACTGTACCCCCACTCTAAAAGGGGTCCCTCAGGCACCCACTGATGGACGCCCATGCACGCAGTGCTCGCAATGGCTCATGGATGTGCGCAATGTGGTGTGCCTGATATGCCACCAATGCTGCCTCTATAGTGGGCTGGCTTACTGTTAGTAATGGATTTCTGGTTGTATTCATTTATATTATAGAGTTTATTTTTAGAAATAATTACCCAACTTTCTGCACCACACTAGCTGATCAATTTTTCTGGAGAGCAACATCACAGTCACCAGTAATCACACCTTAAATATACACAGTTACATCTTATACCTAATCAGGGAAAACAAAGGAGACACAAATGATGTTAAGGCCATGTAAAGCAAAATAGTTGTTTCGCCAGTCTGTGTTTCGCATCCCCACCCGCCATCAAAAAAGCACCCGACCTTTTTATTTTTTTTATAAACCTGTTAAACCCTTATCGTAGAAACTATTTTAAAAATGGCACTGCAATGTAGAAGCTTAAATTGACGGTTTACTTGTCAATTTCATCGTCCGAATATTGCGGTGTGATACCGAACTGAACCGACCGCAAGTTTTTTCCCTGTACCACACGATGTATGGGGCCAATAACAATAGAGAATTCCTATCCCTTCAATGTTGGCCCCATAGCCAATCGTGTGGTACTGGGGAAAAAAATCTTCCGGCAAGTTGTGTTTACCAGCGATGCGATACCCGTTATCGGGCATGGTATTGCTGCCAGTTGGTCAGCACCTGACTACACTTTTCTTTCTGTTGTGGTAGTCTGGATGCCAGCCTATTTTGCAAGCGCTCGCTATACGTCACAAAGAATAGTCTTGGTTCGCGACGCTCCTTAGCAGTGTGTGTGCGATAGTGCTATGTGTGTTGGCGATGTATTGAGAATAATGAACAAGGAATGTCACGAACCTTTGGGCCCGACTCCGTTTTGAGTACCATTCATGTGTGTGCTAATCTGGACTGTAGATTATGAATAGAACTGACCTATTATTCTGCTGGGTATGAGGATATATGTATTCATTGCGACACAGTTGACAGTCTCATGAAAAATGAATGCTACTATCCATATTGTGAAGACTGCAGTACAAAGGAGAGGGTTCAAAGGCATGGCCGAAAATTCACTGCCAAGGACTAAACTGACTTGATCAACACGTTTGTCTAGGCTAGTTAAATCATTTATTGCATTTGTTTGACATAAATAAATACCTTTTCTGTTTTCTTATAAAAGCCAGGAATGAATCATAGTATGTGGTTTTTACTCTGAATGGAGAGGCTTAAAAAATCACCTACATGTTATCTGAATTTAGTTCATCACATTGATTCATGAAGTGCTGGATGAGTGCTGAGGGGAAAAATAGAAGAAAAAAGAAAGAAAGAAAAAAACTCCCTCCCTGTAGAAATTGAACAGGAAGGATGCTAAACAATTATATTTTGTATATGGCCTAATAAAAATAATAACAAAATAATTGGTTCCTTTGACAAACTGCTAGGTTCGAAACGTAAGGCCATTAACTAATAAATGAAGAAACAATAATTGAAATGTCATAGCAGCCAGGCAGGAATAATTATTAAACACACACACACACACACACACCCACACACACACCCTCACGCACATTGATTTGTGGGGTATTCCTTTGTTCGTTCTATTATCCCTTTTCCTTATAATTCTCCTGTGGGGTACAAGATTTTCTATAGTTACCTTGTGGGGTCCAATTGTTCTATTGTGTTTTGGACCCCACAACGAATGGTGTGTACGTTCACCGTCACGCACATTGATTTGTGGGGTATTCCTTTGTTCGTTCTATTATCCCTTTTCTATATAATTCTCCTGTGGGGTACAAGATTTTCTATAGTTACCTTGTGGGGTCCAATTGTTCTATTGTGTTTTGGACCCCACAACGAATGGTGTGTACGTTCACACACACACACACACACACACCCTCACGCACATTGATTTGTGGGGTATTCCTTTGTTCGTTCTATTATCCCTTTTCCTTATAATTCTCCTGTGGGGTACAAGATTTTCTATAGTTACCTTGTGGGGTCCAATTGTTCTATTGTATTTTGGACCCCACAACGAATGGTGTGTACGTTCACCCTCACGCACATTGATTTGTGGGGTATTCCTTTGTTCGTTCTATTATCCCTTTTCCTTATAATTCTCCTGTGGGGTACAAGATTTTCTATAGTTACCTTGTGGGGTCCAATTGTTCTATTGTGTTTTGGACCCCACAACGAATGGTGTGTACGTTCACACCCACACACACACACACACGTGTGTAAACGCCTGCAATCGGGGATATCCTTTGTCAAATTTCTTAATGTGATAAATAAATATTAATATCTAGAACCGATACACTGGGCTCACTCCGTATTAGAGGGAGTCTAGTGTATTGGCGCTAGAATGGGGCTATCTTCCGCTCACAGTTCCATATAATTTATTTTAATAAAGATGAAACAGCGACAATTACATCATTATTTAAAAAATAGGATACTGTGCGCAGAAGAGGCATTCGGACAATTTATGACCCATTAAAAAATGTAAAACTTAATAAAATAACAGTTAACTTATGGAAAGAATGTAGCTAACTCAACCGCCACAATGGCTAACATAACATGTCTAAGCATGTGTTTTTAGCAGACGACAAAATGGCCAACATCTCATTGGATGTGCATAGCCTAACGTGTTAACAGACTTTACATTCATTGCTCAAAATCTCCCAAAATATCATTTCCTATCCTCACTTGCCTACAATTTCCTCTCCTTTCCCCTTTAGTGTGTCCTCTATCATCTTTTAAAGCAAAGTCTGTGCCTATTTGTCATATTTGGTTAGAAAAAATGGCGGTTGTATTCTAACATTACATTCTTTGGAAAAAATGTCGTATCCGCCCGCCACTTTTAAAGTGTTTTTTTTGAATTGTTTGGAGGTACAGAAAGCGAAAACTATCTTTAAAATCCACTTTTATGATGGTTTTCGGACTTTATTTTCCTTCTTAAAAAATCCTCTCCTTCTGAAAATAGTAGAATCCTATTATAGTTGCCACTGCGCATGTACAATGTACAATGACCGTGTTTGTCACTTAACAGGGGAATTGACAAGATCGATCAGACTGACATGACTGAAGTCATCGTAGGCCTATACCAAAAATGCCTGATTTTCATGATTGAAATAGGCCTAAATATCATGGAATAATTTGAAGTATATATATGTCCATCATCCTCCATATATTCTCCACCTTACTGGGTAGGTAAGATTACATTATTGGTTATATAATATATTGAATGAGAAAAAGAGGCGGTTGCATACGACAATCTTCCCCATTCTAACATTAATTAAGTAAAACTTGTGCATGGTGAGGATGATAAGCAAGACTAATTGCGGTGACACCATGTGGAATTGCGGTGACACCATGTGGAATCTCAATTGAGTAGTAATTAGTTCTGAAAAGAACTGGTGGTAGGCCTATACAACTCGACGTTTCGATCAGTATGCTCCGAGTCTGATCGTCCTCATTCTCCTGAGGACGATCAGAGCATACTGATCAAAACGTCGAGTTCTTTTCATAACTAATTACTACTCAATTGAGATTCCACATGGTGTCACCGCAATTAGTCTTACTAAGTTAAGGTTAATTGACTTATCAACGTTAACGTTACTCGTTAGACGTTAGTTCAACATGTTCAACCATTCCTTCCTCCGACCATGGTTCAACTTACCACTGTCGTCTCATCATCGTGCAATCGGTAACGTTAATCAGTGATGTCTTATCTAACGTTAACTTTAATAATAACATACATGCTAGTTAGAATCAGTGACGAACTAGGTTATTAGTATTACGAGGAAGGAATACATTTCACGGAAAACTGCTTCACCCAACGTGACAAAATGCAAAATGGGCCATTTTTAATTTATGATCAGCGCAAGCGCAGCTAGCGCACTCTGGATCGGTGGCCCCGTAACTATTTCATATGAAATATTTTCGTCGAGCACATTCAATTTAAAGAAGAACATAAAATAGTTTTAGACTAATTATATAGAACGTTGCTACTACTTTTACACGATAATATACATTAACGGACTGGTACAGAAACAATTTGACTATTCATGAAACGATCGTCGTCAACCCGTCAACCAATCGGTGACGTAGGAAAGCTTGCCAATTGCCGTTACTGTACTCAACAGTACTTAGCATGCGATTATGCATGTGCCACCACCCAGATTATAACGACTGACTGACTTAACGACACCAATAATCCAGACTACCAGATTATAATCTGTGCTTGTTAATAGCAAGATGAAATTGATCCTTTGAGACGTTATCTACTGACACAAATTTGGAGTATCGGGTGCCAAACAAATTCGTTGATATTTTGGATCTGATGGGAATCTGTGCAGACTGACACCATCTTTAGAAGTGTTGCTGCAATCAGCAACAATACACCTTGGCGGCATAACAACAAAAACAGTTACATAAGTTTCCACGTTGTATCATTCATATGTATCGATCGATCGATGCATGCCAACAAACAGTATGTTCCTAGGTTTACGTCACAAATTTGCCCCCTTTTAGGGGCACGGGTTCATCCCAATTTTTTTTTTTTTTAATTGTTGCGATGTAAATCTCCAATACATTTTTTATAGAGTGCATTTAGAGGTTAATGTGTGCATGTTTTATAGTTTACACTGGAAAAAAATTCTAATTCATAGGCCCTTTAAAATACTTTGAGCAGTCTGGAGCCAGGATAATTCTAAGGTGTCTTTACAGCTAGCCTATGTTTTTTTAAAACTTCGCATAGCTTTTTTGTTTTATAATTTACGCAGTAACTGTGGACTTGGAATATAGAGCTCTTACCTGCTGTCCAATAAAATACTTGATGAAACTATTTACCTGGGTGAAGCTTGCACTGCAGGGTTTCGTTTGTAAGAACCATTTTATTTATAGTTTTGTCAATTTTAATTTAAAGTAGGCGTAAGTCAAGGCATACATTGTAATGTATTGTATGGAATTTTTTTTTATCATATCTGGCTTGGAATTATTGATAAAAACGATTAACTTTACACACACGTTTAAAGCTACAATTACTAACAATAATTCAAACAATAACATGAGTCCTGTAGGCCCTACTCTATTTTAAATTTAAAAATGGGTTTGATATTAGTTGAGAAAAATGTGACAGAATTACATGTAAACATGTTAAAACCTACAAATTGTAAAGCAAGAAATATTTTTATGTCTAAAAAAATATGGTTTTGTGTGACAAATTGTATTATGCAATATGCCCCTAAATAGTCTCAGATTGCACCAGAGAGCATCTACAACGTAAAGGTTTCCCAGGACCCTTAAGCGGGCCCCGGACCCCACGTCGTTGTGGCTTCGCGCTACCAGATTCGTGTCGTACAAATGCCCCTACGCTATAATTTTATCCTGGCTAAAAAGTCAGCACCTGACACCCACACAAACTAGATAGTCAGCAAATGGAACAATGTGTTAAAGTCAGCACCTGACACCCACACAAACTAGATAGTCGGCAAATGGAATAATGTGTTAAAGTCAGCACCTGACACCCACACAACCTAGATAGTCAGCAAATGGAACAATGTGTTAAAGTCAGCACCTGACACCCACACAAACTAGATAGTCGGCAAATGGAACAATGTGTTAAAGTCAGCACCTGACACCCACACAAACTAGATAGTCGGCAAATGGAATAATGTGTTAAAGTCAGCATCTGACACCCACACAAACTAGATAGTCAGCAAATGGAACAATGTGTTAAAGTCAGCACCTGACACCCACACAAACTAGATAGTCAGCAAATGGAATAATGTGTTAAAGTCAGCACCTGACACCCACACAAACTAGATAGTCAGCAAATGGAACAATGTGTTAAAGTCAGCACCTGACACCCACACAAACTAGATAGTCGGCAAATGGAATAATGTGTTAAAGTCAGCACCTGACACCCACACAAACTAGATAGTCGGCAAATGGAATAATGTGTTAAAGTCAGCACCTGACACCCACACAAACTAGCTAGTCAGCAAATGGAATAATGTGTTAAAGTCAGCACCTGACACCCACACAAACTAGATAGTCGGCAAATGGAACAATGTGTTAAAGTCAGCACCTGACACCCACACAAACTAGATAGTCAGCAAATGGAACAATGTGTTAAAGTCAGCACCTGACACCCACACAAACTAGATAGTCGGCAAATGGAATAATGTGTTAAAGTCAGCACCTGACACCCACACAAACTAGATAGTCAGCAAATGGAACAATGTGTTAAAGTCAGCACCTGACACCCACACAAACTAGATAGTCAGCAAATGGAACAATGTGTTAAAGTCAGCACCTGACACCCACACAAACTAGATAGACGGCAAATGGAACAATGTGTTAAAGTCAGCACCTGACACCCACACAAACTAGATAGTCGGCAAATGGAATAATGTGTTAAAGTCAGCACCTGACACCCACACAAACTAGATAGTCGGCAAATGGAATAATGTGTTAAAGTCAGCACCTGACACCCACACAAACTAGCTAGTCAGCAAATGGAATAATGTGTTAAAGTCAGCACCTGACACCCACACAAACTAGATAGTCGGCAAATGGAACAATGTGTTAAAGTCAGCACCTGACACCCACACAAACTAGATAGTCGGCAAATGGAATAATGTGTTAAAGTCAGCATCTGACACCCACACAAACTAGATAGTCAGCAAATGGAATAATGTGTTAAAGTCAGCACCTGACACCCACACAAACTAGATAGTCAGCAAATGGAACAATGTGTTAAAGTCAGCACCTGACACCCACACAAACTAGATAGTCGGCAAATGGAATAATGTGTTAAAGTCAGCACCTGACACCCACACAAACTAGATAGTCAGCAAATGGAACAATGTGTTAAAGTCAGCACCTGACACCCACACAAACTAGATAGTCAGCAAATGGAACAATGTGTTAAAGTCAGCACCTGACACCAACACAAACTAGATAGACGGCAAATGGAACAATGTGTTAAAGTCAGCACCTGACACCCACACAAACTAGATAGTCGGCAAATGGAATAATGTGTTAAAGTCAGCATCTGACACCCACACAAACTAGATAGTCAGCAAATGGAACAATGTGTTAAAGTCAGCACCTGACACCCACACAAACTAGATAGTCAGCAAATGGAATAATGTGTTAAAGTCAGCATCTGACACCCACACAAACTAGATAGTCGGCAAATGGAACAATGTGTTAAAGTCAGCACCTGACACCCACACAAACTAGATAGTCAGCAAATGGAACAATGTGTTAAAGTCAGCACCTGACACCCACACAAACTAGCTAGTCAGCAAATGGAATAATGTGTTAAAGTCAGCATCTGACACCCACACAAACTAGATAGTCGGCAAATGGAATAATGTGTTAAAGTCAGCATCTGACACCCACACAAACTAGATAGTCAGCAAATGGAACAATGTGTTAAAGTCAGCACCTGACACCCACACAAACTAGATAGTCAGCAAATGGAATAATGTGTTAAAGTCAGCATCTGACACCCACACAAACTAGATAGTCAGCAAATGGAACAATGTGTTAAAGTCAGCACCTGACACCCACACAAACTAGATAGTCAGCAAATGGAATAATGTGTTAAAGTCAGCATCTGACACCCACACAAACTAGATAGTCAGCAAATGAAACAATGTGTATACATTTTCAATCAAACGGCATCAATAAACTTTGCCGCAGTGCGGCAAAAAAACAAAGTCTAGAACAGCAAAATGGGTAGCAAATGTCTAAATGATTTAGTGCAGTTTCGGTTGTTGACCGTCCCATCACTGTATAATAATAATAATAATGTTCCATTCTTATATAGCGCATTTCACATAATGTCCCAATGCGCTTTACATTATTACCCCTGGTCACTGGGCCAATATCATTCCTATAATCTTTCTCAGCTCCCTGGGGAGTATACAGCCAATGTGCAACCTTTGGCGCTGCAGGGCTAATCAAACACAATATCCATCTCTACCCTCACAGGTACCCATTTATACACCTGAGTGAAAAGAAGCAAGGACACAAGTACCACGGTCGCCGCCAGGTTTCGAACCCACATTTCTGATGACACAGCCATCAGAACTTGAGTCCAATGCACTTAACCGCTCGGCCATGGCACCCCATATAAAACCTTTGCACATAAATGTTGATTGCACTACCTTTTGTCTTATTTTATCCAGGAAATATTTTAAGGGATCAACTTTACACCATGTCAGTTTCATTTTAACCCTCCGACAATCAGCGCAATTTTTGAAACAACCCATTCAGGCCACTCCAAGCCATTAGCTGTTGCCAGTGGCCTCCTATGGTTACCCTTCTGTGCACTGTCACACCACTGAGATTACAGGGTAAAGTGGTCTCCCATTGATACACTGCAGGCCATACTAATATGTTCAAACATTTTACAGTGACCTTGGGTGACACAGTTGATTTTGTAAGATTGCTTGTACATGTATGTACTGAAGGTTGCTCAAGAACAGAATTTAGTGGATCGGAGTGGACTACATGTGTAGGAGGGTTAATCTGTGATAGTTATTCAATAGTGTATACGTACATGTAGGGGCTTTAAGGTATTATTAATCATGATCACGATGTATTCAAGTGTTTTAATTAATTATGGAGTGCCATGGTCGAGCCGTCAGAATGTGGGTTCGAATCACAACCATGACCGGGGTGCTTGTATTCTTGAACAAGACACTTTACCATAATTGCTTCTCTCCACCCAGGGGTAAATGGGTACCTGTGAGGGCAGATTTGGTTGTTGTGTTTGATTAGTCCTATGCGCCGAAATGGCAGCAATCGAGCTGCATATTCCCCAGGGAGCTCAGATGGTTTCAGGAATGATTTATGCGCCTGATGAGCTGGGGTAATAATGTAATGCGCTATATACATGTAAGTCAACATTATTATTATTATTAATTGTGACAGTCACCAGTATCTGGGAATTTGATTAAATTTTGAAGCCAAATGGGTAGAGATTTTGGTCATGCAGCTCGGGGACGGACAATTAATGTGCCTTCAATGAACACAATTGTCATAATCTTATTTTGGATTTCTTTTGGAACAATAGCACGTCCCACATTACTAGGAAACAATGTAAAATACAGTTTAGACAATCTGATCGGATAAATATAATCACATGGGGTACGGTATTAAAGGATGGTAAAACATGGCTTATCAAAATTAGAGACAGCTGTTTGCCCATTTCTAACCTGTTTTGTGCGTGGTCATGGGTGATAAGGACTTCGGCAAAGGCAACACTTTTATTCCCTTAATAGTTAATATACACTCAGTAGTATTAGAAAAATAATACTAATAGTAATACATGTACAATTGTTATAAAACAATGTAGCTACTTTCATTTGCTACATGTATGAGTTTCTGAAACTACTTTGTGATACATGCTGGTATTAAAGAAAAGAACTCCTTGGATGATGAAACACACATGTTCAATAGTAATACATGTACAATTGTTATAAAACAATGTAGTTACTTTCATTTGCTACATGTATGAGATTCTGAAACTACTTTGTGATACATGCTGGTATTAAAGAAAAGAACTCCTTGGATGATGAAACACACATGTTCAATAGTAATACATGTACAATTGTTATAAAACAATGTAGTTACTTTCATTTGCTACATGTATGAGATTCTGAAACTACTTTGTGATACATGCTGGTATTAAAGAAAAGAACTCCTTGGATGATGAAACACACATGTTCAATAGTAATACATGTACAATTGTTATAAAACAATGTAGTTACTTTCATTTGCTACATGTATGAGTTTCTGAAACTACTTTGTGATACATGCTGGTATTAAAGAAAAGAACTCCTTGGATGATGAAACACACATGTTCAATAGTAATACATGTACAATTGTTATAAAACAATGTAGTTACTTTCATTTGCTACATGTATGAGATTCTGAAACTACTTTGTGATACATGCTGGTATTAAAGAAAAGAACTCCTTGGATGATGAAACACACATGTTCAATAGTAATACATGTACAATTGTTATAAAACAATGTAGTTACTTTCATTTGCTACATGTATGAGATTCTGAAACTACTTTGTGATACATGCTGGTATTAAAGAAAAGAACTCCTTGGATGATGAAACACACATGTTCAATAGTAATACATGTACAATTGTTATAAAACAATGTAGTTACTTTCATTTGCTACATGTATGAGTTTCTGAAACTACTTTGTGATACATGCTGGTATTAAAGAAAAGAACTCCTTGGATGATGAAACACACATGTTCAATAGTAATACATGTACAATTGTTATAAAACAATGTAGTTACTTTCATTTGCTACATGTATGAGATTCTGAAACTACTTTGTGATACATGCTGGTATTAAAGAAAAGAACTCCTTGGATGATGAAACACACATGTTCAATAGTAATACATGTACAATTGTTATAAAACAATGTAGTTACTTTCATTTGCTACATGTATGAGGTTCTGAAACTACTTTGTGATACATGCTGGTATTAAAGAAAATAACTCCTTGGATGACTCAAACCAAACACATGTTCATGTCATTGTTTTATGATTTTTATTGGAAGTAGTTTGTTCAGCTTACAATTACTTACAGAAGAGAAGGGGGTTATATATATTTACATTACTTTGGTCATAGAGTTTGGCAGACATCATCAGAAAAAACAATATGTTGATATTTTTAAGTAATAGACACTAAGTCTACATGTATGTCTCATCTGTCATTGGTACAATAGGTCGGCTTCAAAATCAGTGTGGTGACAGGCTTTTTTGGGGGGTCATCCAGTGAAATACGTAATAATTGGAACCAGACCAAATTTCCCATACACCAAGTATGGTGGTTAAGAGAAGCCTCAAAGATCGGGTAAACGTTCATACCCCTACGTGAAAAAGTCATTTAAAACATACGGAGTGTCGTGGCCGAGCGGTCTAGCTTACCGAACTCAAGTTCTGGTGTTAGCAGCAGAATGTGGGTTCGAATCCCGGCCGTTTAACCATAATTCATTCATTCATATTTATTTCCACTTAATCAATATGAACAGAAAAGTTATAACAATAATTAAATGAACAGAAGATTAAGCGGTGGGCGTCGCCAAAAAGCAAGCTTGTCGAGTAGAGACGCCCATAATGTGTAAGAAAAGAAAATCCAGGAAAATAGTAATTACAGTAGTACCTTCCAGCTACACATGAAATAAACTTTAAGTTACACATGCAACAAGTTCTGGTGTTAGCAGGGGCAGAGGCAGTTTAACAACTGCCTTGTTCTGGACTAGTTACCCCTCCCAGTCCTATTCGCACCGTGAAGAGGCTGGTTATTAACTTGTCTTGTTTCGGTGTGAGGGGCTGGTTTCTTCAATGTGGAGTCGTTGTAATAACTTAATGACTGAGTAGCCCCCACCTTGGAGTGGCCATTGGCCTTGTGTGGGGCGAATTGCATAATTAAAAAAAAAAAAAAAAAAAAAAAGTATGGCAAAATTCCAACTGTACATTGTTTCATAACTAAAAATGCCAACGTGCAGGTCTAAGGCGACACATCTGCACATCTAAATCTGCACATGTGAACATACATGTACACTGTGTGCCTGCCAAAGGCATATTTGAATTTTGCCATACTGTGTTTTAAATGACTTTTTCACATAGGGGTATGAACGTTTACCCGATTTTTGAGGCTTCTCTTAACCACCATACTTGGTGTATGGGACATGTGACATGTTTTTTTTTTGGACAATTAACACAGTATGTATAATGAGCATCAAAATAAACTTATTTATTGACATGTGCTTAGTAAAGATTACTGAAGTTTAGCCGTGTTCAAATATTTTTCATTTTTCCGTGGAGGATTTTAATGAGTGTCCTTCTAAAGATTTGATAAGTTTCTTTTGATTCTCAGTATATAATGTACTCTTTTGCCAAGTAATCGTAGCAAGTCTGCTGTACATTTATCTGTACTTATACTGTTGCACTTGATGTCCATGAAATCAACAACATTCAGTGAGACAAATAAGTACAAATCAGCTTACCTTCTGTTTCATGTTTTCAATACTGGACAGTTCAATACCTTCAGTGCAGTTCTATTATAACACAAAGGCAATATACACTGCATGTCTACAGACATAATTTACATTGTCTATATCTGGAATACAAAAGTTCAGTCTGTATTCGGGTAAATGTTTTCCATATCACACTTCTATTACCTTTATTCACAGGGTTATTCATCCTGACATCCAAATAAGGCATAGTAATTGAAATAATTTGTGTAGAATCATCAAATTCATTTACAGTTGAATTTATGTCTGGCAGACTTGTGTGATTTGGACACAATGTACAATGATCATGAACATTACAATGAATTTGAATCCGAGGCAAAATGACCTGTTCAACATTAACCATTTTTAACCCAGTGAAGATTACTCGATGTAATCAAAATCTCTTATTATAATCAAACAGTAATATCATACATGATAAGATCGTAATGGTGGCATCCAATATTTGCTATTCTTATAAATTGTTTTCAAGGGACGCATAACTCGACCTTCGTGGCTCCCACTCATGCATCAAGCTTCATGACTCCGACCTGGACTCTACACTGAGAACTCCGACTTGGACTGGGACTCAAGGTTTTTAAGACTGGAATGCAAGTCTGGTGTCTGGTATATTAAACATGTCACCAGTAAATTTATATTCCATAGACACTTAAAGCGGTGTATGCTAACCCACGTTGATGATGTACAACATCATGTTCATTTGGCAGCATGTCATTCATATCCTTTGTGAGGTCTTGACACTGGTCTGGACTTTGATGTATTAACCCCGATCCTGCCACTCTGGGGCCGCCCAGTATCCATAGTCTTAGAGGCACTTGTAGACATCCCACTTCTGCTACTACTTCTGGAAGCTTCTGTAATATTAGATCTATAAGTAGCAAATGAGTCTGATGTTGTAGTGGTTGGACTCTTTGCACTCCTATGCACCATTGATTTGAGCATTTGCACAATAGCAACTGGAGACACATTCATCTTGATAAGGTCAAAAACAATCCTGTGAAGAAACCAATCATAAAATTGACATTATAACTAATGTCTAGGTTGGTGAATAACTAATGTCAGCAACAAAACAACTACACAAATACATTGTACTTTACTCTCACTGAGTCTTCTCCGAAAATAAATGAAATCAACTGTGTGAAACCTTATTTTTCCTAAATGTTTTATTTAAATGTTGTCCAAATTTGATATATTTGGAAAAACAGTGTGTCCAATCATTTAACTTACAATACTTTTTGCATTTAGCAAACAGTAAGAGAGCAAGTGAATTGCTACCAAATAAGTTACTTCACAAAATAATTGTCACGTAAGTCATACTTATATAGCGCATTACACCCCTAGATAATGTTCCAATGCACTTTACATTATTTCTCCTGGTCATTGGGCCAATATAATTCATGTAATCTTGCTCAGCTCCCTAGGGAGTATACAGCCCATTATGTGCGCCCATTTTTGGCACTACAGGGCTAATCAAACACAATTACCACCTCTACCCTCACAGGTACCCATTTACACTCCTGGGTGAAGAGAAGCAATTACAGTGAAGTGCCTTGCTCAAGGACACAAGTATCATGGTCACGAGTGAGATTTGAACCCTCATTCTAATGAGTCAGCCATCAGAACACAAGTCTGAAGCACTAAACCACTCGGCCATGGCACCCCATGATACAACGCCTGATGCAGGATGCTCGCCTTTCTTCAAGAGAAATCTACAGACCATGTTACACGTGTTTTTCAGTTCGGAGTATCCTCTGCAATAGCACATATTTCATGGCAGGCAACAGCATGTACATGTATGTTTATATCTTCAGCTTTAACATTTTGTACTTAAATTTCAAAATTACCACCGTGTATTGTTAAAAGTACCAATGAAAGATTTAAGATTAAGTGCCTTAACCCTCCTACTACTACAAGGGTCAAAATCAGTCAAAATGTTGATATACTTGGCAAGGTATATCTAGTGCACTGAAAAGTCAAACACTGTCAAACCTTACGTGTAGCAAATACATTTATAGGTCAAAATGAGTTGACCGTTTTTGACTGGTGAAAGCATTGTCTTGTGTTGTTCAGGGTGGTCAAAATGACAGTAAAAACCAGTCAAAAATTCCCCTTTGTGTACATTTGGGTCAACAGTCAAAACGGGCAGTTGACTGATTTTGACCTCTATAGCAACTTGCCACTAAATTGCAGCAATGGTAAGGAGGGTCAAGTACCAAACAAAATATTCTGCTGATGACATCATCCAAATACATTTGACAGTGCCTGCCATAATTTATAACATTACAGACTTTACCTGTCACAGTCTGGGAGCTCTTTTTGTTTTAAAGGGAAATACTTGATTGGAACTATTATTAACCCTCCTACTCTAGCTTCACTTTAGTGGGAAGTTGCTACAGAGGTCAAAATCAGTGAACTGCCTATTTTGACTGTTGACCCAAATGTGCACACAGGGGCATTTTTGACTGGTTTTTAATTTTACTGTCATTTTGACCACCCTGAACAATACCAAACAATGCTTTTACCAGTCAAAAACTGTCAAATCATTTTGACCTGTAACTGTACATACATGTACTACACGTATTAAGTATATCAACATTTTGACTGATTTTGACCCTTGTACATGTAGCAGTAGGAGGGTTAAAGATGTTTCACCCAATTGTTCTGCTATTTTACCAGCAGTTTCTGGAATTTGTTTATTTCAGAGCACTGATATTTTATATATGATGTTAAGAAAACAAATAATTTAATTAATATGACACATTTTATGAAAATAATCATGAGGAGCATGGTCTTACAGTAAATATGTCCCAAATTTAATTTGCTATACACACGTCGGTGTAGGGCAAATTAAATCAAATGTTTATCTCCCGACGCAATAATTTCACCAATCTATATATATCGCGGAACAAGCTGCTATATAGGATTCTAGCCGGCCAATCGTCATCGGGCAAGCTCGGTGGTCGAGAGGTTAAGACGTCTGCACTAGTAAGCAGGAGGTTGTGGGTTCGAATCCCGCCCGAGTCGCCTGTGTAGTTTTTTCACAGACACTCGGAAAGCACTGAGCATACAGTGCTATACACACGTCGGTGTAGGGCAAAATTAAATCAATTCAAATTTAATTGATTGTGGGTCCCATCATTAATTAACCCTCCTACCATTGCTGCACTTTAGTGGGAAGTTGCTAAAGAGGTCAAAACCAGTCAACTGCCTGTTTTGACTGTTGACCCAAATGTGCACACATGGGTATTTTTTGACTAGTTTTTACTGTCATTTTGACAACCCTGAACAATACCAGACAATACTTTTACCAGTCAAAAACGGTCGACTCATTTTGACCTGTAAATGTACTTACTACACATAAGGTTTGACAGCGTGTGACTTTTAAGTGCACTAGATATACCTTGGCATGTATATTTTGACTGGTTTCGACCCTTGTAGTAGGAGGAGGGTTAATGTGGGCAATTAATAACTGTGAAACTGAGCTTTCACAAATATTTTGTGAAATGTCTCACTTGATGTTTTTGTTGTTCTTTCCTAAGAATATAATGTTCTAATGTACACAAAACAATTCAGAAAACTAAGAATGTACGTATGAATAAATGAAGATTACCTAAATACAGCTGGGCTAATATCCACTCCAGACAGACTGCAGAGTTCATATCTTGTTCATCTTTTGATAATGCATCCTTGCACCTCTTACCCTGTACTGTATACTTGTGAGATTGGCCGTGGGTTAATTTGGTAGTACTCATGTCGATATCTGCAGTTCATCCAGTTTCCATACATATACAGTATTCACTAGTATGGAAAATAGAAACATTTAACATTTTATATTTTGATAATAAAATAGTATTTGTTCATCATAGATGTACATGTATCAACAAATGCCCCCAGCGCAGTATTAGCCAGAGGGGTGTCTTTTGGTGGTATAGCTTGCTATACAATGCGTGGTATAGCTTGCTATACGACTGGTGGTATAGCTTGCTATACCACATGTGGTATAGTTTACTATACAACGTGTGGTATATAGTTTGCTATACAACGTGTGGTATATAGTATGCTATACAACGTGTGGTATATAGTTTGCTATACAACGTGTGGTATATAGTTTGCTATACAACGTGTGGTATATAGTTTGCTATACAACGTGTGGTATATAGTTTGCTATACAACGTGTGGTATAGCTTGCTATACAACGTGTGGTATAGTTTAAAAAGATCAACCTCATCATGGAGTGCCATGGTCGAGCAGTTTAGTGCATTGGATTTGTGTTCTGATAGCCGAGTCGTAATAATGTAGGTTCGAATCCCAGCCGTGACCGGGGTGCTTGTGTCCTTGAGCAAGACACTTTACCATAATTGCTTCTCTCCACCCAGGGGTAAATGGGTACCTGTGAGGGCAGAGTTGGTTGTGTTTGATTAGCCCTATATGCGCTGTCATGGCAGCAATTGAGCTGTATACTCCCCAGGGAGCTGAGATGGTTTCAGGAATGATTTATGAGCCTGATGAGCAGGGGTAATAATATAATGCGCCTTGAACACAAGTTTGGTGGATACGTGCGCTATACAAGTCCACATTATTATTATTATTATTATCCCTAAGGCTTTTGAGCAGTATCAATCCCCAGCTCTATCCCGTTAGTAGGTTTGATAGGCCTACTGCTCAAAAGCCCTGGGGATGAGGCATAACAACGAAGACCAATCAGTATTGATGGGATCTTGTAAATTAGTCATATGGGATCATGATCATGCCTAGCAACACCCATACAAAATGGTGATGGGGCATTACTGCGATGGGGAGTTTTGCGATGGGACAAGGTGGCATTTTTGTCAGTTGCATTATGGTCTTGGCTTGGCATTTCTGTTTAATTTGCGAAACGTGTACACATTTTGACGCATGTACACGTGTAAACGAATAGTAATCACTAATAAATTACATGATGCAGACGGATTGTCCGCATTTAGTACAGATACTAATCCAAAATACAGCAATAATCTGACATTTATGTTAATATTTTACAGCAGCCATTTTTCCTCTTCCCTTTTCGGTTATGGGCATACATGTAGGTCATAGATCATGCACATATGACTGTACCATTTTTCCAGCAACATACTTTTTGTCAGTTGAGAACTAGTACTTTGTAATGCAGATATTTAATGTTGTTATTTATATTCAGTTGATTTTTGTATTTCATTTTGATATATATAAATATTGAATTTGTATTTAAAATATTTGATTTTCACTGGGTTTTTAAGCTAGGTGCAGGTGGGTTGAAATGATTAAGGACCTGTAGTATAAATGCAAAATAGTAGTTATTGGCCTTAGGTTTCAAACCTAGCAGGTTCTTTCTCAAAGAACTTAATAAATGTAATTTGATAAATATAAGAAACTGTTGATATATTATTAGTAAATATTATAAACCTTATTCATCTGGTTATGTTCTTATGTGATAATATTGCACTAAGCATCTCACATTTATATTACCAACAATAAATATCTGCATCTCAAAGGAAGTAAAAATATCCCTCACAGCGTAAGTTCTCAATTAAAAAAAGTATCCTGCTGGAGAAATGGTACTGTCCTATGCACATGACCAATCAGGGAATAGGCAAAATGTCATAAAATGTTGACGTTTTTCAAGCTTAAATATGCAGTTGTTATGGTAATAAGTCTTTTATAATTCCCAAAAATATTTATATATCACATTTATGCTTCCTCTGGGTATTTAGCCATATTTCACATGTAAGTCAGCTATTTTTACTTGTTGTAATGGTAAAACCCTTGATGCCTGAAGATATGTAATATGTAGATATGAGTACATTAACCTCATCTGTGATTTTAATATTCTAACAGTTATGCTGTCTGCTAGCTGTTGTCTGTGGAAACCAAAACATATCTGAATGCTTGTAAGCATAAATATAACACTTATATAAATATAACACTTTGTTCCAAGAATACTTGGTATGAGGACACTTTTTGAATAAAGCCAGTTGACGTTTTATGCATGTCCGAAAAACGTAACTTGAGTAACCAGCACTTTTTCTGATATGTAACTGGGTATACCTATAACAATTTGTTTAAATTATTATTTTGTGCTGAGTAAGGTCTGGGCATAATGCAACTACTACGAAAACATTGATGAGTGAAATTTATAAGTAAGGAAATGATGGCATTAATAAGAGTGGGCCGAATACCTACAAAATGTGAGTAACCGTGGAATTACCCTTTTGCATTAATTTTTTAAGAGCTAAGTTAGCTACAGATTCTCAAAATTACATGCTGTCAGAACATTTTGACCTGTTCACTTCTAGTGTTCAAACAACAGTACATAATGCACGATTAACAAATATGGTTAGTTTTCACGTAGTTTATTCTAAATAAAAATCTGTATTCCTTAATAAACCATCAACAAATATCATTAATATTCTCAAGCTTGAGGGTCCATAATTAATTACAGTTAAGTATATGGTTGTGAATCTTTACTGGAATAATATTATCGTTGATATGATTATACCAAATACTACTTCTGTTTCCAAAACCCTCCTATGCCCAGGCTGAAATTTGGCCCAGTCAGCACGCACCCACAGACACTCACTTGAGTATTTTTGATTGCATTGCCAATGGGTCAAACCACATAGTCACACAGAGCTGTGTATGTACTTGGTTTTGGTTTGACCTCCTTGAGTGCACTGCACAAAGTCAATGGGTTGGGAGTTACATACAAATTTTGAGTGTCTTTGACTTTGAGTGTTAAACCTATAGGAGGGTTAATCCAAATAATTTTACTTTGTCACTGCCATTTCCAAATTCACAATTTCATCAATTACTACCTGTACTACTACTTCTCATTCCTACACAAACAGCATCAAGCCTACTCTGTCGTATCCAACTGCCACTTATGTACAATGTCTCTTACATGTATTTTAGCAGACAACAAAATGGCCGACAGCTCATTGGATGTACACATATTCATTTGCTCAAAATCTCCCAACAACATGTCGTTTCCAATCATCGCTTGACTACACTTTCCTCTCCTTAAGTGAATCCTTTATCATCTTTTGAAGGAAAAATCTGTGAAATTTGTCATATTTTGGATAGAAAAAATGGCGGTTGTATTATATTCTTTACCTACTATAACCAGTCACTACAGTCAGTAACGTGTTACTCCACAAATGTAATTTTAGTTTACCTTGCATACTCCGCAGTATCGAGTAACAATTCTATATTATTAACGTTAATAATAATACTACAGTTCATTTCACAAGTACTTGCGTGGCTGTCTGAAAGGGGTCTCTACTCCATTTCCCTTCCTTGTTACAGGGGAAATAACTTGGGCTATTCTCATTGACATCATTCTCATGTACCACACTGTAACGTTAGATTCCAAGTACTAGTGCCAGTGGTAGTATAGAAGAAACACATACGCATGGAGTGCGCCCTCTCACATCCACTCTTTACAAGGCCATCTGAAAATTCAGTTCATCAAACTTGGGAATAATTTTGGCTGATTACGAATACACACATCAAAATTACAAATAATTATACAGACTTCTATATTTTAATAAGTTCATACAAGTTGATTAGTTGACTACCAATTACTTCTTCCAATTACTTCTTCCAATTCTTGGAGTAAATACTTCTTGACACTTAAAGATTTGTCTAAGTTACACTGGTACCAAATGAATTTGTAAGTTTAGAAAATGACCAGATCTGTTAAAAGTATCTTTGCTCAATCTGAAGAAATTATAGGATAAATGTGATAACTTACGGTTGACGATTGAATCCTCCAGCCTGTCTCCCTTTTGCCAAAGTAGAATTTCCAAGGCCCTGGATTTGGCCTTGATGTGCTCTGAATATATTACTGCAAAATATCGCTGTGTATTTCGGTTATGATCTTTAAATCCAGATCTTGATTTATCAGCAATAACATGCAGCAGGACAGTGGAGCTTGGCAACCTCATAAAGAACGATCTAGTTGGAGACTCTCCTTTTCCCTCCAAAACTTTCCCTCTCAAAACCATCTCATTACCATCTCATTTACATACACATTGTACCATTATTTTCTTATTTAAGCCTAAAGCTAGAATGGACACCCTATTCAACCATGGCCTACTGGGGTCTTGGCACAGGGCCAACTAATCAATATTCATACCTTACTAAAATAAAACAGATAATTATTCAAACAGGGGTTATAAATATTCAATAAAAATAAATAGCTAGAGTTCCTTGTGAGGCATGCTCCTGAGAAAAAGCAAACAACAAGGACTTCTTAATTGTGTATAACTGTATTGTGTATAGTTATGGAAGTTGGGAGGTCATATCAATCATTGATGAGGAGGTGTTCCTTCCTCCATGTATCAATCAACGATCATGACGATTTATCCTCAATTTACCCTAAATGAGGCACCTCAGGTTATATAATCAACTGGACAGTAACTTACAAATGAAATTAGCAGTTTGGTGTTTCAGTTTGTTTAATTGAAGGATTCTCTTGTAAAATGCTGAATTTCAATGCATGATCATATGCGTGGACGTCTTGAACGTCGTTTTTTGAGATGCACAGAATTGTGGTCATCAAAAAATTGATGTTGGTATAATGACTCACCTCCAAACTGTTAAAGTTGATGGGGGCACAGAAAATGTACCCAAGAAGAAAAACAGTTGAATCATGTTTCATCTTGTTCCAGATGGTTGTAAAATTGTCTTTAATCTTGAAAAAAAAAATATTGTTTTCGATTTTTTTAATAAAATAGTATAATTTGGAGAAGCTCTCAAAACTTTTAATCAATATTCTTGAAAGACCAATAAAATGGAAAGTGGTTAACATTTTTGCAAAAAGTACTTTAAAACTTTGAAATGTGTAAAAATTATGTTAACATTTTGTCAAATAAAAGATTTATTTTCATAACCATAATGTTTCATTTTCTCTATAATTTTCCACTGCCGATGAAATAAACACCAACGAATTATGTAGTCTTCGTTCACTTCTTTAGGATTTAGGAATGTGTCCTATTTGAGGATCAGTATTTCTTTAAAAAATCATTGCAAATGCAAATAATTCATATCTTTTGGTTTCCACAGACAACAGCTCGTTGACGGCATACCACAGATGTTCATGAAAAAAATTGAGGTCATGTAAATCCCTATTGTATCTAGTAAAATCAGTTTTTTTTTTTTTTAAACAGCTTTTTCCACTTTCACAAGCACCAACTTTCCAGTAATAATAATAATAATATGTGGACTTATACAGCGCACGTATCCACCAACTGAGTGGTGCTCAAGGTGCATATTATTACCCCTGCTCATAAGGCTCATAAATCATTCCTGAAACCATCTCAGCTCCCTGGGGAGTATACAGCTCAATTGCTGCCATTACAACTATGCCCTCACAGGTACCCATTTAACCCCTGTGTGGAGAGAAGCAATTATGGTTAAGTGTCTTGCTCAAGGACACTTGTGTCACGGCCGGGATTCGAACCCACATTTTGCTGCTAACACCTGAACTTGAGTCCGGTAAGCTAGACCGCTCGGCCACGACACTCCACAGTAGGCCCTAAATCATACAATTTTACTGTGATTTTTATTTTTGTAACAAGTATGACTTAGAAGTTTATGCAACCATTAATACGCCATAGTTTTGTAAGCTTTCCGAGAAATGCTAAGCCAAAGGTAAGTAAGTGCATCATTTCACGAGTGCGGTGAATTACGTACATGGATGATACATTAACAATAACATGATTATTGACAATTAAACAAAAGTTAACACCATGGAGGCTAAGGGCAGGGTAGCCGACCGCCACTTTTTCTCATTCAATATAACCAATAATGTAATCTTACCTACCCAGTAAGGTGGAGAACATAACCATATGGTAGGCTACATACACAGTAGCAACTATAGGATCCTTCTATTTTCTGAAGGGGATGATTTTTTTAGAAAGGAAATAAAGTTCGAAAACCACCATCAAAGTGGATTTTAAAATAGTTTTCGCCTTCTGTACCCCCAAAAATCAATATAATCTTTGTTTAACTGGTATAGTGGTAGTGCTAGTGGTAGTGGTTGCAAATAAATTCAAAAAACAACTTAATTTAGTGGCGGTCGGATACGCCGACGACATTCTTTCCGAGGCTAATTCTACCTCAATGTTAACACGAAGAAAACCGAAAACGTATAATTAATTAATTTACTAAAGGCGTTAAGTATTATAGGCCTACTTCAAAAAAGTTGTTAGCTTACCCTCTCTAAATACGGAGCGCGGGAGCTCGGAGATCAACAGCAGCTAGCTATCACAGTCACAAATCCTGAGTAAAAGTAGACATGCTGCTCTCATATACTGGGCCGCCTGTGGCGGCGCTGCCTCACGACGTGCACGTCGAGTTGTCTCAACATTTTTCACAGGTCGAGTTGTTGTGCATTGCAGTCGAGTTAACCTCGTCACCAGGGCTTTCGAGTAGTTTTTGTATTCTCGTACCTGAAGTGACGAATCGCTTGTTGTTTTTAATATAAGGCCAAAAAAAAATTTGTTGAGTTGCCCTCCAGTGAAATATTTGAAGGGGTCGGTCGGTCGGGATTATTATTTTTTATTTTTTATATTTTTCTCCTTGACTGTCATTTTAAGATTGAAATGCATTGGAACTGAAACCACGTACCATGTTTTTCATTTGTATACCTAATCAGCAAGGAATTTTGCTTCAGAAAAAAAGTATCCCAAGCATTTTTGTTGTACTTTTCGCTGTGATTGACACAGAAAATTCATCCATATTGCGTGCAATGCTCAACATGCAACATGTGAGTGGCCATTCGATTTGAAAACGTGTAGATCGAGTCGCAATCGTTGACACACGTACATGTACAGTGCGGCGGAGCCAATGCACAACGCGTGAGGGCCATTTGATTTGAAAACGTGTAGATTGAGTCGCAATCGTTGGCACACAGTGTGTGCGAAGGCAGTGCACCATGTGAGGGCCGGGGCCATTCGATTTGAAAACATGTAGAGTGAGTCTTGGGTACCGGTAAATTTACCGGAAAAAAAAAAGTGGAAAATTTCACAAATCAAACGTATTATGTTTCATACAACGAAAATTGGTAAGTTTCATTAATAAATAGGCCTATGAATGAGGGGGAAGAAAACAAAAAAAAGAAAAAAAAAAAGAAAAAAAAAAACGACCCGAGATTTCAGCACTTTTGGGTCGGTCGGTGGAGGGCAACTCAACATCTTTTTTTGGGGGGCCTAATTATAGTGCTCTGCACGCCTGGTCTTGTTTTTGCGTTTTCATGAAGTGACGAATATGTTTGGAAAGTAATTCCCCATTAATTACAATCTCTATGATAAAAATACCGACGTTTCTTTGTAATTAAAGTTATTAGCTTTAGTAGAAAGCACTATTTAAAATACACATTAATTCTTCAAAGGCGATTATCTCAAAACATGGATTTGCAGCTGTGTGGGCCGATCCGTCACTTCTTGAAAACGGTGACAATATGGTCCACCCTATAATAAACGTCCGGCGTGGACAATCATTTGAGATGTGGATTTTCAGGAGAATCGGACGTATTTCATGAACAAAAAGAAAAACAAACGAAGAAGTTATAGGTCAGTTGGGGGTAGAAAGGGAACAGATGATGCAACTAAAATTGACATGATACAACTGCATTCAAAAATCATTGCTTGAGGGACGCATGGAAGGGAAACGTGCCCATGGACGTCAGCGAAGGAAATAGGAAGACAACATCAAACAGTGGACCAATCGGAGTTTATCATGGAGTGCACCGCCCGATTGGTACAGAAGTTGGCGGCCCATTACAGTCATGCCTTTGACGGAGACGTAACCAATGAAGGAATGAGCTTATTGGTGCCCTGGTCCTTGCCCTTAAATGGGACGTTTTCAATTATGAAATATTTTAAATTAGCCGGTGCTTGTAGCCAATTGGATTTGGCGGGTTATAAGAGCGTACACTGCCTTAGTGTACGATGGTCACTTAGTAGAATTTAAACACATGCCAAATAAACGCGTTTAGGAATGCGTTTAAATGCTAAACGGCCATCCTCTGTACATGTCACAAAGCTAAACGTGCTTAGCTTTTTGACACCTGTTCAGATGATATTTAGCATTCAAACACACATCACAGAAAAACACAATCTAAATATGTTTTAGGCTAAACATGTGAAAAAAAGTAAGTACAATCTAGGGCTAAGTGTTTAAATATGTGTTTAAATGTTGAACACCATGTTTACAGTGTAACTCACAAGCCACTTCTTTTGTGTTTATCGTAAGTGTTTGCCTTGGGGTTACCCAACTTGTTTCTGCGTCGTTTCCGCGCGAGAGGGGACCACTTTTGATAAAATGAATAGTTAATGCATTGAAAATAAAAGAACATGGACATTATATTTTGAAGAAAACAATTCTAAAGAAACAATAGTTTAACTAATTTTGCCTATTATTTTGTAGTAGCCAAAATGATTTTCCCCACCAGGGTCTAGTAGTGAGGACGGGGTAAACGCTGGAGAAAAGGTTGGTAACGAGGTTGGCAACATCCGCTGGCGTAGTCTGGTACCATTTAATTAATTGTTCATTTTCATATGTTTTGTGTAGTATGTGAGTAGTTACCATACAATACATGACGTGCACAGAGAGAATCTCCATACTGAAGCTAGCCGCGTATTGGGCCAGAAATTCCAACCACGGATTCACAAACTACCCAGCCGCGTATTCAGAAAAAATATAATCCATTCAGTTCAAGGTGGTTAAATAAATACTCCGTATTTCAGAAAGGTTCTTGCATATTTTGAACGAAATTTGATAATATCTTTATTTATAAGTAAATTTTGTTCAATATTCTTACAAAGCATAACAATGGGCATACAACTTGGAATTAGGAAATTTGGCTCACTAATTAGTGAGTAATTAGCCGCAACAATGTATACCTCATTATCCAGTATTATAATACACAAATATATTGAATAAGTTCAACTCACCCCAAAGAAAATGTACCCTTCGTGTTTAATAAAGGTTGAATTTTTATTATATAATCTTAAAGACCATACCACTGGGCACACTTAATTTTGGAGGTGGCTACTTTGGCTCACTAGTTAATGGCTAAGTGACTGCTAGATTGGACGCCATTTTCAATATCACATTATGCGGTACCGGTATATTGTACACATTACTGACTATGATTGCATTAACCAACCCCAAACAAAATGTACCCTTATGTTCAATAAAATATGAATTTTTATTCTGTAAGCTTAAAGACCAAACAGCGTCTATTCTAGCGGCCAGTTCGCCATTAATTAGTGAGCCAAATTAGCCACCTCCTGTTGGCCCAACAGGCTAATTGGGATGTCAAAATTAACTACAATTAGGCCCATGTATTAATAATTTTTAAGTGCGCTAAAATAACTATTCATTATAGGGGGACATTGCTAACGGTTACAAATATTGGGGGACATGTTGTACTCCCCCTCCCCGATCGCCGACAATGATTATTAGGTTCGCCAATCATCGAACGGAAGGGAATTTTACCTACAATTAGGGAGGGAAATGTTGTCCTCGAGGGAACGCTGTCAAGTATGATGAAGCTAACTAATAAACACATTGCTGTATACGTAAATGTTCATTGGGACATTTTAGATTATGGGTAATCACTGTCACTGATAGCTCATTTGGTAGAGCGACTGACTGTCAAGCGAACGGTCACCAGTTCAACTCGCACCTGAGACATTTTGTTAAATCCCATATAGGCCTATCCTTTAATACTTTAACACATTTAAATTGCAATCAAAAATTGACAACGTACTCGTAGCACGATCCGATAGTGCGCTGGTACTGTCCCCTCGGACATCCGGGGTCTGGGTTCCATTACCGTCTGCGCCCGATTTAGGAACTTGGCTTTTCGCCGGAACTGGCACCGGTAATGCTTGGGAGCTGCTTTGTTTCTCATCAGAATGTGCAAGGCCTTCTTGGCTAGGAATCGGGGCAGGGAAGGATATATATATCGGTGAGCCGGAACGCCAGACCAGAAGGGCCCTATATATAATGGAAGCCGGTGAAGGGACCCTTTACGACTTTAAAGCCTATGCCTTTAAAGCGTCGGTAGGGATCAATCCTGATAAATCGCGGCTCCTGAATGCCTGGTATTCGCTGAGTAATGTTTTAAATTATTGATTGATTGATTGATTTGTTTATTTATTTATTATTTACCTAACAATGTTTGCACATAAAATCCCTTATTCAGGGGCCAAACCATATCTGCCGAGTAGCCAGGGATCAAGCCCCGGTCAGATGCAAACAACCTGGGTAACGGCAGTAGCGGGGATCACACAACGGGATACAAGCCTTTTACGTGGTTGTACACAAAGTAGATTTATAGGGAGAAATTGGCAGATATGGCAGATATGGTTTGGCCTCTGACCTGGCCCCATAGAGCAATAGAGTGGGGGTGGGGCTGACACTTGGGAGACGGCAGGGGGTGGGGCTGGCACTTGGGAGACGGCAGGAAGTGGAGCTGGCATTTGGGCGACGGCAGGAGGGGAATCATTGGTGAAAGTGAATCCATCTGAATTCAACTGAGCCAGGGGCAAGTAGAATTTTGCAAAGGGTACAAATCTGCGAATCCATATAGGATTGACTGCCTTTTTGGAATAATAATGATGTTTAATTCGTGTAAAGTATTGGCTACTTACTTTTTTCGGTTAATCAGACAATTTCTGCCTTTTGATGGCTGGACTTGTAAGACACTTGAACCTCCATGCTCGTGTTTTCGATCCAAGGATCTTTGGCTCGTCAGTCACGCGCTCTACCAATTGAGCTGATTCTGGTATATTATATTCTTGGATCGAATCCCAAGCAGAGAATTCTTAATTTTGTAAAAGTATATTCCTGTTGAAAACATTTAAAATGGTATGGTCTTTTAACTTCAAATATAAAAAAAAAAAATTATTTGAAGATTTTGTTTACAGAAAAAGTTTAGAATACAAATGCATATAGGTAATTGTACAGTGGCAATTCTTTCCTGCAGAAAACAAAATCGCAAGCCAGGCAGGGTAGCTATGGGAGGCTGGCACACTTCATGCAGATAATATTGTGACGTCGTGTCAGTAGCCTCTCGTTGGTACTGGTAACCGATGGGTATAGCGTTCTGCCTCGATGAGGAATACCTGCAGTGGTGGGCCACAGCACCGAGCTCATTGGAATAACACATCAGACAGCATCGTTAGAGCAGTGGATCATCGAACAGGGTTGGGCATGAACAGGATAATCGAACTCAATGGAATATGGAATTGTAATAGAGAATTAAAGATCCAAGGGAATATATGACGGAATGTCCAAGGGAATATGCGATGGAATGTCCAAGGGAATATGGGAAGTGAATTCAGCAGGGCAGTTGGGACAGTCTCCATTAATTACCTGAGATATATTTATTTATCTCAGGCCCTGGGTACCTTAACCTGTGAATAAAATGTGCACCGGAGGCAGCAGTTCAGAGACAGTGGTCTTCGCCTTTATTAAATAAGTAACTTCTTAAGTTGTCTTAAATACCAGGATCCTTCAATGATTCTCAATTATTAGTCTATTACTACTTGTTTAGACTTCTTGATTCTCCCATGATTCTCCCATGATTCTCCCACGATTCTCCCACGATTCTCCCATGATTCTCCCATGATTATCCCATTATTCTCCCATGATTCTCCCCTGATTCTTCCATGATTCTCCCATGATTCTCCCACGATTCTCCCACGATTCTCCCACGATTCTCCCATGATTCTCTCATGATTCTCCGATGATTCTCCCATGATTCTCCCATGATTCTCCCATGATTCTGCTATGATTCTCCCATGATTCTTCCATGATTCTGGTCTAATTTTGGTTGTACTTCCCTTTTTATAGAAAGTCCCATTGACTGTACACAAATGTCTTGTCCCATGCATAACTGCACTAAAGACGTTGACCAATCAAAATACAGGGATAACTGATTGCACCACTGGTAGTCCGTGGGCTACCACTGGGGATTTTCCAAGACATATATTTTTGTAAACCTTGACCATAGAGCTATTGAAATCAGGTTGTCTGCAAGTTGCCTGTTGGTGGATGAGGCTGTGAGGGCGCTTTTTCAAAATGGCCGCCAAAATCCCAGCAATCGACCGTGCCACATAAGAGGACTTTTAATTTGTTTAGTGCCCACCCCCTGGGGATTTTTCAAGACAATTAATTTTGTAAACCTTGACCATAGAGGTATTGAAATCAGGTTGCCTGCAAATTGCCTGTTAGTGGGTGAGGCTGTGAGGGCGCTTTTTCAAAATGGCCGCCAAAAATCTTGGTAATCGACTTTTTATTTTTTTTAGTGCCACCTATAAATGTACATTTGCAAAATGTTCTCACCCGTCTGAAATGCTTAAACTACTACCTCAAGAAAGTACTTTCAAGGATAGCTAGCTCTTGTAGAACTTGTGTCAAAATTATAATAAACTACTTCAACTAGCGTCGTCACAGTGTCACGGATCTGTTCATCCAAATCCTGCATCCTGCATTTCTTCCTTTCACGTTTGTTACCTGTCTTATGAGCCTCTATCCTTTCGAAATGTTTTGAAGCAAACACTGCTGAGAGTTTCCTCTAAAGTTGATGGATTGGCTCTGAAGATACCCTCACGGATCGACTGGCTAGCAATCGCATCTGAAAAATGACCTCGCGCAAACTTAGGGTATGCTAATGCTGTTCACTGATCGCCTGATCTGACCCAGATCCTGAATGGTTTCTTTCGCACCTTGTCTGTGTTTCCTCAACTCCATTAAGAAGTTCTCCGCCTTCTGTCTGGGTCCAAAGCGAGCATTCAACAAGTCAAGTGACTCCCTGTATTGTTTTCTTTTTCCATCCTCTCCTCGATTAAGTAGCACCTTTAGTGTCTGGCCCTTGAGGCTCGCAGCGAGAAACGCAGCCGCCTCCTCGTCGTCCCAAGTATTCGCGATTTTTCAGGATTCAAAGTGTTCCAGGTACCGCTAGTCTTCCCAGGGCTTCTTCATTTTGAATTGGTCTAGTACAATCTGTGGTCGTCCTGACCCCCATAATTTCATTGAAATTTGTTGCTTATTTCCAACAGACTCATCTTTCCTGAGGCTTCCAGGAACATCCTCTGAGGCTTTAGTGACTTTCGTTTCTTGTTCACTATCCTCAGCAGTTCCTTCCACACGCACAGGAGAGTCCTTCGTAATACCCCTGTCACACCGGAGCTACGCTGCCGTTGCGCTCCCACGGCGACTAAAAAAGTTGCAAAACGCAGTAGAAGCGCAGTAGGATCGCCAAGAGCGTAGTGGGAACGTAGTGGGAACGTAGTGGAGTCTACCTAGGTCGTGGGAGGGTCTCCATGGTCGTCAAACCTCGGCGATTGTTTTGAGCCTGCTCAAAACAATCGCGGAGGGTCGGCGACCTGGTCCAAATGCAGTGGGAGCGCAGTGAGAGCGTAGTGGGATCTCCAAGAACGTACTGGGGACGTGGTGAAGTCTACCTGAGCGTGTCATGATCGTAGCAAGAGCGAGTTGGTATCGCCGTCTGCCCAATCTGCGACTGAAGTACGACAGCTGTACGCTTGTCACGCTCCCACTACGCTCTTACCGCGCTCCTACTGCGCTTCTACTACGTCTTATAGGGCTTGTTCACGCTCATACTGCGTCCACACGGGGCTGTCAGTACGACTATGGCGCTCCTAATGCGTCCATGGCGATGTTACGGAGTTTCATGTACGTTGACAGTGCGATTATACTGCGTGTATAGTACGTTCTGACTTTGACATGCGATCTGGCCACAAATGGTATAAATACAGCCTATCCTCCACACAACATCATAATGTTCATCTCCACTTCACCATGGCTGTAGAGAGGCAGAACATAATAATTGTACAACAAATAGCAAATATCCAGCAACAACAGGCAGATAATGATCTGGTTGCTCTGAACATCATCAGAAGAAGGCGGAGAAGGAGGAGGGCAAGGCCGAGGAGATGCTGGGTCTGACCATGGCTAGGTGAGGACAGAATAAGTCAGTTTGGCCACTATGACCGCCTGATGACTGAGTTAAGGCATGAAGATCTTGCATCCTACTTCAACTTCCTTAGAGTAGCACCAGAAATGTTTGATGAGCTCCTTGCCAGACTCGGTCCAAGATGCACCAAGCAAGATACCAACTATAGGAAGGCTATCGAACCAGGGATGAAGATTGCAATGACTTTACGCCATCTGGCATCTGGTGAGAAGTATTCCAGCATGAAGTTTGACTTCAGAATTCCTCATAATACCATGTCTATCATAGTACGAGAAGTCTGCCAGGCCATCGTAGAGGAGTACAAGGATGAAGCCGTCAACTGTCCAACCACCCCTGCAGAATGGGCTCCCATTGCTGACCAGTTCGAACGTAGATGGAACGTCCCTCATGCCTGTGGAGCCCTTGATGGGAAGCATGTTGCCTGCAGAAAGCCAGTGAACAGTGGAAGCATTTATCACAACTATAAAGGCTTCTATTCCATTGTTCTGATGGGCCTGGTAGACGCAGACTATAAGTTCCTGTGGATAGATATTGGAGGCCATGGACACATGTCTGATGCACAGATCTACAATGAATCTGAGCTGAAGGAGTGCCTACATGATGGGTCCATAGGTCTTCCTGCCCCAGCCCCCCTACCAAATGACAACAGAAACACAAAATATTTCATCCTCGGAGATGATGCCTTTGGGCTGCGGACATACCTGATGAAGCCCTACTCTGTGCGCCACATGGCCAAGGAGCAGAGTATCTTCAACTACAGGATATCCAGAGGGCGTCGCATAGTGGAGAATGCCTTCGGCATCCTGGCCCAGCGTTGGCAAGTTATCCTGGGCACCATGCAGCAGGAACCTGACACCGTACGGCTCATTGTGGATGCATGTGTCTGCCTTCATAACTTGATGCGAATGCGCTATCCAGCCCTTCAGAATGCTGGTTTGGATCAGGAGGATGCCATCCATAATATCATCCCAGGTGCCTGAAGGGCTGTTGCCAACATCCAAGAGGTGGACGAAATGAGAGGGCCCAACCGTGACAGCACTGCCGCCAAGAAACAACGTGAATACCTAAAGCTGTACTTCAACTCAGCTGCAGGGTCTGTACCATGGCAGGACAGGATGATATAGAAAGACCAAAGTGTGTTTGTCAGTGCGTCATATTCAGAGACAGTGTATTTATTCAATTACCATAGACAGTTGCTTCATAGTCTGAAGGGGAAGGGGATTTAAACAGGTCGGACGGTTTAAATGTTTGTGAGGGTCACAAACAGTCTAGTTGTAATTTGTCATGTTTGATGGATACTATTATTACTTTTACAAAATAATGGCTGCAATTTATTATTGTATGCAAACTACAAATACATGTTGTGCTATATTACTTTCATACAATTAAACTAAACATTTGCCCCTTTAATACAAGTTTGGGACCTGGGAGTTTGGGAATTGGGATTATTTTAAATTATATCCTTTGAAACTGTTCATGGAAGGCACTAAATTATATCCTTTGAAACTGTTCATGGAAGGCACTGTTCATGAAACTTTGGCACTCTTCACACATCACCCTCCTTGCTGTTGTTATTGTTGTCAGCTGACTTGTCACCATCACCTCCCATTGCGCATAGGAAGGAGGTGGACGGAAATCCCTCAGTAGACTGTCCCAAACTGACGTTCAGAAACGATGATGCCGATGTGGAGGCAGGAGTGCTGGTTGAGGCGGTGGCAGCCGATGAGGAGATAGCAGGAAGCACCAGAGATGGTATCACAGGCTGCAGTGTTGTCAGCTGGGGCTGAGGGGGCTGCATGTGGGTTTTCACCCAATCGGATGACTGGGAGGCCCACACTGACGTCCCTGGCTGCACAGTGGATGGCCACGACTGTGGTGGTGGCTGCCACTGGTACTGAGATGATGAGGCTGACTGTGTGGCAGATGAGTACTGCTGCTGGTACTGCTGCTGTGTGCTGGATGGGTACTGCTGCTGTGTGTACTGCTGCTGTGTGGTGGATGGCTGCTGCAGCTGCTGAGGACCTTGGGCCCTGACCTTGTCATTTCTGTCCAGGTATCTGTAGAGGAGCTGTGAATGTTTTTGTTGGAACTGTCGCCACAAGTACGGGTCCAGCTCCTGCATGACAGATTTAGCTGAGTCACTGTACGCTGATCTCTCTGTTACCCGGACAGGGGGCTTTAACATGTCCAGCAATTTCTCCTGGAGCTTCACTGACTGCACACCACGCTCCTCCAGGCCAGCCAGTACCCTCTCCTCTTCAGCTACTACTTTCTGCGCGCTGGCTGCCCTCTTCGGTCTGACATCAAGGATGGTGGGCTGGGTGGCAGAGTCTGTCAGGGCCTGCACCTCCTCGTCACCTGTCTCTTCTGCACCAGCAGTAGCTGCACCCAACTTGGCCTTGATCTGCAAAGACAAAAGCAAAGAAGAAGGTAAGTAAAATGTGATTACAATTTCATATACATTCATAGACAATTATTTCACAAAGTGCATCAAAATGATATTTAATGTTTTACTTACACTGACAACAGTCCTGGGTATGACCTCATATATGTGCCCCTTCAGAAAGTCGAAATGGGCCAGGATCCAGTGGTCGCGCTCGGTCAACTCTGCTGAGCCTGCCCCAGACTTTTTCTTCGTCAGGCGACCATATCTGGTGCGGAGGGAGCGATACCAGACCTGGAGGGTCTCCACTGTTTTCCCCATTTCCGTGGCCTTGTCTGCCCACATCTTGTCCTTCCTGCCCTTGTCTTTGTACGTGGTGAGCTTCTTATTGTACATAAGCTCATTCTCCGCCAGCCACTCTGCAAGACTCTGCTCCTCCTGAAAGGACAGACTGGCCGTCTTCTTGACCCTCTTTGCCTTCTGTGCGTAGGACCGGCTTCTGGGGGACTCTGCCGGAGAAGGGGTTCGTGAAGGGAGACGGTGCTGGCAGGGCTACCTGACCTGGAAGAAGGTGTGGGGGAAGGTACAACAGACTGCTGTGGCCTAGCAGACCCTCGGCCCCTGCCTCGGCCTCTCTGGACTTTCTTTGGACTGGTGATGAAGAGATAATGTGCGTTCTCCTGTGTGGTATGAAGATGATGATGAGAGATAATAACTGCGCTCCCGTGTGATGAATATGAAGATGTACAGAGAGATACTGCTGCTGCTGCGCCCCTGGGTGTACTGATCTCCTGCAGTCGAGCTCGCTGTATTTATAGTCGCAGCGCGAACGTGGTACAGACGCACAGAACGTAGTGGGGACGTAGTGAGAGCGTAGTAAGGTCGTAGCGAGGTCGCCTTGGTCGCAGCGAGATCGCGTAGAGCGTGCTGGGAGCATTGTGAGAGCGCGGCGATGATCAAATTGGGAACGCATAGGTCGCAGTGAAAGCGTAGTGAGAGCGCAGTGAGCGAGTCACGAGCGTACTGTGAGCTACCTGCCTCATAGATTTCAGGATTGTTTGACAGTTTTCGGCGACCCCACTGCGTTTTTGATGAAAATTGCATCTCAGTAAGGTCGCCGTGGGATCGCACACCGGTCTGACGGGGGCTTTAGAGGTTTTGTATCCTCCGCAATCACAGTTGAATGCGACTATATTGTTCTTTTGTAATATTACTGTAGGAGGGGTCCAAGGGCCTCCATCAGTACCTGGTGCTGGAGTACCAGGTAAAGAGTCATAAGACTCGAGGCACCCAGAGTCCACCCTGAGGTTATCTAGTGAGTCTCCTTCATCTATTGATCTACGTCCATTGTCGAAAGTTAGTCTCCTTTCCTTCCTTTGGCTTCTAGTCTAGTTAGTCTCTGCTGTGGACTCTGGATTTCCGGCTCTTGTTCCAGATCCTTAACTCTTAGCCTCAGCTCTTCATTCTAGAATGCGGGAATGAACTGTAATTGGTCTTCTTTTTCTTGCACCTAGCGGTGTCGATCTCTTTTGTGTCCTCCTTGTTCATAGTTGAGGCTACTTAGTTGTCCCTTTTTTTATTAGATTATGTTCATGTCCAGTGTTAAGTCGAGTGCATTTATCCCACTTCTGACACCATTTGTGACGGATTTGTCAAATACCCCGGACTGATAATTCCCTGGTGGTCACCAAGTTGAGTGCGGTAATCCCTTCAGAAGAACCAAGACTGGTGATGTAGGCCTGTTGGGCGGAAATGTACCGCCAAATGCACACGACTCTCTCACCTCCGAGGGGGACAAACCATGGACAGGACAAAAGTGTATATAAGGAATTATGATGTAGCCTGTTTTATTAGTAAATGAATCACTATGTCAGAGTGTTTGTTTGCCTATTAGTTAATTAACCCAGTACCCTCATTCCCCAGCCTCTCGCGCAACCTGAATTATCTAGCGCTATTCTAATTTGGTGCAGCCTCATGCTGCGCCCTTGCTCCAACTACATGTAGCCTCTCACGTACCCTCCCGGCTTGGATCCTCCATGCTTGTAGCCTCCAAGATACGAGTGCCTTTACGGACCAGAAACTAATCCAGAGTTCCTCCCTTGATTTTGCACAATGGTCCCACCCCATATTCCTGGCTGTTCCTTTCAGTGGCCCACGCTCAATTCGAGGTAGTGCACACTTACTGTAGCCTCCTGTACTGGAGGAAGGACTTGCACTTCCATCTCAGACAAGATCCAACCAGCAACTGATGTCCTCGTGCGCACATTGCATGCCCACAGCACCAAATACTCCACCGCCCTCCGTAGTTCGCCCTTCGCCATAGCTCATTTGCGTTACATTATTATTTTTTGTTTTTGTTTATTTTTTGGAGAGGGGCGGGGTGCAGGGGGGAGGGCAGGGTGCAGGGGGAAGTGGAGGGAGTCCGAGGGGGTAAGGAGGACCTTAAATACCAATTTATTATTCCTAGATCATTTTCAAAATACTCAATCCATCATGGGGAATTTGACACCGCCCCCAATCCTTAACCCACCAGTATTTATTTTGCAGACAAGCAGATATTGCAATGGCATACAATAGGCTGCCCCAAAAAAGTAGTGTCCGAAAATCCCTGTAGCTCATGGACTATGATCAGTGACTGCCTCGCACAAAACTGGTCAGTGACTAAGCTAGAGTTGTTGACAATGGAACCTTCTAGACTGATTACGCAATCACCAGCTAATGCACTAACACAGTTGGTGTCAACTAGTCTGTGGGCTGGAGGGGTCTACCGTGCACCCCCATAACCCACCGCCACCGAATTTTTTGTGTTCCTTTGGATGTCCTAAACGCGAAAAAAGATGTTAACATTGAACATTTTGGGTTGCAATATCTGTTCTGGCCCACTATTGTTTACCCTTATAAGGAGCTTATGCTGCTAATTCTTAGCACTAGGGGTGGAGGAAGATCAGACATCTCGCCATTACTCAACCACGCCTTTACCTATTATCATGTAACTTAGTACAATTAATGTTCAGTCATATGTCGTCATGATGACGTCATCAGTTCTCGTGAAAACTACCGGTAGAGGGCGCTATAATTGTACGTATATTATGCATATTTTAATTATTGGGATTTTCAGAAAATTTTTTCATTATAAATCATTTAGTTTTTACTGTTGCCACCAAGAACAAAAAAATAATTAATCTATGCCTTAAATGGGTTTGTCTATGTCTAATGTAACCACAAAAATGTGTTAACTTAGAAGTTTTGTGGATTTTCTATCTCTGGGGGCACTTTTTTAGCCCCATGGCATTACGCTTAGTCCAGTTCACTACATATTGAATAATCCTTTATTTCTCGAACATGCTTTGACCTACATTAATCAAACTTGGCACAATGAAAGTTCATTCACATGTCGTCAAGATGGTGTTATTGGTTGTCATGGAAACTACCTCTAGAGGGCGATGTACTTGGATGCATATCACACGCACGTGAATTAATGGATATAATTATTTCTTATTTTTAAATATTGTAGTGCACTAGTTATCACTATGGAGATAAAGTATCATTAAGTTTTCTTCACAAGGATGTGTCATCTGTAATGTAAAGAAAAACGAAAGATAAATTTGAAAATATTTTGTTAAGGGGTCTCTGGAGCTCATTGTTTAGCCCCTATCATGTCAAATTCAGCCGGGAATCCTTCGCATTTGGGGTAGGAGGGGATTACACAAACCTCCATTACTCCGGCATGCTTTGACTTACATTCATAAAATTTGGCACATGTACTGTTCATGTATATGTTAAGTCAAGATTATATCATTGGTTTCCATACTGAAACTTCCTGAAAGGAACTCCTAAAAGGATACATTAACCTCACAAAGTCAGACAGTGTTGGCACTTGTTCCAAAATGTGGCTTCCCCTAACATGGGGACTGATGTGATGTATGAGCCAAGGCATCTGTCTGTCAGCAATTCATCTGCCATCCAAACTCAGTGGCACACGTTTTATTTTCGGGAAGGGTTATTTATCCAATGGAAGGTCACTCCGGCCTGGTTTTAGGCATATGAAATAATCAACCGGCTTGAAAGGATTCACATGAGCTATATGGTTCTCTCCAAACATGAATGTATTTTATCCACAGACATTGCCTACAGATGTGCTCAATTCATCACCTTGATTAGTCAGCTTGATTCACTGCTTTCCTGCGAAGCTGTGTAGGCTGGGTACTTCATCTAGGGGTGGGTCGAAGGCACCCTGGTGACTGTGCGCAAAGTATTGTTCAGGATCCTGTCCACCACAGGAGTATCTTTGCTACTGCACCACACAAAAGAGCAAAATTCAGCAGAAATGTACACAGAAACTATATTGAAAGTGTGTAGGATAACATTGGCTCTCAAACATGTAGTTCTGGCCATACAACACAATGACAGCACAAAGTCCTGAGCCTTAATTCGTTTTATCCATAGTTTAGTTTGTGCCGGCCTGTGCCGGCCTGTGCTAGCCTGTGCTGGCCTGTGCCAGCCTGTGTAATGGCGAGATGTTTGATCTTCTTCCACCCCTAGTGCTAAGAATTATCAGCATAAGCTCATTATAAGGCAAAAACAATAGTGGGCCAGAACAGATAGAGCAACCCAAAATGTTCAATGTTAACATCTTTTTTCGTGTTTAGGACATCCAAAGGAACAACAAAATATCGGTGGCGGTAGGTTATGTGGGGGGGGGGGAGTGCACGGTAGACCCCTCCAGCCCACAGACTAAACGGAATACAATTTAAAACGCATACTTGGTGAACCGTCACAACATACTTCTTATAAAATTAATTACCAGTCCCATTTTAGGTTTTTACATTTACCGGCAATGATATATATGTGTACCTATGATCAATAGTTTGTTAACAGGATGTACAAGTTGTGTACAAAATGCCTTGCCCAGTCACGAATTGATTGAAACATTGCTGCAAAATCAACAGTGTGCAACATTTACATAATAGCTTTGATGACAAAAAGCCAATCATTACAAACATAAATCGTTCTTAATGAATGTCCATACTCGTTAATAAGTCCACAGAAAGTAAATCGTTCTTATTGAATGTCCATACTCGTTAATAAGTCCACAAAAAGTAAATCGTTCTTATTGAATGCCCATACTCGTTAATAAGTCCACAGAAAGTAAATCGTTCTTATTGAATGTCCATCCTCGTTAATAAGTTCACAGAAAGTACATGCAAACAAATACAACGTTTAAATCTACATTAAGAAACAACGATCACAATTATTTGGAATACATTGAATTATTTAAATGGATGAAAATGAATGATTAAGATTTTATAAATAATTAGTAGGCCTAATTGAATAAAGAACTCGAATGTTAAGAATTTAATTACAACTTTAAAATGTGCCATTATCTATATGTTGTGAAGAAGCATTACAATCTATAAATAATGATTGGTCACAACAACATCTCAATATAAAATTATCAAACATAAAACAAAAAACAAAACGAAAACCACAGTATTCAATAATTTGCACCATACTCCTTGATTCTGTTCTGAACGTAGATCCTGTCATTATATTTAAAATGATTTGTTTTAATTACATTAAATGTTTTATATACATTTCTTTTCGTTACCTGTATTGAACAAAAAATCGAACTGCGAAACACGTTCCAATCAGACTCAAATATCCCGACTGAAATATCTTGCCCGGTCCGTATCCCCTGGCACTAGTCCGGGTTATATCCATCCGATCAGACAGATATAACCCAGACTGAATCCCCTGGCATGCACTAGTCCGGGTTGTATCCATCCGATCAGACAGATATAACCCAGACTGGATCCCCTGGCACTAGTCCGGGTTATATCCATCCGATCAGACAGATATAACCCAGACTGGATCCCCTGGCACTAGTCCGGGTTGTATCCATCCGATCAGACAGATATAACCCATACTGGATCCTCTTTTCCCCATCAAAATTCAAATAACGTGTTTATTGTAAAATCCAATATAAGTAATATTTGTAATAATCTATCAATTATTTTACTAAATCAATAATACAACTATGATATCAAAATCCAGCTTCTTGGAAACAACATAAATGATAACATATCTTTGTTTACGACACAAACATGTCGGCTACGTTTCAAGAAAAATTACCATTCAAATTCCCAACAATATGTTGTTATTTAATTATATATTGTGATTTAAACAAATCCCCGTATTTTATCAAGGTATTAATAAATACCGTACCACACTAAAAGTAATATTGAACAATGCAAAGTGTGTTCTTCTGTAAGATTTTGGGTTTGCCTTAATTTGGGAGCAATATGTCTTCAGATACGGGTTCAGAGAAAGGCAGTTATAAGTTCTTAAGAGAAATAGTTTCATCTTTATGTCAAGGGTATCACGTTTAGGCGATTTTGACGGTCGTTGGATTTGGCATTTTGAAGCTTATCGGCAATTTTAGTGTATATTGTATACATATATGGATTCACAGAAGAATTAATTGGTAGGATAAACACTGCAATCCATGCATACATATCAGGACTGATAATAACCGCGCTGGACTGGGAGAGAATCCCCATGATGATGATAGGCATCCAGCAGGCGAAGTCCGTACCTACTATGAACGCCATTTTGATTGCCAACTTGATTTCCCGATTGCGATGTGCAGCCACCCTGACCTGCTTGGCCGTGTTTTTTACACTCACGAAGACCGCGATGTAAGAACAAAGCACGATGAAGAAGCACACTAGGTTCACGCCAATAAACAGGAAAATAGAGTATATCCAAGAGGGTTTACTTCCCTCAGCAACCGCAGTTGAAATTCGGACTCCCCACCATCCAACGTCGTTTTTTTCACTATCGAAACTACTTGGATGTGTTATTAGAGGAAGTCCAATACACACATTGGATAGTCCATATACATTCGACTCAGACCCACTTAAGACTGTTGGAATAATACTTAGAAATGCAGACACTACCCATATAATGGAGACAATCACTTTCGATGTCTTCCCCCGAATTTGGATTCGACTGAAAGGAAACACGATGCCAATGAAACTTTCGACACTAATAATAGTGACAAAGAAGACCGATGCCTCACTGGAAAACACCGACAGTATCCCAGCAATCTTACAAACTGCACTCGACCGCCATCTCTCTGCAACAGTAAAGTACTTATCCCCAAATTTCACTTCTGCGATTGCAATAATCAGCATATAAATCCCCATAATCAGATCAGATACAGCTAAATTTTGGACCAGGAATGAGTGCGTCTTATTCTGACATACTTGTTTGCGTTGCTTACACCTCCAGACAATAACCATTGAATTTCCAATGAGGGCGGCAATACCAAGTATCCACAGGAACACTCGTAGTAGTTGGTTTCGCATCAGGCTGCCACAATGGTTTAATGGCGACTTAATCTCTTTGGTCTTGCAATTAGAATCGTTAAAACCAGGAATAGCTGAAACAAATTCACAGCATAGACGGTAGTCATCGACGGTCCTAAAATGAAAACAAATGTTACAAAATAACATTCAACTTTGTATAGCCTTCTGTGTATGTTGCATGATGTTGAAAAGGTGGTGAAAACTTAATACAACATTTGCAAATGTTTTAGTTAAAAACGTTGATTGTGACTCAAAACAAAAATAACACTATTATTTCTGAAAGACTGAAAATGTTAAAATATAAATGTAGAAACAAAGCTAAATCCTTCTTTGCTTGATCCTCATGTATGAAATATTAATACAATGGGCTGGACATAATGGGCCCGCGGAAGTAATGGGCGGGACATAATGGGACTGCGGGAGTAATGGGCCGGACATAATGGGCCCAAATCGGTTCGCGGACATAATGGTTCTAGCGGATATTATGGTCCGTAACACGCGTATAGTCGACGGTTCCCCTCGTGCTCGCACTATAAGTTTTAATATATCTTTAGCCCAAACAAATCTGGTCTCCGCGAGCACCACCCCAGACCGGCATTTTTCTTTTAACTTTGTTTTTCCTTTGTTTTGTTTTGCGACCATGGTTGCGGTTGGGATTCGAACCCACATTCTGATGACTCAGCCATCAGAACACAAATCCTATGCGCTAAACCGCTCGACCATGGCACTCCATGTACATTAGCTAGCATCTGTGCGTAGCTGCCTTCTAGCTGCCTTCTACCATTCAGAGTCACACAAACAATTCTGGACGCTCTGTGGTGCGTTCTGAGCGCTTTATGAAAGTTGTTGTGTTGCAAGAAAAACAGTAGAAAAACATGAAACAAACGAAAAAGATGGAAAGATAAGCTGCAACAGTGCTAGGGCAAAGTCAATGGATACCATGTAAACAACCAACAAATTAGGATATTTGGCGATATCATTCTGAGATCTTTATCAAGCAGTGGGTTGACAATGGCTGAAAATAACAACAAGCCGAAATATAACCCAGACCTCAATTTTGCACTACGTTTGATTATATCATTCGAAGTCAACGGGTGTTGAAGTTAGACTCTTGAGATGAACTTTGCAAAGGTGTCCAACTGCTATTAATAACACTAAAATAAGATAGAAGGGGAAAAAAAAAAGTATGACAAAACCTACCTTACGTCTCATGTCGTAAGCATTGTTCTCATTTAATTTAAACATTTCTATTGATGTAATGCTTTCATCATTCACTTACACTGTTTTTAGTCTCACAAGGTAGTTAAAAGCTTTGTCCTGGACATCAATTGGGTTATCAGTGGATGTTTTAGGTCTGGTCAGTACCCTGGTAAGTTAACAATTTAAAATAAATAATATTTAATAACCCATATTTGAGATAGAGAAAATAAAAATATGACATTACACAATAAAATAAAAGCTGTAAACATTACAGTTTGGTGAGTAACCAGTGTAATTGTAGTAAGACGTTTGTGTTTTGGGGTTTGAAGAAAGTGATACAAGCGGAATTATTCTGAAGCTTTTGTAAGCGATCGATTTCAGACTGCTTTAAACCACCGACGAGCGAGATAACACCATATTCTACTATAGTCTTGTCAGCACAATGGCTCTAGCAGCGGCGTCTTTATATCAATGTATTTTTGAATCATGGACGTATTTCTTATAATTATGATAGTTGATTAATTTACATGTACGGGTAACATGGTCACTGTCGAACGTAACATACTGTCGAATACTGTCGAATACTGTCGAACGTATAACATCTGGATTTCTGAATGTGTTGCGTTAAGTCTGAAATCCGAACAAAAGTGATGTGCAGATAGAAAATATAATGAATCGCGGTAGCTCTATCATATTAGCCTCAATTCACCACATTTCAAACTATTATGAACAACTAACAATGTCTTACAGAGTTGTCATCTGCCGAAGTCCTTTGAAGGCATTATTCTCTATTTTTGCGAGTGGAAGATTCCTCATATCCCTTGAAAACAAACGAACACAGTATTGAATTACATATATTCAGAAATCAGGAGGAATGAGGCTGAAAGTAAATATATGGGTAAAACGTTGATGAAAGTGTTAACTATAATCACTTAAGGTGGTGGGGGTTGCCGGGTGGGTGTGCGTAATTGTTATTATCTACATCCTCCATATTGTGTGACATTTGACAGCTATATTGATGGAGGGGAGGAGGGAGGGGACGACAATGGTGACTAAAGGAGCTCAAGCAGGGAGGAGGGGTGTTTGCCCCCAACCCCCTGGATTCACCAGTATCCAACGTGTTCTTATAACGTAAACAGTATCCACATAAATATGATTTTTCTGTTCGTAGACTTGCTGTACGATAACTCTTAACAGATGGTAACAATGCTATGTACTTTTTGCTTACTCCTGTTCACAAGAAGCACGTTTGGAAGGTCCCAAATAAATTGTAACCAAACCCTCCTATTAGAGCAAATTAGTACGTTGCTAGGTACAACAGCCTCTTTTTCCTTAATTACGGTTAAACTTTTTTCTGCTCTTTTTTTACACCGGATTTATCATTAGTGTATCTAAAAGTTTAGATAACGTTTTGATTATTGGTTACATTTTAATTTGAAATAACGGTATAATAAAGCATGGTTCTACATTTTTTAAAACCACATACAGGCCTTTATTATAATATAGGCATATCAGTTACTTGTAAAACCTTACAAGGTATGCAAGTTTACCAAATCCACGAAGCTCAAAGCGTTGATGCTGGTGATTGTATTGTTTGAAATGTTTCTGTAATAAAATAATAAATTAAAATCGTCATGTCAAAGTTTATAAACACTGAAAGTGAAAACATACCAATGATCGTAAGCCTTAATTTGAACAGGTCCAGTTGAATACTGGGGTTTATTTACAACTCTGAACTGGACAAAATTTAGCCATGTGACCACTTCCAATGCATGCTGAAAATCAAATACGGCCGCCATTACGTATAAATGCAATATCTATTTTTTGGGGCATTTTCATATGTTATTTGCTCAATATATGAATTTATCACATGAATTTATCACCTTAGATGTGATTATAGGTTTCCCCGGTCAATTTCGGCGAATAAGCAGGCAATTTAAACACCACGTCATTCTGTTTCGCGCGAAATTGAATGCTGCTCAAAATCATTCAATTTCGTTTTATGAGTAGCCAACAGTACTCTTGCGTCATGCGATTTAAACAAAATAACCATCCAATTTAAGAATCCACTCGAACAGCATTCAAATTCGCAGGAGCTTTTTGCGGCGCGTAATTGGTTATTCAAATTCATTATTCGACATTAAAAACAGGATAAAAATCATAAAGACACACTCAAACAATAAAACAAGTTATAATGAAACTATGGTGTTCTAAAAAGTACACAGGCACAATTCCAAGAAGAGTGTTCACGCGTCGCGCTAGAAGTGTGTAAGTATCGCATTAGAATTTACGCAATGTGCTAGAAGTGTGTAAGCATCGCATTAGAATTCACGCGTCGCACTAGAAGTGTTATCGCGTCGTACTGGAAGTGTTATCGCGTCGCACTAGTTTAAGTGTATGTGACTAAATTTCGACTAGGGCCTAATTAATATATAAGACTAACATAAATGTTAAATAGCCAGTGGCGTGGTGGTCTAATGGTTATAAGGCTCACCTTCCATGTAGATAGTATCGGGATCGAGAGTAGGTCAATTACAACGTTAATTCAGAAACAAAACCTTTCTGTATAAACAATAATGTATTGGCTGTGGAGGACTTTTTTAAAGGAATATAAATATCAAAATTCATTGTTAGTACCGTATGCATTCTAGCTGCCGACCAGTCTGGTCGCCGGATTTATATAATTGGTTTTGCTAGTAAACATTATGACTTTGCACATAAAAATATGGCTTTGCCATTAAATATATGGTTTGGCTATTTAACATTTTATTTTAGTCTTATATATTAATTAGTCGAAATTTAATCACATACGGCTCTTCATACGAGACAAAAAAACACAACAGTGAACACTTCTAGTGCGACGCTTAAACACTTCTAGTGCGACGCATGAATTATAATGCGACGCTTACACACTTCTAGTGCGACACGTGAACACTCTTCTTGCAATGTGCCTGTGTCCTTTTTAGAACACCATAAAAATGTGATTTAGATCTCATTTAAAACAATTATTTTAGTAGGTAATTTTATGTTGTATTTTTTGCCCAATGGCCGACCATACCATTAAGCATTTTGAAATATCAATAACTTTTAATTTATCGATATTTATCAATATAAATATGCATGTAAAGTGAATAAAAATGTTTAGTAATTATGATAACTAGGCTAGGAGAAGGGTTTGGGAGAAGGTTTTGGATGTATCGATATTTATCTAAACTTTCATGTATATTGGATAAACCCACAAACTAAAATCATTAAGGATAAACAGTTCTTGTCAGAACTAATTACTACTCAATTGAGAATTTCACATGGTGTCACCGCAATTAGTCTTACTTAAAAAAATAAATCCCTCTATTAAGTTCACGCACATACTGCATTTCACAAAAAAGGTTACAAAAGGCCAAACAACTAAGTCTCCGGTTTCTGGTCTCCGCGGCATTTTTTTATTTTTTTTATTTTTTATTTTTTATTTTTTTTGGCTATGAAACGATGTCCAATTGCAGCCAAAATTGCTGGATCGATTTGAATTCTGCCGTGCTGTGATTTAAACAACTTTTTCACATAGGATATGAACGTTTTTCCGATTTGTGAGGCCTCTCTTAGCCATCATACTTTGTATATGGGAAATTTGGTCCTTGCGTATACAATGTATCACGTATTTCCCTCTTGGCAAAAAAAAAAAAAAAAAAAAAAAAAAGCAGTCACCGCGGCAATTTTGAAGCCGACCGATGACCAGAAACCGGAGACTTTTTGTTGGCCTAAAAAAACACGTACAGACGGACACAAAGGGGACAAAACAGAAGCAACAAATATTATAATAATAATAATAATAATAATAATAATAATAATAATAATAATAATAATAATAATAATAATAATAATAATAATAATAATAATAATAATAATAATAATAATAATAATAATAATAATAATAATAATAATAATAATAATAATAATAATAATAATAATAATAATAATAATAATAATAATAATAATAATAATAATAATAATAATAATAATAATAATAATAATAATAATAATAATAATAATAATAATAATAATAATAATAATAATAATAATAATAATAATAATAATAATAATAATAATAATAATAATAATAATAATAATAATAATAATAATGTGGACTTATATGGCGCACATATCCACCAAACTGGTGCTCAAGGCGCTTTACATTATTACCCCTGCTCATCAGGCGCATAAATCATTCCTGAAACCATATCAGCTCCCTGGGGAGTATACAGCTCAATTGCTGCCATTTCAGCGCATATGGGCTAATCGAACACAACAACCAACTCTGCCCTCACAGGTACCCATTTACCCTTGGGTGGAGAGAAGCAATTATGGTAAAGTGTCTTGCTCAAGGACACAAGCACCTTGGTCGCGGCTGGGATTCGAACCCACATTCTGACGACTCAGCCATCAGAACACAAGTTGGATGCACTAAACCGCTCAACCATGGCACTCCATCAATTATTAATGGAATGGATATCACAGTAATACCTGGATATCTACTGGAGACACTTAGATAAATTATGTATTTACATGTACTACATGTGTAAAGAATACCTTTTTAACAACAACAATTTAAAGAAACGTTTTAATTATTTGAACTTTTCAATAAATCTTTCAAAATATTCCACAACTTGGGTTCCTCATATTTTTTAGCAAATGAGGTTCTAATGGAAGGACATGATAATGCAGGGATTGACGAGTAAAATGAGCACAAACATCACTATTCAGTGTGAATATTGAATTGATGAAAAAGGGTAAGGGATTAATACATGAGTAATCCAATACATGTCATTGGTTTTCAAGATCTTATGCTTGGCTAAAAGGGTTTAAAAGTTTAAACGTCCACACAATTAATAATTCGAAAAGCACGTTTTTCTTTAATAAAAAAGTATGTTTATGTTACTGGAGGCACAGTTGCCCCAAACAAGTATACCATAATTGATAGAGGAAAATGTATGTATTGTAATTGAGGAAAACAGTTTTGATTCTATTAAAAAAAGGAGTCAATAAATAAGCCCAGGAATTTGACGAAGTCAGTTTTTGTAATGACCGAGTCATCAATTACAACATCACAGGGAATTTCGCTAGCGAAATTGCTAACAAAACATATAATTATATTTTTGGATGATAAATGATAGTTTATTGACTCTAAACCAGTTAGAGACCAGTTTAATCTGACGGTTGGCTACATCAGCTAGAGTTTGCAAATTGCTAAGCGATAAAAATAAGTTAGAATCATCAGCAAATAAACATATACTGAACAGCAAAAGAAACGCAAGTTCCGAAAAAACGAAATTTCAGTATAGTAACCATTCGCATGTTAGAACAGATGTTGGTAAAATGATGTAATGAGTCCAGGTGATGTAATGTCATACAGTTTGGCGTCCATACTAAACATTCGCACAGACGCAACCACAGTGAAGTTAAACCATGAATCGTGCACGTGCATTGACAGGTGTTGGTGAAACACGTGGGTTGTCACTCTAAGGCATCCTTTATAAAGAGTTGTGTCAGAAAAAGAAAACAATTCGTTGTTCGCTCTAGAAGGTGTACACTTTACGCAAACGATGCCAAGACTTTCGACTGTGCAAAGAGGAGTGGCCCTTGGAATGTTGCAAGGCGGTATCTCTGCAACCGATGTAGTCAGACAAGTTGGATGTCATCTCACCACCATCACACGACTTGCCCAACGTTACCGGCTGACAGGGTTGCTGATCGTCCACGTTCCGGTCGACCAAGAGTGACAACTACTGCACAAGATCGGTTCATCCGGGTCACTCATCTAAGGAACCGTACTCAAGCAGCATCAAGAACAGCTGCCTTAGTTCAGGGACCAAGAGGACCAGTATCCGCCGATACATTAGACGTCGACTACGGGATGGAGGACTCCATTGTCGACGTCCATATGTAGGGCCAATATTGACACGACAACACCGTCAACGACGTTTACAGTGGGCCCGGCAACATCAACGTTGGCGACGTGCTCAGTGGCGCCAAGTTTTCTTTTCAGATGAGTCTTGCTTCCATCTTTCACATGCTGACGGGCGTTTACGTGTTTGGCGTCGACGTAATGAGCGTTACGCGGATTGCTGTGACATACTGGCAAACAGATGGGGTGGTGGCAGTGTGATGGTCTGGGGAGCGTTCAGTTACAACCACAGGTCACAGCTTCATGTCTTCCGACAACGTGAAACTGCTGTCGTGTATAGAGATGATGTTCTTCGTCCTCATGTTGTTCCAATGTTTGCTGCACATCCTGAACTGCAGTTCTTCCAACAGGACAATGCACGTCCTCACACAGCAAGGGTGTCGATGGCGTGTCTCACTCACAACAACATCAACGTTCTTCCATTGCCGTCACTTTCCCCAGATATGGCTCCTATTGAACATGTCTGGGACGAAATTGGGCGTAGGATAGCTGCCGGGAGACAGCCAACTACAGTTGCACAGTTGGAACAGAGATTGGTGTTTGAGTGGAACCACTTGCCTCAGGCTTTCTTCCAGACTCTTGTGAACTCTATGAGGCGACGTTGCACCGCCTGTGTGCAAGCCCAAGGTGGACATACACTGAGGGGGTATCTCCTTTTGGCGGACTGTGGTAAATGTGAAAATCTTGCAATGCAATTTCAACAGTCACTTTTCGGCTCACAAATTGAAAGCATTTTTCATTAAATGAGTGATTAGAATCAAAATTGTTTGTCTTCTGTTTGAAAACTTGACAAGACCTCGGACTTGCGTTTCTTTTGCTGTTCAGTATAGTTGTATATACTCGGCAAACACGGACTTCGCACTTAATCTGTGTTTGCCGTTAGACGTGCATATAGTCAAGAGAGTTGGTGGCTCGATGCTGCGTGATTGTAATTCATGACATTAATACTTACAAAAATATCAGCTGTTGTAGACCACGAAATGTATCTGATGAAATGACACGGATATCGTTGTTCTGCAGAGCTCTAAGATGATAAAACAAAGTAGAGTTACAATATCTCATTAGAGCCCGTTTATTTGGTTATGTTCATCATGCACAATTTTCGTATGTTACTGAAAACAAAAGTAAGTCAGCTTTTATAAACCATCAAATAGTACGGGTGCAATTTATATATTAACCCAGACTTCCGGATGTGCAGGTTTACAGCTCATTTGCATACCAACTGAGCGCCAAGCACGATGTAAATGTGGCGGTATGGATGCTCCCCTTTAATACATTATACAATTGTATGTGACTGGAACGTATCACCATGTCACATCAACATGCAAGGTCCATGTAGTTCTTTCATTGTAATACATTATACAATTGCATGTGACTGGAGCGTATCACCATAACTGTCACATCAACATGCAAGGTCCATGTAGTTCTTTCATTGTAATACATTATACAATTGTATGTGACTGGAACGTATCACCATGTCACATCAACATGCAAGGTCCATGTAGTTCTTTCATTGTAATACATTATACAATTGTATGGGACTGGAGCGTATCACCATGTCACATCAACATGCAAGGTCCATGTAGTTCTTTCATTGTAATACATTATACAATTGCATGCGACTGGAACGTATCACCATGTCACATCAACATGCAAGGTCCATGTAGTTCTTTCATTGTAATACATTATACAATTGTATGTGACTGGAGCGTATCACCATGTCACATCAACATGCAAGGTCCATGTAGTTCTTTCATTGTAATACATTATACAATTGCATGTGACTGGAACGTATCACCATGTACATCAACATGCAAGGTCCATGTAATTATTTCATTGTTTTACATTCTTAATTCCACTGTATTTTAAGTATATTAATTACCTATATATTTTCTGTTGATTAATTAAATTTAATTAATGAAATACATGAAACAATATTTTGCTTATTTTGTTGTTTAAACAAAAAGTAATCCTCGCGGATTGATTTTGTATAGTCTTTCGCCGGTTTTACATGAGGTGATCTCTGTCTTTCTTGCTGTCGTTGTTTGTCATCAGTTCTCTAAACAATTCGCTACAGTTTTTAACGATGTTTGGAGCGTGTTCCTACTCTATTTTGCTAGAGGCTTGGGGTCCTTTTGTTTATCCGCTTTCTGCCGCTCACTGGTGAGTTTCATATGTTATCAGATTTAAAAAAATGATTTTGAGGTGTATCAACCTCGACTGCCCTGGCTCAGTGCGTATCCATGCAAGATATACTCAAAAGAGCAGACTGGGCAAATGCCAGTACCTTTGTAAAGTTTTACAAAAAACCACTCGATGACGCCACTTCCTCGGTTCTTAAATCAAGCTAAATACGTCGTTGGGCAAACGCCAACTTAAGACTAAGCATGACTTGTTAACGAAAATATTGTAAAACCAATGTTATTGGTATGGGGTTTATTTCACTTTTTTTGATTTTTTTATATTCTGCCCCCTTCAAAACATGCACTGAAGAGACATACATAATGGTGGTTACCAGTCTGTGTGTGTGATATGTACACACATATAATCTAGAATGTATCCGGGTATCCGGATACCCGACCGAAACTGTCATTACCCGGTTTCATTTTCCGGTTCCGAGTACCCGTAAACGACTTATGAAAATTGGGACTTACCATTTCAGCAGTGTGAACAGAAATCTTTGACTATTGAACAATGTGATGTTTACACTTTTAGGAGCAATTTTATTCAAGAGATTACACTCTGATAACGCTTTTGTAGTATTTTACAGACATTTTCCATACACTTTTTTGTACAACTGTTTGTGATACATTGTATCCAATCATTAAGACTCACATAGCCTGGCTGCGGCACGCTACAATAAAGTATCAAACTCCATGAATTGTTGCTGATGTGGGTACACATACCTTGGAGCAAAGAGCATTTATGACTGGAAAGGTTTGCCGAGTAAAGTGAGTTTGTATATCAATATTTCGAGTAAAAATTGAGCTAATGGAAAGAGGTAAAGTATTAAAAAGGGATTGATACATAAGGGAACAATCAGGAAAAATGTGGAGACAAGAAGCTTGTCTCCAATTTTCAGTGGATAGACTCTATTTCTAACGAAGTTTATTTGTGTAGTAAAAATGCATTTGAATGGTGGAAACAAGAATGGAATTTGTAAACAGTTACTAAATTTATCTCATATTGGATCCACAAGTAGCCAAAATAATAAACGTGCCAAGAATACAAGCATATTTAACAATTTACAAAGAGGGTATGCCGTACGCGCAACCGCATTCCAGAAACGTGTGGCTGAAGCTTTTCAGCGCCAGGAAGTTTGAAAACTTGGCTGAAGGGCAAGCAAGTCATCTCTGGCCGAACCACATCACTGAACCACATCACTGAACCACATCGCCATGCTGCAATAATCTCAACGTAGCAGACATTGTAATCAATCAAATCAATCAAATCAATCAAATCGATCCGGGTAGGGTCGGGTCGGGTCGGGTCAGGTAGGGTCGGTCAATCCAGAAGCCAGTCGGAAAGGACAGTTATTCTGGTGAGCAACGGCAGCTTTTATTTTATTTGTCAGGTTTACACACGGTTTTCATCTCGGTTATTTAGGCCCTAGACTAGAGTGTGTAGTGATTCAGATTGTTAACCATCTGCTGCACACCGACCGGATGTGGTTCGATCGTGTTAAAGCTTAGCGAGGACAAGAGTTTAGGTTCCATTGCGGTCCCCGGTTCAGTACGGCTTTTACCATGATTCATTGCTCTCTCTGATTAGGTTCGTACCCAAACATGTACCAGGTGAATTTCGTCTCATTCACCAGCTTTCATATCCGGTAGGAGGTTTCATTAAATACTGCCATGGAAAGACAATTGTTTTATTAATTATTCTTCGGTATGCCGGCGAGTGAGGGCGCATGGTTGGCTAAATCTGATATTAATTCTGTTTTTCAGTTACTTCATGTTTACCCTACGGGTTATGTATTAGTCTTGGTCAAGACTGTGTTTGTACGTTTTTGCCTACACGATCCGTCACCGCACGCCGCACGATGGCGCTACACGAAGCGCTACAATCACGAACTGCTACTACACTCGAACCGCTATCAAACACAGTCTTTGGAAGTTCGTATTCATCTCCCCCTAAAACCGGGGGGAAACCACTACGTATGCGTCAATTTGAAAGCTAGCGCAGCCCACATGTTTGATGCGGTGCGTGTGTGTTAGCGATTTGTGATTGTAGTGGTTCGTGGTGGTAGCTTTTGCGTAGCGCCGTCGGATCGTGTATCAAAAACATGCAAACACAGTCTTGAACCAAGACTAGTTATGTATGGGAAGGGTTGAAGTTTGGTGGAATATTCTTTTTGAAAAATGTTTATGGGCTATTCAATTTCTTGTTTCTGACACATTCTGTACTGTTTAGCACCTTTGTAGAGTTTTAGGTCAAGTATTTATTCATTCCCCATTTGTTAAATATCAATGAGATGATTTTCAATCAGAAGATGTTCAATCACTTTTGTTCATCAAGTTCATTAACTGTGGGTTATTTGGTTTGTCTGCGAAGCTTTTTTGCCACTACGCGCCTTTTTTATAGGGCAGCTAATTGCTTGATCACGGAACCCTGTCAAATGGTGCGCATTTCTACTGGGGTCAGGTTAGGTTTACTTAAGAGCCTAGAGTTTTTTGCACATGTTTATGGCATGTCCCCCTTCACGAACAGTTGATCAATGCAGTGGAATTATTTACAAGCACAGTGTAGCATCAGTTGGTTATCACGCATTCTGTTAAGGCAAATATGGGTGCAAGGTCGATGGACTTTTACAAGTTCAAGTCTTTTCATAGACTACAATGGTACGTATATGTCACCAATAACATGTAGTTTTAGTTTCATTAGCAGGTTAAGTAATTTTACGTACTTCTATTTTTAAGTAAGAAATATTTGGGAAATTGCCTAACAATAGTGCCCTATGGTTTCGCAGTGGTATGTCCTATCGTGAATTCCTACTTGGGGAATAATTATTACGCATCAGTCTTTTCAACAGCTTCATGAGGAAAAACGTTTTTACAAATGGTGGGTAATTCATAACTGTTTTAACATTATGGACGAGGTAGTTCATAATTTGATGTTTAATGGACGAGGTAGTCCATGACCTAGTTTTTGTTTGTATGTGTGTTTGTTTTAGCTGGTTAGCCCTGTGTTCGGTATTAAGCTCCTTGCAAATAGGTTATAATTTGGTTCACCTTTTGTAAAATAAATGTAGTTTTAAGCCGTGGCGGAAAGTCAAACAGTTATGTCACTTTGCCTTTTGTGATCTGAGTATAACGAGTTTTAGAACTTTGTGGGATTGTAGATTTCAATAAAGTAATTATGAATGTCGAAAAAATCCAACTTTAAGCAATTGTGTTTTTTGTCAAAATTGTCCCGTCCTGAAAACGGTGACGATATCTAATGAAAATGAAATAGTCTCTAGTAATAAAAATTTTAAGTAAAAATTAATTTTTGAGAAATCAAAATAATATAATATTTATATCATACTGCTTAGCCGTAGATCTCTGCATGCTTTGAGCATGAATGTAACCAATGAAAGCTTATTTGAATATAAACAAGAAACTTCGTACATCTGAGTAATATTAACCAACGAAAACTTCTTTGAATAAGAATTCATAGCCTGGATACTATTTGCCTGAATACTATTTTACTTATCATCAGTGGATATTTAATCGTTCATAAAATGATAGAACACGAGGCCAATGAGCCCAGTTTGCCCGATATGACCCAATATAGAGTACTCTGTACATGTTGTTTTGAATTTTGAGCCAGTTTGAACAATTCGATTATTGGAGGATTGTGTTATTCAATTGGTCTTATATTAGGCACCATCGAAAAATGGTCCTTGTGAACATCGGAAGATTAGTTTTTAGGCCTAGTACTATGAGTAAACAATGAATAAAGTGGCCGGACAACAGCAAGTAGGCGGACTTAAACACTGACGGATTGTTTAAATTTGGTTCTGCTATGTAGCTGCAAGTACCTTTATGTAACAAAAAACGTTTTGAATAAAACTTACATGGGAAGTTCGTTGAACTTTCATTCAGTGATCAGATCAAACGTGCTTAAATAAGTGTATAACTTTCGTTCAGTGATTACGAATGTCGAAAAATAGGTTTTCTAAGAAAGCTTAATTGTACATGTTTCCCCCAAAATCAAAAGCGCTAGATAATGCTCAAAGCCCTCTCGATTTTAAGTAAACGTTTGTCAGATTACTTTCGAACTATGTTATCGATTGAATGATTTCATCACTCTCTGTAGCCTCATTTGTGTTTTTCTCTTTTGGTACAAGTAAGCTTACTATATTTTGTATTGTAAGTTTATCCTCGAGGTTACTCTCTTCTGTGATTTAAACTTGTATCCGCAAAGTTCAAGATGTATAAATTCACTCCTCTATATAGTCTTTATTTTAATTATTAATCACTTTGTAGACTAGTTATTATGTTCTTATTTTATTTTAGGTATCGCTTTGGAGAGCCGACCTGGTTTGTCTCTTCACGTATCCATGTCTCTGTTCTAATCTCGGATTATCATCCCCTAGACCCTGACTGACTTAGTATCTCTGGAGTTTGGACCAAGTCAAATCAAGATCAAGTCTATCGAGTCAAGCTGAGTTCTAATAATTGAGTTATATTAATGCTCACTGCAATTGCGTCATCGTTGATTGGTTTGCTTTCGAGCACCTATGTGGTTTAATGAATGCCAGTAGAATTAAGAATTAAGATTTGCAGTTGCACTATGTAATTGATAAGAAACCGTTTCTCGCAAATGGTAATTACATGTACATGCAATGTTAATATATGCTAATGTTAATGATCTTTTCGCTGATTGGACTATGCTATAAATATTGTGCATACTAATTCGGGAGCATGGATGAGCCAGGGCGCAGCTTTTGAATGCCTGTAGCTGTCAGGCTGACGGCTTGGTGTTCTGTATGCTGTACACTCTCCGATGTGGCACAACGTTATTGTGAGTGAAATCGGCCCCAGCCAACAACCATCCAACACAACCAGAGCATCAGCCAAACCAAATGCTGTTGCCAGCCATCTCGTCAAAGTGGACAAAGCTCCTATCGACAAAAAGGTAAAACAAGAGATCACCCAAAAGTGGCGCTCCTTTCGAAGATCACCCCGAGGTGAGGAACAAACAACACCACCATTTACTGTCAATGAGGTCAACGAAGCTCTGAAAGATCTGAAGAGTGGCAAAGCCCCCGGATACGACAATATTCATCCAGAATTTCTGAAATACCTGGGCCCTGTCGCTCGGAACTGGCTTGCACAGTTTCTACCAAGAGTGATCTCAGAGAAAAAACTCCCCAGAATCTGGAGAATTGCAAAAACAATCGCTATCCCACAGCCGGGGAAGGACCTGAAACTTGCATCAAGCTACCAACCTATCTCCCTCCTCTCAATGTGCTACAAACTTCTGGAACGGATGATTCTCCATCGCATCAAGCCAACTGTGGAGGAAGTACTACACATCGAGCAAGCCGGATTCCACTCTGGTAGAAGCACACAAGATCAAGTTCTAACCCTCACCACCTACATTGAGAACGGATACCAGAGACGACAAAAAACCGGCGCAGTATTCCTTGATCTAACAGCTGCATACGACACTGTCTGGCACAGAGGTCTGCTCCTCAACATTTCACAGGTCCTACCACGCTGGGCTGTAGACACAATCGAACTTCTGTTGCAACACCGACGGTTTCGTGTCCACATGGGAGACAACATAAGCTCCTGGTGATCACAGAAGAATGGCTTACCACAAGGCTTGGTACTGGCACCAACACTGTTCAACCTATATACAAATGACCTCCCTGACACCACATGCCGGAAATTCATTTACGCCGATGACATCTGCCTCGCTCACCAAGCAGTGAAGTTTGAAGACCTGAACACCATAATTAACAATGACATTGCTGAAATCAGTGGATACTGCAAACGTTGGCGCCTTCAGCCCAGTGCTGCCAAGACAGTATCTAGTGTCTTCCACCTCCACAACGTAAGGAGCAGCCAGGAACTGGATATTTTCCTAGATGGCAGACGCCTCACCCATGATCCAAGGCCAACATACCTCGGAATCACATTGGACAGAGCGCTCACCTTGTAACCTCATCTTCAGAAAGTGTCGGCTAAGATCAGGACCAGGAACAACTTGCTACACATGCTCGCCGGAACAACATGGGGAACAAACGCAGAGACGCTTCGCTCTTCTGCTCTGGCACTTTGCTACCCAATCTGGACCAATGTCCCAGAACCGGCCACTGCAGAGCATCTATGGAAGGAGAGGTGGGACCTGACGGATGTGCCAAACAAGTTCCTGGTCGCCGATCCTAGCACTGGACTTCCAGGAATGGACCTACCCCGTGGGCTGTGGATCCTTTTAAACCGGTTCCGCGCTGACGCGGGACCATGCCGGAGTAGCCTCTACAAGTGGGGTTTCGCTGCCTCTCCGCTCTGCGATTGCGGCGATATCCAGACAATGCGCCACCTAGTAGATGACTGCCCAATCCATCATTTCGACGGTGGTATAGCAGCCCTGCATACAGCAGACGAGGATGCCGTCAAGTGGCTTACCGACACCGTGACCAAGTGGAGATCATAGCATTCGACTATATATATTGTGAGTGAGTTAAATAAATAAACAATAATGAAACTGTCGGAACTATTTTGTTGGTTCTAATTTAATTAGTGTTTTAGGTTAAGACCGACGATCACGTTGGAACATTGAGGACATAATAAATGGTGGATGATCTGGGTAGGTACTTCCACTGATTTTTGTTGTTTTCCAGCGTACGGTGATAACTAGCTAAGTTACGGATTTCGTCGTACCTCCTCGGTAACTGTACAATTCCTCCCATTAACTTTGTGTGAGGTAAAATCATTTCACTTTTTGTATTAATTTCTACCTATGTCTGAATAAATGTACTTACAATAACATTAAATAAAACGTACCTGAAAGATAGAAAGGATTTATTTAACATTTAATAGCGCCTCGCCAAAAATGCTTCGTCGACTAGAGATCGACTTGAGATCAAATCTGTGTAATTAGCCGTATCTGCTTGTGTGTATACTGCGCGCAGTCTGCCAGTTTATAGCGACCCAACGTGCGGCATTGATCGCGTAGGCTCGGCTTAATATACAGACGTAAATAAGTCGTGAGGTATCGATTATTCATATATTCAAGAACGTAGCCCACCTACGTTTGAGTTGGCCAATGAGAGAGCCCCAAAAGAAACAAAATCTCCAGTATTCCAAGAAATTGCTACTGACCGTGTACAAACGTTGAAAGACTTATTCAATTCGTTAGATTTGGACGCACCCTCTTTCTCATTGTGATTCACTGCTGCCAATAACAAGTATAATACTAGACGGCAGTGATATTACAAACACATAGGTGTTCGAGTTTTGTCAGGGCAGTGATGACCACGTCAGAATGTTTTTAAAGAAACTTTGCATTATTATTTTTTAATATTATACTTTGACTTCCGGTTTAGACAGGAAGTAAAGGTCAAATTGGGGTCATGTTTTTGTAAATATATTTGACAGTTAACAATCTGTACAATAGTGCAAAAACTGTGAATTTACCTCTTGTTGTTGTTGAGATATGATTTTGTTTAAATATTAAATTTTGACTTCCGGTTTGGATAGGAAGTAAGGTCAAATTGGGGTCACCTTTTTGTAAATATTTGTTGACAATTAACGATCTGTACAATGGTATAAAAATTGTCAATTTACCTCTTGTGATTGTTGAGATATGATTTTTTTTAATATTATACTTTGACTTCCGGTTTGGACAGGAAGTAAGGTCAAATTGGGGTCACCTTTGTGTAAATATTTTTCGACAATTAATCTATACAATGGTGCAAAAAATGTCAATGTACATCTTGTGGTTGTTGAGATAATATTTTTTTAAATATTAAACTTTGACTTCCGGTTTGGACAGGAAGTAAGGTCAAATTGGGGTCACCTTGTTGTAAATATTTTTTGACAATTACCGATCAGTACAATGGTACAAAAATTGTGAATTTACTTCTTGTGGTTGTTGAGATATGATTTTGTTTAATTATTTAACTTTGACTTCCGGTTTGGACAGGAAGTAAGGTCAAATTGGGGTCACCTTTTTGTAAATATTTTTGACAATTAACGATCTGTACAATGGTACAAAATTGTGAATTTACCTGTAGTGGTTGTTGAGATATAATTGTTTTACATATTAAACTTTGACTTCCGGTTTGGACAGGAAGTAAGGTCTAATTTGGGTCACCTTTTTGTAAATATTTTTTGACAATTAACGATCTGTACAATGGTACAAAAATTGTGAATTTACCTCTTGTGGTTGTTGAGATATGATTTTTTTAAATATTAAACTTTGACTTCCGGTTTGGACAGGAAGTAAGGTCAAATTGGGGTCACTCACAACTCGAGTTTCATCTACTTGTTAAGTTCTAAGTACATGCCAAGTTTCAAGTTCATGTGAAGTTTGCAAGTATGTGTTTTGTTGCGGACATACGTCGGGGAGAAGAAGAAGTAGAAGTAAAAAAAAAACTAGAGCTTAAGTGTTCGAGTCAACTTCCGGTTCAATCAAATTATCATCGATGATGTCAATATCATATTGTGCAAGGGTTTATCATCTTTTATAATAACAATATCAATTTCATATTCAAAAGACATATCAATTTTGCGTTAGAATGTGTTGAATTTGAACTTCCTGTTTGAACAGGAAGTAAAGGTCACATTAGGTGGTTTGAAGGTCATATATGACCTCCTCATGATTATGAAAAAATAACAAATATGTCAACTTATACATTAAATTGAAGCTATCAGATATGACCTTTTAACATTTGTAAAAATCGTTACTTTGTGTGCCACTAATTGGACCATTGGCAAGCATTTATGGTAACTCATTTCACAAGAATTACAAGCTATTAATGTAAGGAATTCAATTGTGTTTTTTGTTTTCTAATAGGTCATTTAGTTCTTGAGATATTGGCTGTTGAACTTGGAAATGTTGTGAGATTTAAGCAGTAAATTAGAAATTAACAAGTGTGACTTGGAACACAATGCTTTTTTATTTGAAATATTGACACTAGCCCAACACATGCTTTTCAAAAACCATGCTAGATGATAAATCAACATTAAAAATCACTCATATGAAAATAGTTTGCCAGGGTTGTAGGTAGCCAGCTCAACCTATTCAACGTTATTATGGGCATAAAGTCACAAAGTTGATTTAGGATAGAAGGGGACTACATGTATAGTAACTGGATTAAACTTGGCTGCAAATTCAAAGAGCAGGAAGTGTGGGTTAAATTGTTTGGGGGAGTCGGGGGTTACTGAAGACACTGAAGCATGGAAGACCATATAAATATTTCCCCTTTCCTTTCCTTCAGCTAATTAGGCTTTCAGTAGAAAACAAGCTTATAACTACTACATGATAAAGTTGGAAGAAAGCTTGCATCCGTGCTTTCCATCTTCCACTGCCCCCCGCAGAAGAGTTTTTGTCAAAAAGTAAATAATTCCCAATTCAAACAAAATAAAATGTAATTATATCCACTGGATCAAATCTGATAATTGGTTGCCCTTTTCACTTTGTTTATGGAAAAACCTTTCAATTTTAGATTTAAATGAAGCCAACATTGGTATTTATCTCTTGGTATTAAGTCTTGTATAAAAATAAATTTAATCTTTATTTACTTTCAGGTTAAGTTTATAACAAAAATATAATGATAAATTGACAATGATAGTGACACTGTAATCAAGCATCTCCTTATTGTGACATGCTTATAAACTGTCTTTGTTTTCACCTGTACTGCAAATAATTAAAAAATAATGTATACAATTTGAAAACAAATTCTACATTGATTTTTATATTTTCAAGGTTGTACACATGATTGGCAAAATGTCTGTAGATGCATCCATACTACAGAATTACAACCTAAAGATCAGATGCCATTTTGTACATACATTGTTAGACATTGAAATAATCAGAGTTGTATGGGTGCTTGTAAATTGCTAATACAGCAATGAAATACATATTTATTTTAACTGTCTGTTGGGTTTCATGACTTGACTTTTGTGGTTACACATTTCCCTCCCCCACAATCAATTGAAACCACTTTGTTGTCCTGTTTAACCTACTTGTAACCAATCTAGAAATGAGTGTACATGGTCTTACACATGTAACAAGTGAATTGACTTCAGTGTAAATGAACCCATCCTTTGTTGACAAGAAAACATAATCAATCTGCATTTATAATAAATGTACTCTCTGTATGTACGATTTAGTGACAGTTCAGAATGGGTGACATTCAGGGGTTGTCATTGGAATCAGTAATTTTGGAATAAAATGTCTGCCCCCTCCCCCAAGTTCTTGGTGATGGCATGTACTGCCACTGGTGATGAACAAACACATTTAGTTTTTTTTATTCTTTAAAAAAAAAATTATTTGGTCTATCATTGCAGAGAAATTTCAGAGAAGTTCTAATTTATGTGAATGAGGAAAATAATGTCACAGTGAACATGCTGTAAAAAATAATAGGAAGGTGTTATAAGTACATGGACCAAGAATAAAGCATTTGAAAATTCAGGTAAGTTCTAATTTATGTGGATAGGGAAAATAGTGTATAATTTTGGAGTAGCTGGACCATTAAAATTGAAAATGGCATTGGTTTGTTTTCAAAATTGCACACAATTATTCTTGACAATGTGTAATAAATTAAAGAAATGTTCTCACATGAAACTCACGTCAAAAGAGAAAGGTATTTAAGGAAATTGCCGAGTCACATATACTCATTATACTTATAGTTTCATGTGATTGTGAGAGATGTCTAGTGAGAGAGGCCTCAGGGAGCAGGACCTACAAGTACATGTATTGTGTCATGAATATTGTGCATTGTTCCTGTGAAATAATTGTCTATGTAAGTTAATTTGTATCTGAGAAGGGTAACAAATTAAGGAAAAGTGCAGTAAACAGTCACTACTAGTATTAGTAAGTACTACACTAGGCTACTTATTTAATTTGTGCACAAACTGAAGATTTTTGGAGAACACAAAAAAATAAAATATGGCATAAAATATATACTGACAAACTGCCATAACCTTAACAACTGAATTTGCCTATCCTTATTTATATTCTAAATACATTTTGGTGACATCTGTTCATAAAAGTGACTAATTGTTTACTGTCCAAAGTATGTTCACGTAACTAACGTTAGTTAAACAAGCACAATGCAACGACGAATGGCCAACCAACCAACGCTTAAAAAATGGTTTTTCTTGTATAAAAACACGAAGATAAATACAGGAAATACTCTTAAAAAGTAACTTCAAGATACCTACCCTTTATGACTATGTTGGCAATCCATTTTTACACCCTGAAAAATTACGTCTGGGCCATGGGCACCAGTACCACGGACGCAATCAGCGTCGATATCAATTGTACATGCAGCTCCATTGTAACCAAATATCGTGTAGTACACGATATTTGGTTACAATGGATCTACATGTACAATCGATATCGAAGCTGTTTGCGTGTGTAGACTAGCGCCTTGCAGCGCTATACGATCTTTGATTCTTTCATGCAACGTAAGTGAAACGTTTTAAATATTTTACATTTTAGCGTAATTCGACACCTGATGACGTAATCATGACGTAACAGCGAACGGTTTCGTCAGCTTGTTATGTTCTGTTCATGTGTTAAGTTTGAAGGCTGTAAATGCTTAGCAAGGATGCCTTTGTTGCCGGACAGTCGCCACTGAGATGAAGAAGTAAACAAATAAAAAAATAAAAAAACAATACAAAAACAATAGGTGTCCGCGCTGCGCGCTCGAACACCTAAAAAAACGTACAAAAACAATAGGTGTTCGCGCTGTCGCTCGAACACCTAACAATGTGATCGAGGTACTGCACAGTGCACTATATGGAACGGCGCCCATACAAACACACAAAATACGGTCAATCTATAACGCTTGATCGCAAGTCTATAGTTTCCGATGCGCTCAGTTCAAACATGAAAATGTGAACATGCACAGTTTATTGCTACCGGGAGCTAGATTAAAACATCTCATTACGCCCATTTATTTGTGTTCACCAATGTTTGTACAGTTTCCACTAGCTACTAACGACACACTTTGGGGTAAGCTGATATTAATGTTTTTTATATCTTAATAGGGTTTCGGAATGTTGGGTTTGGCATTTGTAGATTTGAATCCAATCAGGTGTATAGGGCCTAATTATTGTTATGTTACAGTGTTTTATTGTAGAAACAAGGCTTTATGTAGGCCTACTAGTAAGTCTCAAGTCCCTAGGATCAAGTCTTGTATCTTTGACTACATGCGTGCCTTAGAAAATAGACATATGGAGACATTATATTGTCTACTGGATAAACCTCCCCCCAGCGCCTGATGAGAGTGAACATTCCAATTCAGTAAAGACAAAATGTTAGATTAATGAGTCATAGTTGTTTAATACAAAAAGCCTCTTTCAGATAGTGTTATTTTTGATCATTTTATATAATAAAAAATAAATAAATAAAAAATTTACAAAATAAAAAATAAAAATAAAATACCTACTACATACCTAGTTACCTCGTACATATTCTGCATCTTCCCTTAAAGCTGATACAATGTGATCCATCATACGCTTTGTCAGTCATATGTTTTACCCGAGCTTAATGTGCGTATGTAAACATGTATTTTACAGGAATACATACATCAGTGTAAAAGTTACCTTTACTCTAGCAAACATTACGGTAGTGGGCCGATACTGGCTTACTATGGGCTTGTTCTGGCAGTACCGCGAGGTACAACACGGTACAGAACTAGAACTGGGCCAATGGTGGCTGCCCATAACGAGGAGAGTCGCTAACTCAATTATGGCACACAGTATTGTGGCCCGGTACCTGGTCAGTACTAAATCTGACCTTACCAATATGTAAATGATCTGACCTTAATTTGACCTAGCTTTGTGCTCGAATCATTTCCAAGGTTTCAATATGTGACAATCAGTGATTTTAGCCAATTTTCTAAAAAAGATTGTTAATTTTATGATGTCCTCTTCTATTTAACTGTAAAAATTACAATCAAAATATAAAATATATGCACGTCACCATAACTAATAAGAAATTTGGAAAGACAGTATAGATAAATGATAGGCCTACATGCGATGTACATGAAGAGGGCTGGTTGAAAAAGGAACCAGACTACGCGGACGTGTCGGTAAGTGAAAGAAAATATGTAAAAAATAATGGCATTAATTAATTAACTCCAATTTGCAGATCAACAAGGAATTGAGAAAATAATATAACCCGTCAACATAAGACCAGTACTGGGCCAGTATCCTGCCACAATGGTGCTCACCTGTGGCCCAGCACCAGGCCAATGTCGTTTCATTCTGGGACAATAATGACATAATCGTAATGGCCCAACACAGAAGTGTCAGAATAGGTATAGAACAATGACCCCCTGTACTGTGCCAGTAATGGCAACTGAATTGACCCGATTAATTGCCTGTGTGTAAACTATACTGGGTCACTGCCATCAGCCAGCATTGGTCTGTGAACGTGTGCATACGATTAGCACTGGGTCAATAATGAAATATTTGCTCGTTTAATTCATGAAGGATATTAGTTTCTTTTTATGCACCAGTGAAATGTTTTAAGTGCTGAAGGTTAGGAAACATTAATTTCGGTAGGAAACATTAATAATTTCATAGCAAATTAGACATTTAATATTTCATTTATCCTGTATTAAACTGATTAATTATTAGTCTGTTATATAGCAAAATCGATGAAAAAAGGAGCATATAAGTTACAAAATTAGTAAAAGTGTCAAACAAAGACAATTTTTGCATTGCCTTGATTTAAGTAACCAAAGTAAATTAACTACTTGGTTTAGTAATGAAGATTACTGGATTTAAATATTTTAACAAATCTTACCCAGCTAGCATGCATACGTTGGCACAACGTTGACAAGCGTCAGATATGTCGCCGGCGGTCTGCCAACATTGACGTTGGCTAACGGTATACAAATGAGATGTCGGATAATATCCCTTTCATTACCAGCCACTTATATGTAAGAGAGTACCCTTCTTTACCACAGCAATTAGGAGCCCAATGTCACTTCAGCACCAGTGGGTTTTTCACAATTTCATTTAAGTGCGCCCTAACTCTGCAGTAATAGACACTTTTTTTTACATGTGTACTGGACATACCAAATGGCTTAGATATATTTGTATGTAAAACGGATGGTAAAAATGAGTATACAAAGGGAGGCAAATATTGGGCATCTATTTTTTAAGTGTAAAAGCAAAACAATGAAATAATTAGATCAGTGATTACACTGAAGAAAAGTAATACAAATGTGATATTTCAGAGAATTTGTAATAAATACATGCAAATACCGTACATGTGTAAGATTTCTTTTCCATGTGAAAAACAATAACTTGGATGAGATTTAAAAAAAAATATTTTTGTTCTCTTCTTGGAAATGAACAATTTACTTGTATTCAGTGTACATACATCACAATCCATGCAAACACCCCCACCCCACATTCAATGTTGGTTTGGACTGTAATCTGCGGCTCGTCCAACCTTTCCCAACATTGAATTGGGGGGGGGGGGGGGTTGGAGACAAATAGTACAGATTTACAATCAAGTGGTGTGGTATTTCTCAAAGCAAAGAACTATGCACATAGGTTGTGTACATTGTTTACAGATCATCTTTGTTTGTTTTCGCCTGCCTAATTTGCGGTTACTGCAAACAATGCAGTCGCGTTTCTTTCCGTTGGGGTTTTTGCCAAGATAGTGCTGTTGCCCCGGCCGAGTTCCAAGTAACCTCCCTTGTAAACCCGTGGCGGGAAAGAATCCGCTAATCGGAGCCGAATACTCGTCCACGCGCTCCAGGCAGTTCAAAGTTAACCATTGGTAGGCCATTGCCGGGCCATCATGCCGATAGGCGTGATCGACAACAGCAACCTAAGTGTAATGAATACAGTCATAATACATGCGGTCTCTGAAAAATGTGTGGCCTACAATAATCAGATAACAGCAATGTGTGTACACGTACGTACGAGGCTTTATACACACGCCATTTTTTGACTAGCTTTACGTCGAACCACTTCAGATCACCTCCAACATTGCCGGCTCGTGTTCAAATGGTCCATGCCGCAGTCGTTCATCAAAATAAAAAGTAAGAGTTTATTTTTCTTTTTAAATGTATATCTGGTTCACACGCTTACTTTGAATATCATGCAAAATTGGACAAACAATAGACTGTGTAAGTCTCGCGATGATAAGGTCACCATTGACTTCCGGGCACCTCTGAGCCATCGGTTATGGGAGGTTAACGCGTGTACAATTTTGTATGATTGTTATTTTTGTCACATCACCTTTTTCCACCCCAAAAACATATTGATGGAATGATTACATTTAAAACTTACATTGTAATAAATAAAATATAAAAAAAGCTTGGAAACGTTCGAGAAAATGAAGAAATAATGCTTGACCTCCAACGTCCGGTTCGAAGTGTCAAATTGCGAATTTAGGCCGACTGTGTTACGCACACCGAAGTTAGGTAATATTTTAAATCGGGATAAGTGCTTCGTTACGTAGCGTGAAAACAGACCCTGTATCGTATAGATTTTGTGTGACATTGCATCCTTTGCGAGTGCTTGATCGATCTTACTCCCACCACCGGCAGCATCGGAAGGAGAAAACGTCGCACGTCCTATTAATTTTTTCGCGATCATGCGTTCATGAGTGCAGAGGCACAACAAAACCGAAGAACCCTGCAACAATTAACTGCGTTTTCACTTTTTCTTGCCAATTTCGATCTGTCCTTTACATAATTTAACCAATATTGCAATGAAAGGGCCATGCTGACAACACTCGTTCACGGACAATAACAGAACGAAACTTTATACACACGACCTACGGTTTTCCCGAGGTTTGGGTACCGTACTACGACTAAATCTAGCAGCTTGCTCTAGTTTCCATGCGTGTACGTCAAGGATCACGACGATCGCCTTTTGTTTCAAACGTGAAAGCGGAAATCAAGGTCGGTTTAAAAAAAATACTTGACCAAGATTTGCGAAATTGTTTACAATTTACAAATTGTAAACGAAGCTTTTATTAAATCAAACTATATTCAATGGATGAAATTTATTAAAACAGCACAATAAAGTTATTTTCATAAAAAAATGCACACAATACACGTTGTAAATGTTATGCGAGGTTCCCGGAATTCAAGATTCTCGCGAAAACTTGTACGTTCTCGAGGTCAACTTACACAGTCTATTAAAGGATAGTTTTTAAGTGAAAATATGCTATGTTGGTATCTTCAGGAAATTTGCTAGGCCATTTTCTCAACAAGCCTAGATGACACACGGGCTGTTAGCTTGATATTTGACTGTGCTCAGTTTCCTAAGGAAAGTTATTAAAACTTCCAAATCCCAAGTATGTACAATAAACGCTTTTCTTGTTTGTGTTCAAGCTGCTGCTAAGAAAACAATCAACATGACAGAATGCATTGTTGTATGAGAACAGAATATTTATTTATTTATTTATTTATTTATTGGGAATTACACTTTTGAAACAGTGGCACACGATGTATGTAAATATCGGTGCATCTATCAAAACAATTTCTAAGTACAATAGTTACAACAATTAATATTTATAAAAATAACAATATTTAATAATAAGAATATTAAATAATAGTAATAATTTAGCGAAACAAAGCGAACGCATGGAGCTGGACGAAGGGACGCGTTGGCACGCCGCACAGTCGTATGCGAGATAACCATGTAGACCTACACAATGCCAGGTAGGTCTACTGAGGAAGGGTGAGCAAAATAACAAAATGCATACGAACCAATGTAAGCCTATATCCCGCAATTCGCTTTGCTTTGTCAAATACAAATAATAAATAATATCAAGTAAATGGATATTTACAAAATAAATTGCAAAACAAATTGCACGGTCTTAATTGTGTCTAAAGATGATTTGACAACACTGTACACTGCTAGAACGCTGGTCAAAACCTCAACCAACACGGACCACATGCGAACCACACAACAGCCGTTTAAAACATTAACCAACATGCCTAAACATTTAATCGACGTTTACTAATGTCCAAACTTGTTGGTGAAAATCATCCAACAACAATTTCGCGTCCCACCCGGCAGCCCGTGCCGGCTAAAGCTTCGACCCGCGTTCCAACAGTGTAGGTTTCGGCGGATAGGCTAATAGGCTATCTCCTAACACCCCAACGCATCAGTCTTGTAACCCATACGCAAAAGAGAGAATGGTTTACGAAAACAATTGATTTAGAAACATGTCAAAGCGACAAGAGAATCCCGTCCATGTCAAAATCCCCCTCCACCCGCGGATTTGAGACGCATGAATTAACGCAGTTGATGAACCCGCCGGGGGTTGTTCAAGCTCTGCAAGCGACCATCATCTTTAAACACAATGCCATTATATTAATGAAACAATACAATAAATAGCTATAAATAATCAACAACAATGACAGTAAACAAGTACATAAACCCCTCAAAAAAAAGTTCTGCAATTCAAGTTTGAGGGATGATATCTTTCTTGTTACTGATGTATGAAAAAAGAAACTGGTGTCATTGCAAAGCTTGATTATTCCTCTTTACAATGATGTGCCATCTGCCGTGATTATGTAATCATGGAATGTGCAGTACTCCTGAATATAGGGCAAAGTCTGAAGTGAAATGTTGCAAAAAGCATTGTTTAAACACCGAAGTCTCCATTTCTTGTGAAGATGTGTTTTGAATAGTGCCCAGATGACAGTGCATGTCTTGCATGAATGTCAATGGTGCCTTCAATAATGTTTGTGTGAGGTAGAGCTGCAGTTTACTGAGTGGTCGTTTGTAAGAGGTTTAAAGATGCCACGCTTATCGAATCTCCTAAAGGCCCAAGCAATTGGACATCTCCGGCTGATCCTTATTGAAGAGTGGAACGCCATCCCACAGCTTCGTGTGACGAGGCTGGTGAACAGCATGAGGAGGAGGTGTCAGGCCGTGGTTGCTGTGTTCGGGTCATCTACCCGCTACTGACTTACTGACATGTAACCATTTCTCAATAAAAGAAGGAGAGGAGAGAGTGAGAGAGAAAAAAATGTCTGTGTCATCATTGTTTTGTCATTAAAGTTTGGATGAATTAACTATTGAAAACAACGAATTTTGCAACATTTCATTTTTGACCTTGCTGCATATTCAGAAGGACTGCGCATTCCATGATTGCATAAGCATCACAAATGACACATCATTGTAAAGAGGAATAATCAAGCTTTTCAATGACACCAGTTTCTTTTTTCATACATCAGTAACAAGAAAGATATCATCCCTCAAACTTGAATTGCAGAACTTTTTTTGAGTGGTTTATATACATATCAATTACCTAAGTCAGCTCTTAGCTTCCATGCACGCTTGGTGTAAGATTTACAAAAATAATCAAAAATAATAGCAATATTGTCAACATCACATTTGTTTGGATTAATTGATACATCACTACCTAATGTAAGTTTCAATTTAACATCTAAGTTACTTGACATAAATAATTCCCAAACATCAATACGATTCATGGAGATTAATTTTCTTTCTAACTTAACATATTCATCGGTTCTTATATCATTGAGCGCAATGCACGTGAACAAAAAATATTGAATATTTTCAGTACCATTATTAGACGTTTTGCAAGTGCTGTCATGGTCCGGAGACCATCTACTTGTTCTACGATCGAGTGGCAATGCATTTGAGCGAAGCCTGAATTTAAGACTTGCCCCATGGAAATCTGTTTTGTCAAGCAAGTAATTCTCCAGACCAGGACAGCACTTGATAGATGCGTAGTCCTTAAGTGATGACTTCCTATTAATCTCATCATGCCAAAATCGAACATAATTTTCATTAATAACGTAATTAAAAGATGTAACCCATTTACTTGTTTTAGGGACGTCCCCTATGCGAGCGTTATCAAGGATATTCATAATATCGAAGTTGCAATCAGCGCATGGCTTTTGAATGTTATTGAGAAAATTATACCGCAATCTATCCTCTTCCGAAAGATTAAGAATAGTATTTAAACCTGCGGCTCGTTTGATATTCATTTATACGGAATCTCAGCACCTATACTACACCGTGTAGTAGGTTGTAAATCGTTAATTACATGGGTAAATGAACTGATTTTCCCAATTTTATTAATTTTATCTTGTTTCAGAGGGTCTAGAGATGTTTTCTATCAACAAAAAAAAAATTGTAAATTTTTATGTTTTTCTTAGAAAGATAATTACTAATTAATACTAAACAATCTCATTTTCCCCCAAAAAACAAAAAAAAAACTCATTTTTAAACACAAAACCTGTACTTTTTTTTACTCAATAGTAGTCCAGTCTACTATATATACATGCTGCAATATATACAAACCCATTGCCCATTCATAAAAAGCCACCTGCTATCGATCGATCACTCAGATACCGCCATCCGACCCCCCCCCCCAAAGAGCCATCCCCCAATATCAGCCAACCCCCCCCCCCCAACATAGACGTATTTTATTGGTCGAAATACATCAGGCCTGTCAAATGCCATCACATTTTACTGATATGTCTCCCAGACCGCTGCAGGCATGTTATCTGATGGTAATCTGGATGGTAATCAGCCGGTGTGTTTACGACCTTGGTGACCCCTAACGCTAAGGCGGTTTGTACACAAATCCCATAGGGACCCCTCAAATCGCATGGCACTTGCGGCTGGCTTAAAGGAACAAACTTCCCAGTACTTTAAGCTTCTAACACAGTATGTCTAATGGGGATCCAAAGGAGACTTATTGAAGGATTAAAATTCTTCCCGTTAATTAAGGAATAATTACAGAATACTTTCAATTTTGGTCCGTGTCTTTGTTTGCTTGAGTCAACCCAAATCGGCGCAGGCATAATTAATAGAGGGAAGAGCAATTGTTTTCCATAGAATATCCCCATAATATACACGATTGAAATCATCAAAGTTGTCGATAATAGATTTAATGTACGCAATAAGCCCATTACCTTTCTTGATAGTTTCTTCAATGTGGACGTGGTCTGAAAGACTTCGACTAATATGCACACCTAAGTATTTATGACTCGACTTCCGAAATATGGTGATCCCCAATTTCCAAACTTTGTTCTTATTGATACGCTGGCCAATAGTAAGAACATTAGATTTTTCGTGATTAAAGTCGAGGTTTCCAAATTTTTATGAAGTTGGCAGCCAGGTCAAGTAATTTATTTAATTCATTTTCATCGTTAGCCATTAAAACCACGTCATCTGCCCAAAATAAACTACCCATACATACATTATGAATACGAACACCTAAATCATGCTTTTTAAGAAGTTTAGTAAATTCGTGCATACAAATACAAAATAACACAGGTAATAAGACACATCCTTGTTTTACTCCTTCATCAATATCAAACAAGTCTGTTTCAATTTCCCCCATTCTAACTTGTCCCTGAACTTTATTATAAAAACTATCAATAACCCTCCAAATTTTACCCCGTAAACCGATGTCCCATGCCGCCCTTAACAACCCATCTCTCTCCAAACAGTGTCAAATGCCTTATGGAAGTCAAAGGCAGGCTAAATATGTCTTTCCTTCTGCAAGGCGACAAGCAGCTATGCTTTTGAGAGTAAAATGCATCTTCACAACGCCGAGATGACCTAAATCCCCCCTGGACCTCCGAAAGAATGTTATCCTGTTCAAGGAAGCTCGAAATAGAATTAGCAATAATACGATTGAAAATTTTGGATACACGTGATGTTAACGAAATACCTCTGTAGTTATTAAGATCTCTACGGTCACCTTTTTTGAAAATAGGAATGATAATACCTTTATTCCATTCAGATGGAATCGTCTCAAGACAAATTATTTTATTGAACAAGGATAAAATAGACATGTCAAGACACTCGCCACCATTTTTCAGAATTTCGTTCGTAATCATGTCGATACCCGGTGACTTATTATTTTTTGAACTTGAGATGGCATCTTTAATGATATCTAAATTAATGTGTATGTCAGACAATATATTTTCATTATCACCTTCATGATGATGAGTTTCATGATTATTATTCCTGATACGGTTAACGAAAGCCCTAGTATTGATAGTGTGCTTATCGTCCTCATCATTTAGACTTCTGTTCATTTTACCAAAGGTACTCCAGTAATGTAATACTGTCTGATTCATTTTCTTTCTATCAGAAGTAACCTCTTCAGAGCCCGGGACTTTAAGACAATATATATATCCACCTTGTTTTGTTTATCGCCTTTCAAAGTTTTCCAAAAATCGCGACAGTTGCGACCCCCTTTTTTTTAACTAGATCAATAGACCTATCCACGCGCATTTCAGTAATCTTGCTTCTGATGAGGTCTTAGCGTGCCGACGCTTTTCTTGATACAAGTTCCAAAGATCTTCCCCATTGTCATCAACATTATTTCCTTTGACCCATTTCCTGTGGTTTCTAGCAGCTTCCCTTCTTTAATTGCTCTATCCACGCTATTGTCGAACCACGGATTACGTTTTTGGTTACCCTTAATCTCTTTAACACGTAGTCCCTCAACAGCAGCAGCAATTGATTTTTCTTTCCATGAATCCCACAAACAATTGACATCGTGAAAAGAGTTGGCGTCCCAATCTCTAAATTGTTTATTTAATTGATCGTGAAAAGGTGTGAAGTCTTGATCCTTTTTTATATCCCAAATAAACTTTGTTATACAATTATTCTTTCCACTTTTTGCCTTACGATTACAGGATAACTTTAATAGAAGAACATTGTGGTCACTACCTAGTCCCATTTGTCTATCACCATCAACAATAAATTCTTTGACACGATCAGTAATATTATTTGTACATAGCATATAATCAATGGTACTTTGTGAACTTCCTCTAAACCAAGTAAACTTACCAACACATAGTCTATGACAATTAAGAATATTTAAATTAGAATCATCACGAAAGTCTAGAAGGCGCTTGCCATTTGAATTAAGAACCGGATCGCCATTGGGTATTTCCTTTCCAATTCTGGCATTCATGTCTGACATAATTATAATTTGAGGATCTTCGTCAATATGATCGTCCTCAATACGTATGACCTCGGAAAGAAGTTGGTTATACAATTCGTCGCACAGATCATTGTCAGAGCCTTCGACAGGGAAAAACGCAACAGCGATGTACATAGGTTTATCATCATTAATACATGTTTTAAACAAAAACCTTTCATACACATCAGAAACAGAGTTCAAAACATTATCGTCTAAAATATCAACATCATTCGATACAAACGCACCAATCCCACCCCACTTTAGTTGTTCTGTTTTACCAAGCCAACGATAACCATGAACATCATTAATAACATCATCTCCTTTAAGGAACGTTTTGGCCAGCACCTAAAATATGAATGTTATGATCTTGAATAAGTTTGAGATCTCATGTACTTTTGGCGTATTCTATTCACATTATTAAAGCAATATTGAAACAATTGGTCCGGCCTTCATAATTAGCACTTTTTTGACCTTTTCCGTCCAACGTCTGTATGATTAGATTTCTTTTTAGGTTACATCAAATTTTATATTTGTTCATCACAACATATGCTATTATTAACATTATCATCAGCTTGTGTTAAGTCATTGCCCATTTCATCATTTAAAATACCAAATTTGTTTGTAAGACTTACATTGTTGTTGACCGAATCCTACCGACCATAAATGTTCCATGCAAAAGTTTCTTGTCTGAAGTTTTGAGTTGCGAATTGGCAGATAATGGACGTGACTCGTTGTAGGATTTGTGTCCAAGTTCGTAAGGTCATTACATCTGACAGTTCCCCATGATAGCAGTATCCGAGTTGTGTGGTTAGAAAGTCCGCATTTCTGAAGTATCGTGGTTCCTCTCGCGATTGATCATATGTAAAGTTTCGTCGTCGGGGCGTGGTCCGATGACGGGGACGTGTTTCCGCCGGCGAATAATTGCGCTGTCGTTGATCTGCCTGTGCTGTCGATGAAGATCTGCGAGTGAAGATGACCTGATAATTGCGTGCACTTTATTAATGTTCATTATAGCCACCTTGTAAATTCCGTTTCACAGGTGAAGCTTTCCAGAGTTCAGTAGCGAGGTGTCTGCGACGTTATGTATCTTGAGGTTCGTATCATTATTCACCAGTAGACAACCTTTGATTCCGCTAACCGTCGAATTTCGAATTTTAGCTTATCCACTTTGCGTTGATGGCGACCATCTGCGTCCGCTCTGGGGCATACCGTAGATAAAATAATCGTAGTATTAGGCGTCCGTCGTTGAACATCATCGACGAGACCACAAGTCCGCTTCAAAGATCAGCTGTTTCCAAACTTTCGCTCATTTGTGCAATTATTTGTACCTGCGCACTACTACCGTTTCAAAGTTATTTACATTCAAATCAGTGAGTGAATCACATCAGCAGTAGTGCCTCCACGCAGACATATCACTTTGGTACGCTCAGTCCTTGTTCATTAATATCACGAACCATAGAGTCACCAATGATTAAAGTGTCATATTGTTCCGAGTCGATACGACGGGATCGAGCGGGTGTATCGGCGAAAGCGCTACTGCTGCTGCTGGTAGAGGGGCAGTCGACGTGGTCGTGACGGCTGCTGGTGCTGTTTCGCGGGATTCTGGTCGAGCCGCTTGTAGGGCCTTGATCTTTGTATTTCTTGCGCTTCCACCGTTGATCTAAGAGTCTGATTTTCTTGTAGATCAGAGACTGTCTTTAAGTTCCATCAAGTGCTTAGGGATATTTTTGCATGAGGGCCACAGATCCAAAAGTTGGACGTGCCGTCGCCTTGACATCAACACAGGGCGCGATGGAAACGTTAGCACATCCCACATCTCGAGCGACTTCCTTCTCCTGATGGTGATGAAACTTGCACTCCTGCATACAGTCAATCTTGGAAGCAGAGATCTTCGGCACCGAGGAAAACAGGGATTTGGGGAAGCTGATTTAGTAGCAGATTTACCGTTGAGAGAGGGCGATTTAAAATATCTTGTGAAATTGATAATTGTTCGTCTTCTTCATCCATCTGCTAACAGCGATTGGGCACATTTCTTCAGTTTGCTATTTACTGTGACGGCATGGTTGGAAATTGTTGTAATGTCAGCAGATTTTACAATAAACATGCAATGGATGCGCACGTTACTAACATCAGATTGCATTGCAGAGGAAAGTTCTGTGCGATTCATTTTCTTGATTCGCTCCATTTCCGCTGATAGGACCATATCAGCAGCCTGATCCACAGTAATAGTTCCTGATGACTTGTTAGGCGGCGAAGACCTATTTGTAGTTCCTGATGACTTAGGTGGTGGTGAGGACCTGGTTGTAACAATCTTTGGTTTCGTCGCCTGCTGGACTGGTTTAGATACCGGCTTCTTAGTAGATGGAAATCGTATCTGCTCACAGTCCTTGCAAAGCATTAGATCACCTTGACACAGATGTCCTTTTTCTCGTTAAAACTCTCACATGAAACCATCTTGGAAGTATAAGTTACAGAAAATAGAGAATCCAGTAAAGTATAAATAAATTCACATGTAGGAGAAATAATTCCGAATTTCACGTAGTACTAGTAGTATAATCCCGTATACCGGTGTAGGCCTGTAACATGATACGGGTGAATGAATCTTGCAGCGTGAGCAGAGCACGTCCGCTCTGGTCAATGAATGTGTGATTTGAACTGGTTGAAATACAGTAATGACAGAGATGGGGGAAGCAAACTGCGAGTTGTGCATAAGAGAGGTATGTGGCACAAATCAATACATTTGACCCTATGAGGACCGCATTTATTTATTTAGTTATTTTTTCTTAAAGCTGCAGAAAAACGCAAACAAAATAATGTTTTTTACAATTTAAACATGTGTGGTGACACACCATTGTGACATTATTGTAGCAAAACGCTGTATTATTCCTTTTATGCCCTTAAACCAAGTCGTTTGAGTAGCTATCGAGCTGTCCGATGTAAGTTCCCCAAAAAAATCCTGCATCGGATACAGCCGACGTACTACGGGGGTTAAAGTACTCATTACAGACAATGAGTGAATGAACAATGGACATTTTATATTGATTTCATCTCAATTTAAATTAAAATAGTGAACAGCGATCTTGAGTTCTCAAGAAAAAACACTGCATATTGACATTTTTAATTTTTTATCTGGATGGTTATTTTCATGACTGTGATCACTTGCTTCACGTATACAAACCACCACATGTGAAGGCCTTTTTCTAAAAACTTTCTACCTGTAAGTCTTCTTTTCCAGTCTCCGTTGAAATTGTGTATTTCTCCGTTGGTTATGATACAATATTTAAACATCCATGACTTGTTGCTGATGTGGGTACACATACCTTGGAGCAAAACGCATTGAGTCGGGGGGAGGCTTCATCCCCAAGCCCCCACCCCCTGGATCCTCCACTGGGTGTCAGACAGTGAGGTGTTCATCAAGCAGATGGTGTATTACCATTCTATACACACCAGTCCAATAAATAAAACTAAGTAATAAGTCAGATATTTTAGGTTTGCGGGAGGTAGGTGGTGGGGGATCAGAATCACACATTTTGCATGCATCAGACAAAATGTATAGCTCATGTAATGGGGCAGAACAATTGCAAAATAATAAGTATCAATATTAGTGCCTTATTTTTCCTGTGAAAAATAACATGCAGTTAGGACTGGTCTCTTTCAGAAGCAGTGTATCAACAAGACAACAGTTCCAGTGATGAAATGTGATGTCATGATGCAGGCCCCCATTCAAATCTTTGTGTAACCTAAAATCACAGTTGGCCTACTTTTATGCTTTACTGTTCCAAATGTTTTTTGCACGTTCAATGGGAGGCATGTTCAGGTCTCTTGTTGAAAATGTAAAAGCATTTTTTTTCAGTCGCTTGCACAATTAGTCTAACGTTAATAGGCAAAAAATTTAAGAACCCCCCCCCTCAAAATTGTAAAATTTTCATCTTTCACATGCCCGTCCCCTCTTTACAACTAGGACGAATTAGCTGTGTTTACAGTAGTTCAAAATCACACTCAGTATTCAAATTTGTGATATTTGTTACCATGATAGTGAAATCTATTAATTCTGTTTAGCGAGACATTAAATTGACACACTGAAATTAAATGACAAGATAACAATGTTTTTTGGGTAATATACAGGGAATATGCATGTCGTCACCCTTTTCATGAAAAGCATGGAACCCATTCCCATCGGCCCCTTACCAAAAAAATGTTTATTGGCAGAAATCAATGTTGTCCACTTTTAAAAGAAAACAACACACTTTTGACCCTATGGACCAAAAAACATGATAAATAATAAGGAAACATGTTTTGAGAAGTTAACAAACTGGTCATTAGATTTTGAGGTATGTGGTCAGAGCCAGTTATGTCCCAGTTTGATTTATTTCTGAAATTTTAACAGTAAGCAATGATTTTATTTATTTAGTTAGTTTAATATAGACACTATGTTAATCTAATTTTGTTTTGGTTATTTGTTTAAAAAACTTTAAAAAGCTTATAGTTTTCTCTTGCCAAGACTTATGTATAAAAGGTTTATACCTTTTCTGAAAAATATTTTACTCTATGTATTACGTTATATGTGTATTACAAATATGTTGTAAATCATGTCCACAGCTTTGGGGTAAAATCTTTAGTATATTTTACAAAATGGTCTTTATTCTTTATTCATTGTATATGGTAGTCTTCAAATATTCCTTTAATTTTACTTTGTATTTATTTATCCACCGGAGCCAGGAGTATACGTTTGCGTTCAACAAATTTAAATCACAAATTTTCTATGTGATAGTCGGAACAGAATCTCCTAAAATGCAAGTCACTTCTCTTTTGTGTTATCTACCACAGGAAACAAATTGAAAGTCTTAAGAGAGAAATTTGTGCAAAATGCTAAGGTAATTGTAACTTCGGGTAAATAAAGAGTCACAGGTTAAACAAGACTCCAAAGCTGTAGTCGAGATAATCGTTATTGTTATTGCACCATAGTTATTGAGGATATTGAAGGCTGTGTTAATACCGAGTAACTCTTGTTTGAAACAAATGCGATATATATGATTTACATAATTTCAACGTCCAGTGATGAACAGTTACTGCCGTGATTTTCCATGACTTTTGAACTGTTAATGTGTTTGTTACACCAGCTTTATATTTTCCCCAAATAAACTGTTTCCAGGTCACACCAAATTTACAAATGTAATATTTGTATAACTGACGTAATATTTATCAAATAATCATGAAATCAAAACTGTAAAATTGCCATTATTTTGAAGGCATATTACACCCAGATATGTTTTCGGACCCGTGAAAGTTTCGTTTATTATGTCATTATCCGAGAAAATAATGAAAATCTAGATGTTTCGTATTCATTCTTATGTTGATTTGTTTTTGTTTCGAGGAACAGCAATTATTTTGGACATTGTCACTATTTGCACTAATCGATAGCAATATAAGACCAAAATAATACCTGCTATCCCGGTTTGATACCGTAATCAATTTAACACCAATAAGTTTTATGGACCCGTGATCATTTTTTTTGCGAATTTACCGGACTGAATATTACTTTTTAGATACGTCTTGCTTCCCACTATAAAGAAACCGATAACAATTTTAATTGCACAATGTTTATCATGGCTATCATTTCACAAGACCTGCCTTTGTTTACGGAAATCGCGAGGAATACTTGTCCCAGCCGTTTCACTGTGTCGCGCATGCTCACAGTCGAGTTATGAAAAAGATTCAAAATGTTTGATGGGTTTACAAAATTGCAAGTCGCAGGTGGTCGCAGCTAATTTGGTATCAAATGTTACTGAAAGGTTCAACTTCAGGAAATATGAGACTTTGTATGGAATTGGCGGAATTTAATTTGCTATTAGCCAAACAAAACACTATATTTTATATGTTTTGCTGATGAAATCAAAAAGCTAATTTATAATCGATCAATTTTTAAACAAAATATAGATCATGCACTGGGTTTACTAAAGCCCACACGATACTTAATATGTTCAAAGATATTAATAGTCCACTCTTTCTAATTTTTATGAATAAATTTTCATTTTAATGAACAATTTACGTTATAATTGTTCTAAGAAATTATCATTTTATTGCAATTTTTATAAATTGACTTTATTTACAAAACTTATCATAAAATAGGAAAAGTGGACTTATGATTAAGTCGTACACATTTGAACATGTTATTTTAAATTTATTACCAGTAAACCGGCTTTATCAAAAAGAAATCCAGTTTTTTTGAGATGGTAAGGCAGTTCTACAGTCATGAAATATTAATCTGACTTTAAATTGTTTATAAATAACATATGGGTTCTTAGCAACCCTAAAAGGTTTAAAAAAACAACACTCTGGAACATACGCAACAATTCCTTTAGCGCACCCTTTGCTCGCCCTGGCTCCATCAGGTGTCGCGGGAAAACGTGGATCCGATTCAACGAAACGTTCTACTCAACACATAACATGACGTTATAGCCCAACGTTTGTTATATCAGTTGGGTGGACGTCACACTGACATCATATCCACGTTGCCCCGATGGAACAAAACACGTTGCCTGACTTCTTTCACAACAACACGTCTTACCAACGTTAAAATGTGACATCGGTCCAACGTCTGGTATAATAGTTGAGCCGATCAACCAGACACGTCATATCCACGTTAGCCCGATGGAAAAACTTACGTTCTACCAACATTAACATGACAACGTCGACCCAACGGTTTGACGTTTGCATTGCCAACGTCACGACGTTGGTCCAACGTTATCCCAACGTTAGCATTATCTGGGTATTGACAATTAATACCCCAAATGGAGCAAGAGGTTAAAGTGGACAAACCACAAAAATGGCGGTCAATTTCGTTATGCATATGGTTGATTAATTTGAAAGGGATCACCCTGACCATTGAGCTACTCCTAGAGGCGGTGAACGAAAGGGATTGGAGCATCATACATAGCCCATGTCAGCTACCTAAATTATACAAAAACCACATTGAAATGCATAGTTCTCTGAATGACCAAGAGGCATCATTTTCATAGGTCATAATTAAATGTAAATATATTCAAACTGCGTTTCGTGACTGATGTATTATTGATGGCGGTTTCTGAATTATGTGAAAGGAGAGTCGGATGTGACTCATTCATGGTGTTTATGGGTACAAACATCTCAAATCACCTGTTAGTTCATAACGTCCTAACCGACATGCGAAATAACAACCATGTCGACAAAGACACTATGGCATATCTCGATCCAAGCTCACAGGCGTGTCAACAATGTATTTTCTACCGAAACAGGCATACCTTTTGTTGTAAGACCATAATAAGAAGCACCGCTCGTCTTCTCAACGAACTATAATCCGTTCGTAAAACAAAAAATATGTGAAATAAGCAGTAAACAAGGCTGACATCTGGATACAACAAACCAACAACCTTTGAAATATTTCGAAACTACCTTTGTTGCCTCTAGAAAGGCCCAAAACATTCGGGAAATTAATCTGAGCAACTACAAATACAGATTCAAAAAGGGATCATCTGAGAAACTCACTCCCCATCCGGATATGATTTTGGCTTTTTGAAAAAACGAGATGAAAAAACTAAGTCAACAAAGATGAAGTGACACTGAATGGGATCGCACTATATATATATATATATATATATATATATATATATATATATATATATATATATTATATATATATTATATATATATATATATATATATATATATATATATATATATATATATATATATATATATATATATATATATATATATATATATATATATATATATATATATATATATATATATATATATATATATATATATATATATATATATATATATATATATATATATATATATATATATATAGTCTAATTGCGAGTTAAAGACAAATTGGCCGATGCTGGACTCGGAACCCGCGACCTCTCGAATACCAGACGAGCGCTCCACCAACTGAGCTAACCAGCCCCTATGTTGGTGGGCGGTCCACTTATGCCAATTATTCATTGCCCATGGGGCCAGGTCAGAGGCCAAACCATATCTGCCGAGTAGCCAGGACAAGCCCGGTCAGATGCGTAAACAATCCGTAACGGCAGTAGCGGGGATCATGCCAAACAGGACATGTTTTTATGTGGTTGTACACAAAGTAGAGTTTATATGGTAAACCGACCTGAAATATTATATAAACGGTTCATGAGCAAAGACAATTGGCTGATGCCGGATTCGGAACCCGCGACCTCTCGAATACCAGACGAGCGCTCACCAACTGAGCTAATCAGCCCCTATGTTGGTGGGCGGTCCACTGCCAATTATCTATTGCTCTATGGGCCAGGTCAGGAGGCCAAAACCATACTGCCGAGTAGCCAGGATCAAGCCCCAGTCAGATGCAAACAACTGTAACGGCAGTAAGGGGATAGAGAGAGAGAAAGAGTATATATATATATATATATATATATATATATATATATATATATATATATATATATATATATATATATATATATATATATATATATATATATATATATTTTAGTAAACATGTTTTTTAATTTCGTCGCCAGACGTAACCAGTTAAGAAAAACAATTTCTAGCTTGATGCTGCGTGATTGGAATGTGGTATGAGATAGAATATACTTACAAGTATTGGAAAGGCTCAAAACATTCGGGAACAATTAACTGAGAAAATCAAATACAGATTCAAAAGGATCTACCGAGAAACCCACTCCACCACATATGATTTTGGCCTTTATAAAGAACTACATGAAACACTAAAAGTCAACAGGGATGAAGTGTCACTGAATGGAATAAATAATTTGATAGTAATAATGTTTTATTTTCGTCGTCAGATCGTGAATTAGTTATGAAAACAATTCGGGTTTGGTGCTGAAGTTTATTGAATGTATGAGATGCAATACTTACAAGACTTCGAGCTGTACTAGACCATCAAATGTTCCATTGGCAATTGTGCTGATGTTGTTGTTTTGAAGCAATCTAAGATGGGGAAACGAAGTAGGGTTAAAACATCGAATTAAATATTGCATAAGATGCTCACTTAAATGAATCTAGAAAAATACTATTGTAAAACAAATATGTATTTGTAACTGCAATCAATTCAACTAATTTAAAAACAAACAAAGTAAATTAATGTACAATGTTAAACGAAATGTATATAGCAATGAAAGAACATCAAATTTATCAGAAAATAAGTACCCAAATAATTATGCAGACATATTCAAAAGTAAAGGACTTATGTTTATCAATAACACATATATATTATTTGTATAAGAAGTTTTAAAGGCCCCCAATAACTGACTTTGTTTTCACCATTCTGTCAATACTGTTCCCAGAGGCGGCTCCGTAATTTATTTTTAAATGTTCATTATGTAGTATGGGAGGAATGGCAGAAAGAGATTGTGTTGTGATCTGTGGGAATATCCATGAATATCATAGAATAGGATGAAAACATCTTGAGGAAGAAGTTATTGTATACATGTACATGAAGATCCCAGTACGCAGTTTATTAACAGGGCCTATCATGTGTGTTAATGTGTACAGTGTAGAGAAAAAGGAGCAGGGTGCATTTCTGATGCCATTTTTTGAATAGGGAAGTAGAGAGTTGTTAGAACGAGCCCAAAAAATAATACAATAGTTAAGAGATATGATGATTTACATGTTGTATATGGATAATAAGATAGATAGAGGAAGACAAATAACAAACTTTTCATCTTAAATAATACCTATTCAAAAGAATGTTGTAAACTGGACCTCATTGTTATAGGTATAACATCCAATATAGAGAGAGCTAGAATATGACTGTTATTTACTGAAGAATGCCCCTTTTTTGTTTTATTGGGATTCAACGATTATTACATTTTGAACCAGGATGAGACATTGGTGAGATTGCGTTGGCGGTAGGTATGGTTGGGGACGGGAACAGATATACCGGCAGTGTCGTCGCAAAAGTGTGAGGAACACATTTCAATAAGCTTGTTGATAAAGTGTGCCGTATCAAAACACCAACAAATGTGCTGCCTAACACAAATCAATTGTCGCTGGTTGAGTCGGCAAATTAAGAAAAAGTTTTTGCCCCAAATATAATGTCTAAAAGGGTTAGGGTTGTGCAACCTGGGTGTGCCCCATATGCACAAATCCTGAACCCCGCCCATCCCCTAACTTCTCAAAGCAGCTATGGACACTCATGCCAACACCACTGTGTAATGCAGTCCAAAATGACTAATGGTGTATTCATACACATCATACTTATGTTTATAAACTTCATATGGCATTCGGCCCCTTTCTTCCCTTCAACGACAAGAAGCAATTCTACCCATGGATGTATCACACTAGTCAAGCCCACATAGTAACAAAACAAGACAATGAGAGAATATATAATCACCTTGTGATACAAGGCAATGTTGGGATCTAGGATTTGAAAAAATGGGGTGCATCTTGGGGTCGCACCATCCTGCTTTTTTTAGACATCATTTTAGGGCAAAACAATTTGTGAGTAAAATGTCTTTATAAAAATAAAACAAAATAACATACAACAAAAATAAAAGAAAATAATAAAAACAGAAAACTATTTTGTACTTTTAAACCAGCTCGAAACGAGCTTCATATGTATTGGTTCTAGGCGCTCTATGCACAATGAGAGTTTTCAAGTTTCAGGATATTCTGGCTAACGGTGCTCAGCAGTGTCGCGAGTGCTTTATGACAATCATTTTACTGTAGAATACCCTTAGATTCAGGGTAGTCATACTTAATTATTTTGGGCAAGGATTTGCATGGGCCATTTAAAAATAGTAAGGGACAATTATTGATATACCGCGTCCCACACTGTAAAAAGTGGGAATGCATGCCTCAGTAATATTAGCCTCAAATCAAAACCGATAGACGCCAATGGTCAATTTGTTCCCAGTAACCCCATGTTCGTCCAAGATTGCAGATTCGCCTCATGCAAGCGCGTACCTGCAGCGTAGGGGCTCGCCTTCAATACAACATTCATAGTTACGCAAAATTGACTTTTGGACGCTTTTGGTGCATTCAGATTGTCATTAATATATTTTGGTGTTACAAGAAAATGTACCTGTTCTAAGTAGCCAGTATATGCTAATATAATTATTTATTTTAAAATTTATTTATAATATCAAAATTGGGGGACATGTGAGATGCTGTCCCCACCCTCTAAAAGCGTTTGGAACGTGCCCTCTCCCCACTGATCGGGACGCCCATGGACCATTTGGTGGTCAACAAACTGGCCAGCCAACCCTCATTGTAAGAACACTACAGAAAAAATAAACCATTGTCTTCACCACTTATGTAAGTTGCATGAAATTTCGATGGGGAGGTTAAAGCAGCGGTTTTTTACCCATTCCAGCTGCGCTGTTTTATTAATTTGGTTTAACTGGAAATAAAATAAAACAAACAAGACTAGACAAGGTCAATATGGTGAAAAAGTATCGCTGCGGAACCAAGAATGCATTAATTAAAACAATTTTGATACAACATAGATTTAAATGTTCAACAGAGTTTGGACTGTTTATTTCATTCCTTTATTCACAGTGAAGTGATCTGTTATGGAATCATTTTGAATGTAGCGCAGCAATAGTTTGCATAGTAATTCAGGGGGTGATTAGACTTATATACTTTGGGCACGGCTTTTGAATGATCATAGTTGTCATTGACCCAGGGTGGCGCCAACCCCATTCATTTGTTTGGTATGTGAGTTTATTTATTAATAATAAATTGTTGTAAAGCTTATGTTGTATAATTTAGTAATTTATTTGAGTCAGATTGTTTCCGGTTTTGGCTAGTTTCGCCATAACCGATCATTAAATAAACAAAATACCGTTCTATTATTTTGGTTTAATCTAAGCGGATAGGGTTATCCTAGTCATGCCGCCTGCACACAATTTAAAAACCGACAGTGTCGATTTTTTGAAGAGGAGGCAGTGTACATGGACCACATTACTGGCGTGGAGGATATTGTGTGTACTAATAAGGGAACCCGAACTACTTGAGTCAGGACACGGCTGGTTTTTGGGTGAAGTGTTATGTTCTAAACACCTCTTGACTTGTATTATTGTGATTGCTGAGTAACAATTGCGATGAAAACGTTGGAAGTAGTTTCTTTTGTTGTAATTTTATTTAATTGTTTTAGTTTAAGACCGAATACTCTAGTTAGCAATGATAAGCTGTTTGACATTATTCTTCTATCATCCTGATGTTGCTCATTTGGTCAATATCCTCAATACTGTTATACAAATCTGTTATCTCAGTCCAAAAATAGAGTACCTTATTTGTATACTATCTGATCCTCGTGATCACCTGCACCATTGATTGTTAAATTCCATTAAACACTGGCACTAGGGTTCGTGTATATTCACTTCATAGACATGCCAATCTAAAAGTACTGTTCAACAATGCTTGACAATTTATTTGAGTGTATCAATTACAACCAACCCGGCAGTGGTAAGGTAAGGTATAGCATGGGGATGGCAAAATACAACGGTATCATTATGCACAAAACATTCAAACAACCTTCCCCGCATCTTCTCATCCTATTTCACGTCAGTTACCCATATTCACCAATGCATACCAGATCACGTGATGCTCCAATATAACTAAAGATGAAACCAGATCAATATACCCGTCTCTATGTCTTATCTGTGTGTCCATCAAGTTTATCATTCATTTTGCAGTGATCTAATTTTATATCTCCGTCATGTCGTAAATTCTGTCAAACAAATTTGTGGTTGGTTTCCCGTTTTCAGAGCGCAAGTGTGGAAAGGGTTTATCTGCCCGATAACTCACCAATGACCAGCAGATTACTTTGAATTACTGTATCACCTCTGATATGGCTGACAATTAATGATTGTTTTCAATATCGGTTCGACACTTGCTAGCAAGACCACACATTAACATACACTTTTCCCCGATTTTATGCACACCTCTTAAACCTGTTTCTCTTTCTCCCACAATATGCGCAGGTCTACCACGCGCATGCGCTTTACGAAGCACCGGGAACAGTCGCACGGGTGCACATGCATCGCTGGAACATCGCCCAATACACATGAAAAGATGGCGCAGGCACACGTAAATGTCAATTTTGCGTTTCTCCCGGAGCTCATTATTGTAATGGACTGTATATTAAGGAGGCAGTAAACAAAATATAACATGGGGTTTATTTCGGTGGACAGTCAGATATTACACTGTAAATATAAATTAGTCATTTTGACTAATAAAAATTAGTCCTGCCCTTACGTCTGAAAATGACTAATAAAATTAGTCAGGATGCTTTCATGACCAACATTAATTAGTCAAATACAAGACAAATATTAGTCAATGACTTATTTTTTAAATTAGTCATCTGACTAAATCCAAAACGTCTGAATGACTAAACGTTAGTCATCTGACTTTGCAAATTAGTCACACGACTAAGGTTTACTTCATGCATAAACTAAAGAAATTAAGCAAATTAAATCATATAATTCTCTTGTCAAAAATATTTATTTCAATGTAATCGGGTTTACCTTCACTTAACTGTGTAACAAAATGTGTATACCTTAAAAGAAAGTTTGAATATATTGTATTCTTCGAAGACTTGTATTATTGAAAGACTGTTGAGATTACAGTAGTTTTGCGCGTATTTTTTTTCTTTTTTTTCAGATATGTGATGTCATACATCACATACCGGTATCTAAAAAATATAAAAAATAAAAAAAATAAAACACTTTAAAGTTGCAGGATACCAACGAGGATATAACCTGTTAATACAAAGTCTTGTTCTTTTGGTTTGAATAAAAGTACATTAATAAAACATAATAACTATAAAGTAAAAAGTAAATTAAATATATCCACAAGTCTGGCTTCAGTGAATTTTCAAATTGCAAGTTACAAACAGCAAAACAAATGTAGACACGAGGAATATATGCCACATCTGTTTATTACCCCAATTTTGGGTT
>CM055818.1:53139382-53251674 GCA_029582265.1 Zoroaster sp. YZ-2022 | reverse complement strand
ACGTTAAGTTAAACAAGAAAATGCAACGACGATCCCAACCAACCAACGCTTAAAATGGTTTTCTTGTATAAAACACGAGATAAATACAGAGTACTCTTAAAAAGTAACTTCAAGATACCTTCCATGACTATGTTGGCGATCATTTTTACACCCTGAAAAATTACGTCTGGGCCGCAGGCGCAATACGCCACAGACGCAATCAGTAATATCGGTGTACATGCGGCTCCATTGCCAGCAAATATCGTGTAATTACACGTGTTTGGTTACAATGAATCTATGCAATCGATATCGAAGCTGTTTGCGTGTTAGCGCCTTGCGGCGCTGCCGATCTTTGATTCTTTCATGCAGCGTAGGTGAAACGTTTCAATATTTTACATTTAGCTGTTGACACCTGATGACGTAATCATGACGTAGACGGTTTTCGTCAGCTTGTTTATGTTCTGTTCGTATTGGTTTGAAGGCTGTAAGTAACAGCAGGATGCGCTGTTGCCGGATAGTGCCACTGAGGATGAAAAGTAATAAATAAAAAATAAAAACAATACAAAAACAATAGGTGTCCGCTGCGCGCTCAGACACCTAAAAACGTAAAAACAATAGGTGTTCGCGCTGTCGCTCCGAACACTAACAATGATCAGTGCTGCACAGTGCGCCTGCTGGAACGGCGCCATACAAACACACAAAATACGGTCAATCTATAACGCTTGATCGCAAGTCTATAGTTTCCGATGCGCTCAGTTTCAAGAAACATGAAAATGGAACATGCACAGTTTATTGCTGCAGGAGCTAGATTAAAACATCATTACGCCCATTTGTTGTGTGCAATGTTTGTGATTTCCACTAACTACTAACGACACACTTTGGGGTAAGCTGATATTAATGTTTTATATCTTAATAGGGTTTCAGATGTTGGGTTTGGCATTTTATGATTCAGATCAATCAGGTGTATAGGGCTAATTATTGTTGTTGTGTTACAGTATTTTGTGTAGAAACAAGGCTTTATGTGGGCCTACTAGTAAGTCTCAAGTCCCTAGGATCAAGTCTTGTATCTTTGTTCTGTGCGTGCCTTAGAAAATAGACATATGGAGACAGGTATATTGTCTACTGGATAAACCCTCCCCAGCGCCTGATGAGGTGAACATTCCAATTCGGTAAAAAGACAAAATGTTAGATTAATGAGTCATAGTTGTTTAATACAAAAGCCTCTTTTCAGATAGTGTTATTTTGATCATTTTATATAATAAAAATAAATAAATAAAAATTTACAAAATAAAAATAAATAAAAATACCTACTACATACCTAGTTACCTCGTACATATTCTGCATCTTCCCCTTAAGCTGATACAATGTGATCCATCATACTTTTGTCGGTCATATGTTTTACCCGGGCTTAATGTGCGTATGTAAACATGTTTTACGGGAATACATACATCAGTGTAAAAGTTACCTTTACTCTGTAAACATTACGGTAGTGAGCCGATACTGGCCCCACTATGGGCATTCTGCTTGATGCCGCAGTGCAGCACGGTAGAAGAACTAGAACTGGGCCAATAATTGGCTGCTTACTTAACGAGGGAAAGTCGCTAACTCAATTATGGCACTGATATTGTGGCGGTACCTGGTCAGTACTAAATTGACCTTACCAATATGTAAATGATCCCATTATGGTGACTGTTGCTCCAGATCATTTCAGGTTTCAATATGTGACAATCATTGATTTTTAGCAATTTTCTAAAAAGATTGTTAAATTTTTATGATGTCCTCTTCTGTTATGCTGAAATTACAATCAAAATATAAAATATACGTCACCATAACTTGTGAAATTTGAAAGACAGTATAGATAAATGGTAAATACATACGATGTACATGAAGAGGGCTGGTTGAAAAAGAGACAGACTACGCGGACGTGTCAGTAAGTGAAAGAAAATATGTAAAATAATGGCATTAATTAATTAACTCAATTTTACTGCAGATCAGCAAGGAATTGAAAATAATATAACCCGTCAATATAAGACCAGTACTGAAGCCGGTATCCTGCCACAATGACCACTGTGGCCAACACCAACCACCAATGTCGTTTCATTCTAGGACAATAATGGCATAATGTAATGGCCCAACACAGGAAAGTATCAGAATAATTGTAGAACAATGACCCCTGCCGTGCCAGTAGCAACTGGTGCCCCGATTAATTGCCTGTGTGTAAACTATGGGTCCTGCCCATCAGCCAGCATTGGTCTGTGAACGTGTATACGATTAGCACTGGGTCAATAATGAAATATTTGCTCATTGGTCATGAGAGGATATTAATTTCTTTTTAGCCACCAGTGAAATGTTTTAAGTCGAAGGTTAGGGAAACATTAATTTCGGTGAAACATTAATAATTTCATAGCAAATTAGACATTTAATATTTCATTTATCTGTATTAAACTGATTAATTATTAGTCTGTTATATAGCAAAATCGATGAAAAAGGACATATAAGTTACAAAATTAGTAAAAGTGTCAAGAAACAAAAAGACAATTTTTGCATTGCCTTGATTTAAGTAACCAAAGTAAATTAACTACTTGGTTTAGTAATGAAGATTACTGGTTTTAAATATTTTAACAAATCTTACCCAGCTAATGCATACGTTGGGCACAAACGTTGACAAACGTCGAATGTCGCCAGCGGTCTGCCAACATTGACGTTGGCTAACGGTATACAAATGAGATGTCGGACAATATCCCTTTCATTACCAGCCATATATGAAGTACCCTTCTTTACCACAGCAATTGAGGCCCAATGTCTTCCAGCACCAGTGGGTTTTCCACAATTCCATTTTAAAAGTGCGCTAACTCTGCAGTAATAGACACTTTTTATGTATGGACATACCAAATGGCTTAAAATATATTTATGTAAAACGGATGGTAAAAAATGAGTATACAAAGGGAGGCAAATATTTGGGCATCTATTTTTTAAGTGTAAAAAACAAAACAATGAAATAATTAGATCAGTGATTACACTGAAGAAAAGTAAATACAAATGTGATATTTCAGAAGATTTGCCTTAATAAATACATGCAAATACCGTACATGTAGTTCTTTTCCATGTGAAAACAATAACTTGGATGAGATTTAAAAAAATATTTTTGTTCTCTTCTTGAAATGAACAATTTAACGCTATTCAGGTACACTTGTCACAATCCGACACAACACCCCACCCACATTCAATGTTGGTTTGGACTGTAATCTGCATCGTCCAACCTTTCCCAACATTGAATTGGAAATTGAGACAAATAGTACAGATTTACAATCAAGTGGTGTGGTATTTCTCAAAGCAAGAACTATGCACATAGGTTGTGTACATTGTTTAGAATCATCTTTGTTTGTTTTTTCGCCTGCCTAATTTGCAGTTTTAAAACAATGCAGTGTGTTCTTTTCCGTTGAGGTTTTGCCAGAATGGTGCTGTTGCTGGCCGAGTTCCAGCCTTTCCCGCCCATAAACCCATGGCGGAAGAGATCACGCCCAATCGGGCCGAATGCTCATCCGCGCTCAGGCAGTTCAAAGTTAACCATTGGTAGGCCATTGCCGGGCCATCATGCCGATGGGCGTGATCGACAACAACAACCTAAATTAATGAATACAGTCATAATACATGCGGTCTCTGAAAAATGTGTGGCCTACAATAATCAGATAACAGCAATGTGTGTACACGTACGTACGAGGCTTTATACACACGCTTTTTGACTAGCTTTACGTCGAACCACTTCAGATCACCTCAACATTGCCAGCTCGTGTTCAAATGGTCCATGCCGCAGTCGTTCATCAAATAAAAAGTAAGAAGTTTATTTTTTCTTTTAAATGTATATCTGGTTCACACGCTTACTTTGGAATATCATACCCAAAATTGGACAAACAATAGACTGTGTAAGTCTCGCGATGATAAGGGTCCCATTGACTTCGGGCACCTCTGAGCCATCGGTTATGGGAGGTTAACGCGTGTACAATTGTATGTAGTTAATTATTTTGTCACATCACCTTTTCCACCCTAAAAAACATATTGATGGAATGATTACATTTTAAAACTTACATTGTAATAAATAAAATATATAAAAAAGCTTGAAACGTTCGAAAATGAAGAAATAATGCTTGACCCTCCAACGTCCGGGTTCGAAGTGTCAAATGCGAATTAGGCCACGACTGTGTTACGCACACCGGGGTTAGGTAATATTTTTAAATCGGGATAAGTAAGCTCGTTACGTAGCGTGAAAACAGTACCTCTGTATCGTATAGATTTTGTGTGACATTGCATCCTTATGCGAGTGCTTGACTCGATCTTACCCCACCACCGGCAGCATCGGAAGGAGAAAACGTCGCACGTCCTATTAATTTTTCGCGATCATGCAGTGTTCGCCCAGGTGCAGAGGCACAACAAAACCGGAAGAACCCTGCAACAATTAACTGCGTTTTCACTTTTTCTTGCCAATTTCGATCTGTCGCTTACAATAATTAACCAATATTGCAAAATGAAAGGGCCGTATAAAGGACAACACTCGTTCACGGACAATAACAGAACGAAAACTTTTATACACACGCCGACCTACGGTTTTCCTGAGGTTTTGGGTACCGTATCATTACGACTAAATCCTGGCAGCTTGCTCTAGTTTCCATGCGTGTACGTCAAGGATCACGACGATCGCCTTTTGTTTCAAACGTGAAGCGGAAATCAAAGGTCGGTTGCTAAAAAAAAGATTATTAAGATGTTATGCAGGTTATGTTACAATTTACAAATTGTAAACGAAGCTTTTAAATCAAAACTATATTCAATGGATGAAATTTATTAAAACAGCACAATAAAGTTATTTCACAAAAAATGCAATGCACAATACGTTGTAAATGTTATGCGAGGTTCCTGGGAAATTCAAGATTCTCATGAAAACTTGTACGTTCTCGAGGAATCAATCCTTACACAGTCTATTAAAGCGATAGTTTTTAAGTGAAAATATGCTATGTTGGTATCTCTAGGAAAATTTGCTGGCCATTTTCTCAACTGGAAGCCTAGATGACACACGGGCTAGTTAGCTTGATATTTGACTGTGCTGCCTAGTTTCCTAAGGAAAGTTATTAAACTTCCAAATCCCAAGTATGTACAATAAACGCTTTTCTTGTTTGTGTCTCAAGCTGCTGCTAGAAAACAATCAACATGACAGAATGCATTGTTGTATGAGAACAGAATATTTATTTATTTATTTATTTATTTATTGGGAATTACACTTTTGAAACAGTGGCACACGATGTATGTAAATATCGGTGCATCTATCAAAACAATTTCTAAGTACAATAGTTACAACAATTAATATTTATAAAATAACACACATTTAATAATAAGAATATTAAATAATAGTAATATTTAGCGAAACAAAGCGAACGCATGGAGCTGGACGAAGGGACGCGTTGGCACGCCGCTTACAGTCGGCTATGCGGATAATATAGACCTACACAATGCCAGGTAGGAAGTCTACTTGACAAGGAAAAGGTGGGCAAAATAACAAAATGCATACGGTAACCTAATGTAAGTTTCATATCCCGCAATTCTTTTGCTTTGTCAAATACAAATAATAAATAATATCAAGTAAATGGATATTTTACAAACATAAATTGCAAAAACAAATTGCACACGGGTCTTAATTGGTGTCTAAAGATGACGGACAACACTGTACACTGCTTAGAACGCTGGTCAAAACCCTCAACCAACACGGACACACATGCGAACCAATAACAACAGCCGTTTAAAAACATGTAACCAACATGCCTAAACATTTAATCGACGTTTTTACTAACTGTCCAAACTTGTTGGTGAAAATCATCCAACAACAATTTCGCGTCCCACCCGGCAGCTCCGTGCCGGCCTAAAAGCCGACCCGCGTTCCAACAGTGCGTAGGTTTCCGGCGGATAGGCTAATAGGCTATCTCCTAAACACCCCAACGCATCAGTCTTGTAAACCCATACGCAAAAAAGAGAAATGAAAACATGAAAACAATTGATTTAGAAACATGTCAAAGCGACAAGAGAATCCTGTCCATGTCAAAATCCCCCTCCACCCGCGTGGATTTGAGACGCATGGAATTAACGTGTTGATGCAGAACCTGCTGGGGGGTTGTTCTAAGCTCTGCAAGCGACCATCATCTTTAAACACAATGCCATTATATTAATGAAACAATACAATAAATAGCTATAAATAATCAACAACAATGACAGTAAATGCAGTACACAAACCCTCAAAAAAAAGTTCTGCAACCAAGTTTGAGGGATGATATCTTTCTTGTTACTGATGTATGAAAAAGAACAAAAAATACGTTGCAAAGCTTTGATTATTCCTCTTACAATGATGTGCCATCTGTCGTGATTATGTAATCATGGAATGTGCAGTACTCCTGAATATGGGCAAAGTCTGAAGTGAAATGTTGTAAAAAGCATTGTTTTCAACACCGAAGTCTCCATTTCTTGTGAAGATGTGTTTTGAATAGTGCCCAGATGACAGTGCATGTCTTGCATGAATGTCAATGGTGCCTAATAATGTTTGTGTGGAGGTAGAGCTGCAGTTTACTGAGTGGTCGTTTGTAAGAGGTTTAAAGATGCCACGCTTATCGAATCTCCTAAAGGCCCAAGCAATTGGACATCTCCGGCTGATCCTTATTGAAGAGTGGAACGCCATCCCACAGCTGTGTGACGAGGCTGGTGAACAGCATGAGGAGGAGGTGTCAGGCCGTGGTTGCTGTGTTCGGGTCATCTCCACCGCTACTGACTTACTGACATGTAAACCATTTCTCAATAAAAGAAGGAGGAGAGAGTGAGAGAGAAAAATGTCTGTGTCATCATTGTTTTGTCATTAAAGTTTGGATGAATTAACTATTGAAATAACGAATTTTGCAACATTTCATTTTTGACCTTGCTGCATATTCAGAAGGACTGGTGCATTCCATGACGGTATACATCACAAATGACACATCATTGTAAGAGGAATAATCAAGCTTTTCAATGACACCAGTTTTTTTTTCTTTACACATCAGTAACAAGAAAGATATCATCCTCAAACTTGAATTGCAGAACTTTTTTTGAGTGGTTTATTATTATCAATTACCTAAGTCAGCCTTAGCTCTATGCACGCTTGGTGTAAGATTTACAAAAATAATCAAAATAATAGCAATATTGTCAACATCACATTTGTTTGATTAATTGATACATCACTACCTAATGTAAGTTTCAATTTAACATCTAAGTTACTTGACATAAATAATTCCAAACATCAATACGATTCATGGAGATTAATTTTCTTCTAACTTAACATATTCATCGGTTCTTATATCATTGAGCGCAATGCACGTGAACAAAAAATATTGAATATTTTCAGTACCATTATTAGATTGTTTTGGTGCTGTCATGCTAACTGAGACCATCTACTTGTTCTACGATCGAGTGGCAATGCATTTGAGCGAAGCCTGAATTTAAGACTTGCCCCATGGAAATCTGTTTTGTCAAGTGCTAATTCTCCAGACCAGGATAGCACTTGATAGATGCTGCAAATCCTAAGTGATGACTTCCTATTAATCTCATCACAAAATCGAACATAATTTTCATTAATAACGTAATTAAAGATGTAACCCATTTACTTGTTTTAGGGACGTCCCCTATGCGAGCGTTATCAAGGATATTCATAATATCGAAGTTGCAATCAGCGCATGGCTTTTGAATGTTATTGAGAAAATTATACCGCAATCTATCCTCTTCCGAAAGATTAAGAATAGTATTTAAACCTGCGGCTCGTTTGATATTCATTTATACGGAATCTCAGCACCTATACACCGTAGTAGGTTGTAAATCGTTAATTACATGGGTAAATGAACTGATTTTCCCAATTTTATTAATTTTATCTTACTTCAGAGGGTCTAGAGATGTTTTCTATCAACAAAAAAAATTGTAAATTTTATGTTTTTTCTAGAAAGATAATTACTAATTAATACTAAACAATCTCTCATTTTCCCCAAAACAAAAAAAACTCATTTTAAACACAAACCTGTACTTTTTTACCAATAGTAGTCCAGTCTACTATATATACATGCTGCAACATATACAAACCCATTGCCCATTCATAAAAGCCACCTGCTATCGATCGATCACTCAGATACCGCCATCCGACCCCCCCCTGTAAAAGAGCCATCCCCAATATCAGCCAAACCCCCCGCCCCCAACATAGACGTATTTTATTGGTCGAAATACATCAGGCCTGTCAAATGCCATCACAGAGCCATTTGATATGTCTCCCAGACCGCTGCAGGCATGTTATCTGATGGTAATCTGATGGTAATCAGCCGGTGTGTTTACGACCTTGGTGACCCCCAACGCTAAGGCAGTTTGTACACAAATCCCATAGGGACCCCTCAGGCATGGCACTTGCGGCTGGCTTAAAGGGGTGAACAAACTTCCCCAGTACTTTAAGCTTCTAACACAGTATGTCTAATGGGGATCCAAAGGAACTTACGAAGGATTAAAAATTTTCTCCCGTTAATTAAGGAATAATTACAGAATACTTTCAATTTTGTCCGTGTCTTGTTTGCTTGAGTCAACCCAAATCGCGCAGGCATAATTAATAGAGGGAAGAGCAATTGTTTTCCATAGAATATCCCCATAATATACACGATTGAAATCATCAAAGTTGTCGATAATAGATTTAATGTACGCAATAAGCCTATTACCTTTCTTGATAGTTTCTTCAATGTGGACGTGGTCTGAAAGACTTCGACTAAGGTGCACACCTAAGTATTTATATGACTCGACTTCCGAAATATGGTGATCCCCTAATTTCCAAACTTTGTTCTTATTGATACGCTGGCCAATAGTAAGAACATTAGATTTTTCGTGATTAAAGTCGAGTTTCCAAATTTTGGCGAAGTTGGCAGCCAGGTCAAGTAATTTATTTAATCTATTTTCATCGTTAGCCATTAAAACCACGTCATCTGCCCAAAATAAACTACCCATACATACATTATTATGTAGCTCACACCCAAATCATGCTTTTTAAGAAGTTTAGTAAATTGTGCATACAAATACAAATAACACAGGTAATAAGACACACATCCTTGTTTTACTCCTTCATCAATATCAAACAAGTCTGTTTCAATTTCCCCCATTCTAACTTTGTCCCCGAACCTTTATTATAAAACTATCAATAACCTCCAAATTTTACTCCCCGTAAACCGATGTCCCATGCCGCCCTTAACAAACCCATCTCTCCAAACAGTGTCAAATGCCTTATGGAAGTCAAGGCAGGCTAATATGTCTTCTTCCCTTCTGCAAGGGCGACAAGCAGCTATGCTTTTGAGAGTAAAAATGTGATCTCTACAACGCCGAGATGACCTAAATCCCTGACCTCCGAAAGAATGTTATCCTGTTCAAGGCAGCTCGAAATAGAATTAGCAATAATACGATTGAAAATTTTGGATACACGTGATGTTAACGAAATACCCTGTAGCTATTAAGATCTCTACGGTCACCTTTTTTGAAAATAGGAATGATAATACCTTTATTCCATTCAGATGGAATCGTCTCAAGACAAATTATTTTATTGAACAAGGATAAAATAGACATGTCAAGACACTCGCCACCATTTTTCAGAATTTCGTTCGTAATCATGTCGATACCCGGTGACTTATTATTTTTTGAACTTGAGATGGCATCTTTAATGATATCTAAATTAATGTGTATGTCAGACAATATATTTTCATTATCACCTTCATGATGATGAGTTTCATGATTATTATTCCTGATACGGTTAACGAAAGCCCTAGTATTGATAGTGTGCTTATCGTCCTCATCATTTAGACTTCTGTTCATTTTACCAAAGGTACTCCAGTAATGTAATACTGTCTGATTCATTTTCTTTCTATCAGAAGTAACCTCTTCAGAGCCCGGGACTTTAAGACAATATATATATCCACCTTGTTTTGTTTATCGCCTTTCAAAGTTTTCCAAAAATCGCGACAGTTGCGACCCCCTTTTTTTTAACTAGATCAATAGACCTATCCACGCGCATTTCAGTAATCTTGCTTCTGATGAGGTCTTAGCGTGCCGACGCTTTTCTTGATACAAGTTCCAAAGATCTTCCCCATTGTCATCAACATTATTTCCTTTGACCCATTTCCTGTGGTTTCTAGCAGCTTCCCTTCTTTCTTTAATTGCTCTATCCACGCTATTGTCGAACCACGGATTACGTTTTTGGTTACCCTTAATCTCTTTAACACGTAGTCCCTCAACAGCAGCAGCAATTGATTTTTCTTTCCATGAATCCCACAAACAATTGACATCGTGAAAAGAGTTGGCGTCCCAATCTCTAAATTGTTTATTTAATTGATCGTGAAAAGGTGTGAAGTCTTGATCCTTTTTTATATCCCAAATAAACTTTGTTATACAATTATTCTTTCCACTTTTTGCCTTACGATTACAGGATAACTTTAATAGAAGAACATTGTGGTCACTACCTAGTCCCATTTGTCTATCACCATCAACAATAAATTCTTTGACACGATCAGTAATATTATTTGTACATAGCATATAATCAATGGTACTTTGTGAACTTCCTCTAAACCAAGTAAACTTACCAACACATAGTCTATGACAATTAAGAATATTTAAATTAGAATCATCACGAAAGTTCAGAAGGGTATTGCCATTTGAATTAAGAACCGGATCGCCATTGGGTATTTTCCACCTCTGGCATTCATGTCTGACATAATTATAATTTGAGGATCTTCGTCAATATGATCGTCCTCAATACGTATGACCTCGGAAAGAAGTTGGTTATACAATTCGTCGCACAGATCATTGTCAGAGCCTTCGACAGGGAAAAACGCAACAGCGATGTACATAGGTTTATCATCATTAATATGTTTTAAAACAAAACCTTTCATACACATCAGAAACAGAGTTCAAAACATTATCGTCTAAAATATCAACATCATTCGATACAAAACGCACCAATCCCACCCCCACCTTTAGTTGTTCTGTTTTTACCAAGCCAACGATAACCATGAACATCATTAATAACATCATCTCCTTTAAGGAACGTTTCAATACACCTAAAATATGAATGTTATGATCTTGAATAAGTTTTGAGATCTCATGTAATTTTTGGCCGTATTCTATTCACATTATTAAAAGCAATATTATTGAACACAATTGTCCGTCTTCGGCAATTAGCACTTTTGGACCTTTTCCTTGTCCACGTCTGTGGCGATTAGATTTCTTTTTAGTTACATCAATTTCAGATATATTTTGTTCATCACAACATATGTTATTATTAGCAACATTATCATCAGCTTGTGTTAAGTCATTGCCCATTTTCATCATTTAAAATATCAAATTTGTTTGTAAGACTTACATTGTTGTTGACCGAATCCTACCGACCATAAATGTTCCAAGTGCAAAAGTTTCTTAGTCTGAAGTTTTGAGTTGCGAATTGGCATAGGAATGGACGTGACTGTTGTAGGATTTGTGTCCAAGTTCGTGGCAGTCATTACATCTGACAGTTCCCCCATGATAGCAGTCCTGAGTTGTGTGGTTAGAAAGTCCGCATTTCTGACATCGTGGTTCCTCTCGCGATTGATCATATGTAAAGTTTCGTCGTCGGGGCGTGGTCCGGGATGAATGGGACGTGTTTCCGCCGGCGAATACCCGCGCTGTCGTTGATCTTGCTGTGCTGTCGATGAAGATCTGCGAGTAGATGACCTGATAATTGCGTGCACTTTATTAATGTTCATTAATAGCCACCTTGTACCCGTTTTGTTGAGGTGAAGCTTTCCAGAGTTCAGTAGCGAGGTGTCTGCGACGTTATGTATCTTGAGGTTCGTATCATTATTCACCAGTAGACAACCTTTGATTCCGCTAACCGTCGAATTTTCGAATTTAGCTTATCCACTTTGCGTTGGATATGACCATCTGCGTCCGCTCTGGGGCATACCGTAGATAAAATAACTGCAGTATTAGGCGTCCGTCGTTGAACATCATCGACGAGACCACACAAGTCCGCTTCAAAGATCAGCTGTTTCAAACTTTCGCTCATTTGTGCAATTATTTGTACCTGCGTGCACTACTACCGTTTCAAAGTTATTTACATTCAAATCAGTGAGTGAATCCCTGACATCAGCAGTAGTGCCTCCACGCAGACATATCACTTTGGTACGCTTCAGTCCTTGTTCATTAATATCACGAACCATAGAGTCACCAATGATTAAAGTGTCATATTGTTCCTGAGTCGATACGACGGGATCGAGCGGGTGTATCGGCGAAAGCGCTACTGCTGCTGCTGGTAGAGGGGCAGTCGACGTGGTCGTGACTTCCGCTGCTGGTGCTGTTTCGCGGGACTTTGGTCGAGCCGCTTGTAGGGCCTTGATCTTTGTTTCTTGCGCTTCCACCGTTGATCTAAGAGTCTGATTTTCTCTTTGTAGATCAGAGACTGTCTCTTTAAGTTCCATCAAGTGCTTAGGGATATTTTTGCATGAGGGACAGATCCAAAAAGTTGGACGTGCCGTCGCCTTGACATCAACACAGGGGCGATGAAATTGGTTAGCGCACATCCCACATTCGAGCGACTTTCCCTTCTCCTGATGATGAAACTTGCACTCCTGCATACAGTCAATCTTGGAAGCAGAGATCTTCGGCACCGAGGAAAACAGGGATTTGGGGTTGATTTAGTAGCAGATTTACCGTTGAGAGAGGGCGATTTCAAAATATCTTGTGAAATTGATAATTGTTCGTCTTCTTCATCCATCTTTGCTAACAGCGATTGGGGTACATTTCTTCAGTTTGCTATTTACTGTGACGGCATGGTTGGAAATTGTTGTAATGTCAGCAGATTTTGGCAATAAACATGCAATGGATGCACGCACGTTACTAACATCAGATTGCATTGCAGAGGAAAGTTCTGTGCGATTCATTTTCTTGATTCGCTCCCATTTCCGCTGATAGGACCATATTATCACAGCCTGATCCACAGTAATAGTTCCTGATGACTGTTAGGCGGCGAAGACCTATTTGTAGTTCCTGATGACTTAGGTGGTGGTGAGGACCTGGTTGTAACAATCTTTGGTTTCGTCGCCTGCTGGACTGGTTTAGATACCGGCTTCTTAGTAGATGGAAATCGTATCTGCTCACAGTCCTTGCAAAGCATTAGATCACCTTGACACAGATGTCCTTTTTTCTCGTTAAAATCCTCACATGAAACCATCTTGAAGTATAAGTTACAGAAAATATAGAGAATCCAGTAAAGTATAAATAAATTCACATGTAGGAGAAATAATTCCGAATTTCACGTAGTACTAGTAGTATAATCCCGTATACCGGTGTAGGCCTGTAACATGATACGGGTGAATGAATCTTGCAGCGTGAGCAGAGCACGTCCGCTCTGGTCAATGAATGTGTGATTTGAACTGGTTGAAATACAGTAATGACAGAGATGGGGGAAGCAAACTGCGAGTTGTGCATAAGAGAGGTATGTGGCACAAATCAATACATTTGACCCTATGAGGACCGCATTTATTTATTTAGTTATTTTTTCTTAAAGCTGCAGAAAAACGCAAACAAAATAATGTTTTTTACAATTTAAACATGTGTGGTGACACACCATTGTGACATTATTGTAGCAAAACGCTGTATTATTCCTTTTATGCCCTTAAACCAAGTCGTTTGAGTAGCTATCGAGCTGTCCGATGTAAGTTCCCCAAAAAAATCCTGCATCGGATACAGCCGACGTACTACGGGGTTAGCACTCATTACAGACAATGAGTGAATGAACAATGGACATTTTATATTGATTTCATCTCAATTTAAATTAAAATAGTGAACAGCGATCTTGAGTTCTCAAGAAAAAACACTGCATATTGACATTTTTTAATTTTTTTATCTGGATGGTTATTTTTCATGACTGTGATCACTTGCTTCACGTATACAAACTACCAATATGTGAAGGCCTTTTTCTAAAAACTTTCTACCTGTAAGTCTTCTTTTCCAGTCTCCGTTGAAATTGTGTATTTCTCCGTTGGTTATGAGATAATATTTAAACATCCATGACTTGCTTGCTGATGATGGGTACACATACCTTGGAGCAAAAATCAAACGCATTGGAGGTCGGGGGAGGTTTCATCCTCAAGCCCCCACCCCTGGATCCTCCACTGGGTGTCAGACAGTGAGGTGTTCATCAAGCAGATGGTGTATTACCATTCTATACACACCAGTCCAATAAATAAAACTAAGTAATAAGTCAGATATTTTAGTTTCAGGAGGTAGGTGGTGGGGATCAGAATCACACATTTGCATGCATCAGACAAAATGTATAGCTCATGTAATCAGGCAGAACAATTGCAAAATAATAAGTATCAATATTAGTGCCATTTTTCCCAGAAAATAACATGCAGTTAGGACTGAATTTTCAGAAGCAGTGTATCAACAAGACAACAGTTCCAGTGATGAAATGTGATGTCAAGGATGCAGGCCCCCATTCAAATCTTTGTGTAAACTCTAAAATCACAGTTGGCCTACTTTATGCTTTACAATTCCAAATGTTTTTTGCACGTTCAATGGGAGGCATGTTCAGGTCTCTTGTTGAAAATGTAAAAGCATTTTTTTTCAGTCGCTTGCACAATTAGTCTAACGTTAATAGGCAAAAAATTTAAGAACCCCCCCCCTCAAAATTGTAAAATTTTCATCTTTCACATGCCCGTCCCCTCTTTACAACTAGGACGAATTAGCTGTGTTTACAGTAGTTCAAAATCACACTCAGTATTCAAATTTGTGATATTTGTTACCATGATAGTGAAATCTATTAATTCTGTTTAGCGAGACATTAAATTGACACACTGAAATTAAATGACAAGATAACAATGTTTTTTGGGTAATATACAGGGAATATGCATGTCGTCACCCTTTTCATGAAAAGCATGGAACCCATTCCCATCGGCCCCTTACCAAAAAAATGTTTATTGGCAGAAATCAATGTTGTCCACTTTTAAAAAAGAAAACAAATACACTTTTGACCCCTTGGACCAAAAACATGATAAATAAGGAAACATGTTTTGAGAAGTTAACAAACTGGTATTAGATTTTGAGGTATGTGGTCAGAGTCAGTTATGTCCCAGTTTGATTTATTTCAAATTTTAACAGTAAGCAATGATTTTATTTATTTAGTTAGTTTAATATAGACACTATGTTAATCTAATATTTGTTTGGTTATTTGTTTAAAAAAAACTTTAAAAAACATAGTTTTCTTCTCTTGCCAAGACTTATGTATAGCGTTTATACTTTCTGAAAAATATTTTATATTATGTATTACGTTATGTGTATTACAAATATGTTGTAACACTGCGTCCACAGCTTTTGGGGTAAAATCTTTAGAATATTTTACAAAATGGTCTTTATTCTTTATTCATTGTATATGGTAGTCTTCAAATATTCCTTTAATTTACTTTGTATTTATTTATCCAATTCGAGCCAGGAGTATACGTTTGCGTTCAGTCAAATTTAAATCACAAATTTTCTATGTATAGTCGAACAGACTCTCCTAAAATGCAAGTCACTTCTCTTTTTGTGTTATCTACCACAGGAACAAATGAAAAAGTCTTAAGAGAGAAATTTGTAAAAATGCTAAGGTAATTGGTAACTTTAAATAAAGAGTCACAGGTTAAACAAGACTCAAGTTGCAATGAAGATAATCGGTTATTGTTATCTTGCTCAGTTATTTTTCGAGGATATTTTGAAGCTGTTAATATAGAGTAACTCTTATTTGAAACAAATGCGATATGGCATGATTTACATAATTTAACGTCCAGTGTGATGAACAGTTACTGCCGTGATTTTCCATGACTTTGAACTGTTAATGTGTTGTTACACCAGCTTTATATTTTCCCCCAAATAAACTGTTCCAGGTCACACCAAATTTACAAATGTGTATATTTGTATAACTGACGTACATTTAAGAATAAATAACTGCCGAAACTGCAAAACTGTAAAATTGCCATTATTTTGAAGGCATATTACACCCAGATATGTTTTCGGACCCGTGAAAGTTTCAGTTTATTATGTGTCATTATCCGAGAAAATAATGAAAATGCATTCAGATGTTTCGTATTCATTCTTATGTTGATTTGTTTTTGTTTCCGGAGGAACAGCAATTATTTTTGGACATTATTTCACTATTTAACTAATTTGATAGCACATAAGACCAAAATAATAATTATTATCCCGGTTTGATACCGTAATCAATTTAACACCAATAAGTTTTATGTAGACCTGTGATCATTTTTTTTTTGCGAATTTACCGGACTGAATATTACTTTTTAGATACGTCTTGCTTCCCACTATAAAGAAACCGATAACAATTTTAACTGCACAATGTTTATCATGGCTATCATTTCACAAGACTTGCCTTTGTTTACGGAAATCGCGAGGGAATAATTAAGTCCTGTCAGTTTCACTGTGTCGCGCGCTGCTCTCACAGTCGAGTTATGAAAAAAGATTCAAAAATGTTTGGATGGGTTTTTACAAAAATTGCAAGTCGCAGGTGGTCGCAGCTAATTTTGGTATCAAAATGTTACTGAAAGGTTCAACTTCAGGGAAATATGAGACTTTAGGCGGGAATTGGCGGGAATTTCTAGTTCTGCTAAGAAGGAACAAAAACAATTATATTTTATATGTTTTGCTGATGAAATCAAAAGCTAATTTACAATCGACTTAATTTTTAAAACAAAATATAGATCATGCACTGGGTTTACTAAAAAGCCCAATAATGATGTTTTAACATGTTCAGCATATTTTGTCGATAAGTCCACTTTTCCTAATTTTTATGAAATAAATTTTCATTTTAATGAACAATTTTTACATGTTATAATTGTTCTAAAAGAAATTATCATTTTATTGCAATTTTTATAAATTCGACTTTATTTACAAAAACTTATATCATAAAAAATAGGAAAAGTGGACTTATGATTAAGTCAAAATACATTTGAACATGTTATTTTAAATTTATTACCAGCAACCGGCTTTTATCAAAAAGAAATCCAGTTTTTTGAGATGGTAAGGCAGTTCTACAGTCATGAAATATTAATTTGACTTTAAATTGTTTATAAAATAGTCATATGGGTTCTTAGCAACCTTAAAAAGGTTTAAAAAAATAAATACACTCTGGAACATACGCAAATTACCCCCTTTAGCGCACTTTGGTTTCGCCCTGGCCCACTGTGCGTCGCGGGAAAACGTGGATCCGACTTCCCAACGAAACGTCTTACCAACGTTTACAACATGACGTTATAGCCCAACGTTTGTTATATCAGTTGGGTGGACGTCATACTGACATCATATCCACGTTGCCCCGATGGAACAAAATACGTTGGCCCGACTTCACAACAACACGTCTTACCAACGTTAAAAATGTGACATCGGTCCAACGTCTGGTATATTAGTTGAGCCGACGTCAAACCGACACGTCATATCCACGTTAGCCCGATGGAAAAACTTACGTTCTACCAACATTAACATGACAACGTCGACCCAACGGTTTGACGTTTGCATTGCCAACGTCAGCCGACGTTGGTCCAACGTTATCCCAACGTTAGCACGCTATCTGGGTATTGACAATTAATACCCCAAAATGGAGCAAGAGGTTAAAGGGACAAACCACAAAAATGTATGGTCAATTTCGTTATGCATATGGTTGATTAATTTGAAAGGGGATCACCCCGACCATTGGAGCTTACCCTAGGAGTAAGGGTGAACGAAAGGGGATTGGAGCATCATACATAGCCCATGTCAGCTACTCAAATTATACAAAAGTCCACATTGAAATGTACATAGTTCTCTTCGAATGACCAAAAGAGGGCACTATTTTCATAGGTCATAATTAAAATGCAAATATATTCAAAACTGGCAAGTTTCGTGACTGATGTATTATTGATGGCGGTTTCTGAATTATGTGAAAGGAGAGTCGGATGTGACTCATTCATGGTGTTTATGGGTACAAACATCTCAAATCACCTGTTAGTTCATAACGTCCTAACCGACATGCGAAATAACAACCATGTCGACAAAGACACTATGGCATATCTCGATCCAAGCTCACAGGCGTGTCAACAATGTATTTTCTACCGAAACAGGCATACCTTTTGTTGTAAGACAAGCAACTGCTCGTCTTCAACGAACTATAATCCGTTCGTAAAACAAAAAATATGTGAAATAAGCAGTAAACAAGCATTGACATCTGATACAACAAAACCAACAACTCTCGGAAATATTTCCGAAACTACCTTTATTGCCTTCAGAAAGGCTCAAAACATTCGGGGAGAAATTAATCTGAGCAATCCAAATACAGATTCAAAAGGATCATCTGAGAAACTCACCCATCCGATATGATTTATTTGAAAAAACGATGAAAAACTAAGTCAACAAAGATGAAGTGACACTGAATAGGATCGCACCATATATATATATATATATATATATATATATATATATATATATATATATATATATATATTATATATATTATATATTATATATATGTATATGTATATATATATATATATATATATATATATATATATATATATATATATATATATATATATATATATATATATATATATATATATATATATATATATATATATATATATATATATATATATATATATATATATATATATATATATATATATATATATATATATATATATAAACGGTTCGCGAGCAAAGACAAATTGGCTGATGCCGGACTCGAACCCGCGACCTCTCGAATACCAGACGAGCGCTCTACCAACTGAGCTAACCAGCCCCTATGTTGGTGGGCGGTCCACTTATGCCAATTATCTATTGCTCTATGGGGCCAGGTCAGAGGCCAAACCATATCTGCCGAGTAGCCAGGGATCAAGCCCCGGTCAGATGCAAACAATCCGGGTAACGGCAGTAGCGGGGATCACACAAACAGGACACAAGCCTTTTATGTGGTTGTACACAAAGTAGATTTATATGGGTAAACTGACCTGAAATATTATATAAACGGTTCGCGAGCAAAGACAAATTGGCTGATGCCGGATTCGAACCCGCGACCTCTCGAATACCAGACGAGCGCTCTACCAACTGAGCTAATCAGCCCCTATGTTGGTGGGCGGTCCACTTATGCCAATTATCTATTGCTCTATGGGGCCAGGTCAGAGGCCAAACCATATCTGCCGAGTAGCCAGGGATCAAGCCCCAGTCAGATGCAAACAACCCGGTAACGGCAGTAGTGGGATATATATATATATATATATATATATATATATATATATATATATATATATATATATATATATATATATATATATATATATATATATATATATATATATATATATATATATATTTTGATAGTAAACATGTTTTAATTTCGTCGCCAGACGTAAATTCAGTTAAGAAAAACAATTTCTAGCTTGATGCTGCGTGATTGGAATGTATGAGATAGAATATACTTACAAGTATTGGAAAGGCTCAAAACATTCGGGAACAATTAATCCGAGAAAATCTCACAAATACAGATTCAAAAGGATCTACTGAGAAACTCACTCCCACCACATATGATTTTGGCTTTTATAAAGAACTACATGAAACACTAAAAGTCAACAGGGATGAAGTGTCACTGAATGGAATAAATATAATTTGATAGTAACAATGTTTTATTTTCGTCGTCAGACGTGAATTCAGTTATGAAAAAACAATTGCTGGCTTGGTGCTGTGTCATTGGAATGTATGAGATGCAATACTTACAAGACTTCGAGCTGTACTAGACCATCAAATGTTCCATTGGCAATTGTGCTGATGTTGTTGTTTTGAAGCAATCTAAGATGGGGAAACGAAGTAGGGTTAAAACATCGAATTAAATATTGTATACATTGCTCAATTTCAAATGAATCTAGAAAAATACTATTGTAAAACAAATATGTATTTGTAACGGCAATCAATTCAACTAATTTAAAAACAAACAAAGTAAATTAATGTACAATGTTAAACGAAATGTATATAGCAATGAAAGAACATCAAATTTATCAGAAAATAAGTACCCAAATAATTATGCAGACATATTCAAAAGTAAAGGACTTATGTCGAATAATAACAGCATATATATTATTTGTATAAGAAGCTTTAAAGCGCCCCACAACTGACTCTGTTTTCACCATTCTGTCAATACTGTTCCAGAGGCGTGGCCCGTAATTTGTTTTAAATGTTCATTATGTAGTATGTGGGAGTGAACGGCAGAAAGAGATTGTGTTGTGATCTGGTGGAATATCCATGAATATCATAGAATAGGATGAAAACATCTTGAGGAAGAAGTTGGTCAGTATACATGTACATGAAGATCCCAGTACGCAGTTTATTAACAGGCCTATCAATGTGTGTTAATGTGCACAGTGTAGAGAAAAAAAGGAGCAGGGTGCATTTTCTGATGGCCATTTTTTGAATAGGAAGTAGAGAGTTGTTAGAACGAGCCCAAACAATAATACAATAGTTAAGATAAGGGATGATTTACATGTTGTATATGGATAATAAGATAGATAGAGGAAGACAATAACAAACTTTTTCATCTTAAATAATACCTATTCAAAGAATGTTGTAAACTGGACCTCATTGTTATAGGTATAACATCCAATATAGAGAGAGCTAGAATAAGGACTGTTATTTACTGAAGAACACGCTCTTTGTTTTATTGGGATTCAACGATTATTACATTTGAACCAGGATGAGACATTGGTGAGATCAGTGTTGGCGGTAGGTATGGTTGGGACGGGAACAGATAATGGCAGTGTCGTCTGCAAAAAAGTGCAGAGGAACACATTTCCTCAATAAGCTTATGATAAAAGTGTGCCGTATCAAAAACACCAACAAATGTGCCGCCTAACACAAATCAATTGTCGCTGGTTGAGTCGGCAAATTAAGAAAAAGTTTTGCCCCAAATATAATGTCTAAAAGCGGGTTAGGCTGTGCAACCCAGGGTGTGCCCCCATATGGCCAAATCCTGAACCCGCCCATCCCCTAACTTCTCAGCAGCTATGGACACTCATGCCAACACCCACTGTGTAATGCAGTCCAAAAATGACTAATGGTGTATTCATACAATATCATACTTATGTTTATAAACTTCATACATATGGCATTCGGCCCTTTCTTCCTTCAACGACAAAGAAGCAATTCTACCCATGGATGTATCACACTAGTCAAGCCCACATAGTAACAAAACAAGACAATGAGAGAATACATCAATCACCTTGTGATACAAGGCAATGTTGGATCTAGGATTTGAAAAAATGGGGGTGCATCTTGGGTCGCACAGCCTCATCCTGCTTTTAGACATCATTTTAGGGGCAAAACAATTTTGTGAGTAAAAAATGTCTTAGAGTAAAAAATAAAACAAAATAACATACAACAAAATAAAAGAAAATAATAAAAAAACAGAAAAATCATTTTTAAAATTTTTAAATCCAGCTCGAAACGAGCTTCATATGTATTGGTTCTAGGCGCTCTCTTATGCAATAATGAGAGTTTTCAAGTTTGTGATATATTCTGGCTAACGGTGCTCAGCAGTGTGTCATGAGTGCTTTATGACAACTTATTTTACTGTAGAATACTCCTTAGGATTCAGGGTAGTCATACTTAATTATTTTGGGCATGATTTTGCATGGGCCATTAAAATAGTGCGGGACAATTATTGATATACTGCGTCCCACACTGTAAAAAGTGGGAATGCATGTCCCCAGTAATATTAGCCTCAAATCAAAACCGATAGACGCCAATGGTCAATTCTTGTTCCAGTAACCTATACAAGTCTGTCCAAGATTGCAGATTCGCCTCTATGCAAGCGCGTACCTGCAGCGTAGGGGCCTGCCTTCAATACAACATTCATAGTTACGAAATAAATTGACTTTGGACGCTTTTGGTGCATTCAGATTGCTTCATTAATATATTTGGTGTTGCAAGAAAAACGGTAGACTCGTTCTAAGTAGCCAGTATATGCTAATATAATTATTTATTTTTAAAAATTTATTTATGGGCCATCAAAAATTGGGGGACATGTGAGATGCTGTCCCCACCCTCTAAAAAGGTTTGGAACGTGCCCTCCTCCCCCACTGATCGACGCCCATGGACCATTTGTCAAACAAACTGGCCAGCCAACCTCATTGTAAGAACACTACAGAAAAATAAACCATTGTCTTCACCAATTTATGTAAGTTGCATGAAATTCGATGGGAAAGCTAAAGCAGCGTGGTTTACCCATTCCAGCTGCGTCGTTTTATTAATTTGGTTTAACTGGAAATAAAATAAAACAAACAAGACTAGACAAGTTGTCAATAAGTGTGAAAAGTATCGCTGCGGAACCAAGAATGCATTAATTAAAAACAATTTTGATACAAATATTAATGTATAATGTTCAAATAGAGTTTGGACTGTTTATTTCATTCCTTTATTCACAGTGAAGTGATCTGTTATGGAACTACTTCTTGAATGTAGCGCAGTAATAGTTTGCATAGTAATTAGGGTGATTAGACTTTATATACTTGGGCACGGCTTTTGAATGATCAGTAGCTGTCAGGCTGACCTAGGCGCCGCCACCCATTCATTTTGTTGGTATGTGAGTTTATTTACGTTAATAATAAATTATTGTTGTAAAGCTTATGTTGTATACTTAGTAATTTATTTGAGTCAGATTGTTTCCGGTTTGGCTAGTTTCAAGCCATAACCGATCATTAAATAAACAAAAATACCGTTCTATTATTTTGGTTTAATTCCACAAGCGGATAGGTTATCCTAGTCATGCCGCCTGCACACAATTTAAAAACCGGACAGTGTCGATTTTTGAAGAGGAGGCATGTGTTACGGACTACATTACTGGCGTATAGATATTGTGCATACTAATAAGGGAACCCGAACTACTTGAGTCAGGACACGGCTGGCTTTGGTGAAGTGTTAAGTGTTCTAAACACTCTCTTGACTTGTATTATTGTGATTGGGTTGAGTAAATAAATTATGATGAAAACGGTCGGAAGTAGTTTCTTTGTTGTAATTTTATTTAATTGTTTTAGTTTAAGACCGAATATCCCAGTTAGCAATGATAAGCTGTTTTATTAATATTCTTTCTTATCATCCTGATGTTGCTTCATTGGTCAATATCCTCAATACTAAGTTATACAAATCTGTTATCTCAGTCCAAAATAGAGCAATTCGTATTTGTATACTATCTGATCCTCGTGATCACACTGCACCATTGATTGTTAAATTACGAACACTGGCACTAGGGTTCAGGTATATTCACTTGCTAGACATGCTGACTCCAAAAGTACTGTTCAACAATGCTTTGGACAATTTATTTGAGTGTATCAATTACAAACTAACCCGGCAGTGGTAAGGTAAGGTATAGCATGGGAGTTTACAAAATACAACGGTATCATTATGCACAAAACATTCAAACAACCTCCTTCCCCGCATCTTCTCATCCTATTTCACGTCAGTTAATGACATTCACCAATGCATACCAGATCACGTGATGCACCTAACATAACCAAAGATGAAACCAGATCAATATACCCGTCTCTATGTCTTATCTAAAGTGTGTCCATCAAGTTTATCATTCATTTTGCAGTGATCTAATTTTATATCTCCGTCATACGTAAATTCTGTCAAAATTAATTTGTGGTTGGTTCCCGTTTTCTAGAGCGTAAGTGTGGAAGGTTTATCTGCCTGATAACTTCATCAATGACCAGCAGATTACTTCTGATTACTTCAGATTACCCTCTGATATGGCTGACACATTAATGATTGTTTCTCTAATATCGGTTCGACACTTGCTAGCAAGATTCACATTACTAACATACACTTTCCCCCGATTTTATGCACACCTCTTAAACCTGTTTTCCTCTTTTCCTTCCACAATATGCGTTAGTCTACTACGCATGCGCTTTACGAAGCAATCGGGGAACAGTCGCACGGGTGTAATACGCACGCGCGAACATCGCCCAATACACATGAAAAGATGGCGGCACACGTAAATGTCAATTTGCGTTTTCCCGAGCTCATTATTGTAATGGACTGTATATTTATGAGGTATAGTAAAACAAATATAACATGGTTTATTTCGGGTGGACAGTCGATATTACACTGTAAACATAAATTAGTCATTTTGACTAATAAAAATTAGTCCTGCCCTACGTCTGAAATGACTAATAAAAATTAGTCAGACAAGCCAGATGACTAACATTAATTAGTCAAATACAAGACAAATATTAGTCAAATGTGACTTATTTTAATTAGTCATCTGACTAAATCCAAAAACGTCTGAAATGACTAAACGTTAGTCATCTGACTTTTGCAATTAGTCACACGACTAAGGCTTCATTTCATGTACAAACTAAAGAAATTAAGCAAATTAAATCATATAATTTTGTCAAAAATATTTATTTCAATGTAATCGGGTTTTACCTTCACTTAACTGTGTAACAAAATGTGTATACTCTTAAAAGAAAGTTTGAATACATTGCATCTTCACAAAGACCTTGTATTACGGGTTACTCCTCGTTGAGGTATCATGCAGCTTTAAAAGTGTATTTTTTTTCTTTTTTTTCTTAGATATGTGATGTGTCATACATCACATACCGGTATCTAAAAATATAAAAAAATAAAAAAATAAAAACACTTTTAAAGCTGCATGATACCTCAACGAGGTATAACCCGTAATACAAAGTCTTGTTCTTTGGTTTGAATAAAAGTACATTAATAAAACATAATAACTATAAAGTAAAAAAAGTAAATTAAATATATCCACAAGTTCAGCTTCAGTGAATCTCTTCAAATTGCAATAAGTTGGCAAAACAGCAAAACAAATGTAGACACGAGGAATATATGCCACATCTGTTTATTACCCCACCCCCCAGTAGTTGGGTTGCAACAGCAAAGGCGGAGATAATAAGCGCACCCCCCCCTCCACACACACACACACACACACACACAATAGTAGTACATACATTTTTGCAATCCAGGTTTCTTAGTGGCAAGTAAATTTAGTAACTTACAATTTTGTGCAGTAAATATAAAAACCATGTTCAAATATAATGCAACTATAATGTAGCACAAGTTATTGTAAACATAAAAGTATAACTGGTTTGCATTTAAACTTATAAACTGAGTGATAAAATGACAAATGTAATCGAATGAGTCAGAGTGTAACAAACCTCATACATGTACCATTACTCAAATTAAATTACAAATTGAAATAAGGTTTGGCCCTTCCAGACATTGCTTATTACCTTATAAAATTAGGGTGATATTGCAAAGGAACATTATTTTGGCAAGTGATTTTCCGTTTTAATGAAAAAGGCAATAATAAATCTCACGAATAGCACCATAACTGATTCCAAATGTGTTGTAAATTGAAAACCAGGGAGTCTTAATTTTTCACACATTCAGTGAATTCAAAGACACCAAGACAACCCTCTGGCTAAACCCATGTTGTTGGTCACATTACTTGTCAAGATGCTGGTTTAATCTCTCTCAAGTAATGTGACCACTGCACGTTCGATCTTCACATTATCCTGTACATTCAGGATAACTTTCTAGAAGAAGGTTAGCGTCTTCTTAAAACTTGCTGGATATGCCAAGTTGAAAATATAAAAACAGGCCAGGTATCTGAGAGGTCCGAATCGTCTCATTTAATGTATGGTGCGCCATCTTCCTGTATATCAATGAGAACATAACACCAAAAATACTTTACAATTAGATTGTGCGATGTCTTTTAGGCAAATGATGTCTTTTAGGCAAATGATATTCAACAGATGTTTTGTGAGCGCAACAGCTCCAGTTCCAAATGTAGCAGAAAAGGAGGTCACAACCAAAAACCAGTGGTTGAACTGCCACTATGCTTTTGAACAGCTCTCAACATGAATCAGGAGACAGCTCCTCATTGAGGTGTAAAAGCATGAAAGAGTAAATCTTGCTGGAATGCCCATGAACTACAGGGCTGGTGTTACCACTGCTGTAAAAAGTTCAAATTGGGTATAAGCATTCTCAGAATATACTGACTGGAATGTCAAATATAAAAAAATTCTCAAAACCACTTCACTCCAAAGGAGTATATGCAGTTTCACAGCGTTGCATATAAGGTACCCGAAAACTCCTTAGATTGTTTATAAACTACAGAAGCCTCAATTTATGTTTAAATGTTTAATTTATTCAATACAATATTTTCAAGCTACACTGTAGTTCTTTGCATATCAAACACAACACACATTATGTACTTACACTCTCCTTAGCAAGTAGCAACATACTGCTTGTCTTTTCTCTTAACAAAGCCGGAATACCAAGTATGACTGCGACAGAAGTTGCCTCTGAAACAATGTTTATAAAAGACCACATTTAGTACAAAAATAATCAATCATTTGACAAAAGCTTCTTATTTAAAGCCCCTCTACAATATTATTATTGGCAACTCTGATTGACTAACCATGCTTAAGTTTCACCCAAGTGCAAATGTGCTCACATTATGGATAAAACCTAGAAAAACTGAAATGGTGATTGTTGAGGTGAATCACCAAGACAGCAATTTCAGAATTCTGTTTTTCTGTCTGAATCTTATTTTCATAATTTCTCTTAAATGTCTGCACTTCAGGCAGAATAACTTTAAATCACATAATCTTCACATCAATTAAGACTTGCTTACATTTATTTTATTCTGGAATAGTGGAACTAATAATGTTGTATAGGGGCTTTAACTAGGTTTATCATCCTAAAACCAACTGACCTTTTCTAGCAATTCCATCCCATTGCAGAGGGATGTTATCCAGAGCCTTCTGATGCAAGTCTTCCAATTTCCTGGCCGACCCAAACAGCTTCAGGATGGCACTTTCATACTTCTTCAGGCCTTCATCCAGAAGTTCTTCTACTCCAGCTCTTGTTCCCTGCAGTCTCTTGAACTCGGATAGCATCTGTTAATATCAAATCAAGAAAAAAAATATTTAAAAAAAATTACAAATCGAAATATGAAACCCACATTTGCTCTTTAAGTTACAGGCCTCTTTACATGTAATGTCCACTTTATATTTAATCATTTTATTATTATTTCTCTAATAAATATTTATTTGCTTTTTAGCACTGATTGACTGAATATAATTTTTTTTTTTTAATGGAAGCGATATAAAGCTCATAAAAGTAGTAGGCCTAGTAGTCTGCATTTCTTTATTTAATGAAAAAACAGTAACAATTATATTTACATTTATTTTATGCAATTAAATTTTCTAAGTCATTGACCAAGCTAAACAAATGTATTTATCAAAACTAATGAAATAAAAAATAAAAACAATAGAAAATAATAGAAAATAATAAAGAAATAAAGAAACTTAAATAAAGAAATCAAATAAAGAATTGAGGAAATAAGGAAGTTAAATAAAGAAATGAGTAAAAAAGGAAATTAAGAAATAATAAAAAAACAAATGCAAGATTATAATGTGGGTCATTCCCAACCCCTACAAACGTAAACAGTGACAAAAACCTAACACAATGGTGCGGTCTGATGTCATTGCGCAGGCATCTTCGGACGGAGAAAATCGGTTATTTTTGCGAAGAAAAACTATTTTTCCTTGAAAAATAAGTATGCATGAAAGTGCAAATAATTTTGAGCCGTGTTTCCAGATACACTCTGGCAATAAATACCGCATTTGAAGGTATTTTGTAACTTGTTGTCTTGAGTTGTCGTGGAGTTGTATTGAGTTGTCGTGGAACCGTCGAGTTGACGCTAAATAGTGTGACCGAAAATAAGGCCTCAACTAATAAAACATTCACTTAATACAACGAAAACTGGACTTACCTTGCAGTTGATGACATTCCTGAGTTCGTTGACATTATTTTGATGTTTGATGGCTTTGATGAATGCAAGATTGCAGTAGATTATGACAGCGTTCTAGCAAACAATATTGCTGTGCACACAATAAGCAATCGAACAATGCATTAACACGTCGATACAATGGCGGCCAATAATGCAAACGTGGCGCGGTTCAATTTCAATGGTACCCGTTCAATGCATGGACAATACGCAAACCGCAAACTACCAGTTGCGTTCAACCAATAGGAACTTAGCAGTTGCATAACCGTACCAATTTCGTTTTTCTTAGTCGTATGACGAGACACATTAGTCATTGACGAAGTAATAATGTTCCCATCCAGGCAAATTATTTGTGATTTTGTCACCGATTTGAAAGAAATAACATTCAATTATCACTGAATGAATCAAATGGTACACAAAATGTATCACAACAAATTATCATGACCATTTTCATATGAATTTAATACTACAAAAATGTTTAAAAATATGTGTTAATGAAAAAGATCATAAGTCCGAATGACTTGAAATAAACCCCAGCGAAAATTCATTCTGTTTTGTTCATAACGAATGACTTATTTTTATTAGTCACAAACATCAGCAATGACTAACCTAAATTGGTCATTTGTGACTAAACATTAGTCCTACGTTGATTTAATTAGTCATTGAGACTTGACTAATCTAAATTAGTCGTTTTGACTAATTTATGAGCACCAATGACTAACTTATGTTTACAGTGTAGCTCCCCTCGGTATTGGAAGTTGACAAACTAGTTCCCTCGGCTTCGCCTCGGGAACTAGTTTGTCAGCTTCCAATATCTCGGGGAACTAATATCGACTGTCCACCCTCAAACCATGTTATATTTGTATATTAATTCTGTTGTTCAGCTACTTAATGTTCACCCTACGGGTTATGTTTACGTTTTTGATACACGATCCGTCGCCGCAGAGTGCTGCGGACAAAAAATGCAAACGTTCTACTCGGGTGGGATTCGAATCTACAATCCCCGCGTTCCAACGTAGATGTCTTAGCAACTACACCACCGTGGCACCCGCCGGTATGGAGGCAAAGGTTGAATTAAAAAACATTGGGGGAAAAAAAAAAACAATATTAAAAAAATAATAAAATTGTATTGTTGGTTTTACCCTAATGTGTGATAAACACAGCATACTCTGTTTCCTGACGGGTGGGACTCGAATCTACGACACCCGCATTCCACAGCAGGTGTCTTATCCACTATACCACCGTGGTATCCGCTGATAAGACCCCAGTTTGATCCCATTCATCCGTCGATGGATAATGTAACCACGGTTCACAACTAAACAATAAAGGAGAGTCACTCACTTCCTTTCTATTTTGGTTTCGATGGATCACCGTTGGATTTTTCGTCAAAATAACGGAATGAGGGCATGAAAACAAATTGAAGAGGCTTGTATGTTGTTTGTGTATCCTAATGCGCTTTTCGCGTTGAACACAAACTCTCTTTTGGGAACTTATGGACCAAAATGGCATAGTGAATCGTCGCGGTGAACCGTGTACGGTGCACGCTACAATAAAGTTCTGTTTTGCGCAAGCACATTGCAGCCATGCATCGTCCTTATACAATACTTTATGAACTAATATTCTTATGGATGAATAAAATTGCACCCAGAAACATGTTATCACTGAAAAGAGAGTTCGTGTTCGTGTACACAAACAACATATAAGCCTCTTCAAGGGAGTGACTCTCCTTTTTCTTTATTGTACAATGGTGAACCGTGCTTACACTATCCATCGACAGATTAAAGGAATCGAACTGGGGCTTTTGCTGGTTACCACGGTGGTCTAGTGGTTAAGACAACTGATCTGGAATGTGGGGATCGTAGGTTCGAATCCCACCAAAGTAGAATGTTTGTGTAATTTTGTCCGCAACACCTACAATAAAGCTTAATTGTACACGTTTCCCAAAAAATCAAAAGCGATAGTTAATGCTCGAAGCCTTCTCGATTTTTAGTAAACTTTTGTCAGATTACTTTCGAACTACGTTATCGTTTGTATGATTTCATCACTCTGTGTAGCCTCATTTGTGTTTTCTCTTTTGGTATAAGTAAGCTTGCTATATTTTGTATTGTAAGTTTATCCTCGAGGTTACTCTCTTCTGTGATTTAAACTTGTATCCGCAAAGTTCAAGATGTATGAATTCACTCCTCGATATAGTCTTTATTTTGATTATTAGTCACTTCGTAGCCTATGTATCATAATCTTGTTTTAGCCAGTGTATCTGATATGAGATGTATTTCTGCAAGGAGGATTAGGATTGTCTAACTCGATAATTGTAGTGTTGCAATTGACTTTTCCCATTATTTAACATTTCGTAGTTATTGATATTGATCATTATTGACAAATGATCAAGCTATATTTCCTATTACTCGTTATGGCTAAATAAGTATTCTCAAGAGTTAATTTAATATGCGTCAGTAACCCTATTGAATAGGCCTATGTTATTTTGTACAAGAACATAGTATCCATATCAGGGCAAGTATGTGTAGTAGACTTGAATTCCTTTACTTTTAGAATCATAAGTCATAAACGGCAGTTGCATGCACTGCACTATTGCACGGTATCAGTTACATTGAACTAAATCTAAATTTAGTACATCAACATTACTCCTACATTTAATTATAAACCAGAGTGAGATTATTGATGAAGTTTTCCTTCCTACCATGATGAGCCAACTCTCTGAACTAGTATCCCAAATTACCGACGGATGTTTGATAATGGCTTTTACTTATTTTTACCACTATTTAAATTAGAGTTAGTTTTCTAACAGTTTATTTTAAATAAGAAGCAAATAAAATCGGAAGGTTGCATTAAGATCAAAGTCCTCTCGATTTTTAGTAAATGTTTGTCAAATAACTTTCAGAATTGAGTTATCGTTTGAATGATTTAATCACTCTATCGCCTCATTTGTGTTGTGCTATGTTTAGTACAGTGTGCTGTTTTAGGTATCGCTTTGAAAAGCCGACCTGGTTTGTCTCTTCACGTATCCATGTCTCTGTTCTAATCTCGGATTATCATCCCCTAGACCCTGACTGACTTGGTATCTCTGGAGTTTGGACCAAGTCAAATCAAGATCAAGTCTATCGAGTCAAGCTGAGTTCTAATAATTGAGTTATATTTAATGCTCACTGTAATTGTGTCATTGATTGGTTTGCTTCCAAGCACTTATGTGGTTTAACTTTGTATACGCGATACAATATGTCCAGTAGTATGATATAAGAGATTTCACTGTTTTTGGTTTTGCTTCCTAGCATTCCAATGGCTCAATTTGTAATGAAATAACGTTTCATTCACTCGATTAAGTTCCATATTTTCTTTTACAAGCTAATCGTTTGGTTGTTCTATTAACTGATACGTCATGGATAAGTTTACACCACTGATGATATTGCTTATGATTGCATATTATATTACCTTCTTATTGATTATTAAGAAGCTTTCGCTGATTGGACCATACTATAAATATTGTGCATACTAATTCGGAGGCATGGATTTCTTAAGCCAGTGCGCAGCTTTTGAATGACAGTAACTGTCAGGCTGAAGGGCTTGGTGTTCTGTATGCTGTACACTCTCTGATGTGGTAAAACGTAAATATTGTGAGTTAAGTAAATAAACAATAATGAAACAGTTGGAACTATTTTGTTGGTTCTAATTTAAGTAGTGTTTAATGAGTGTTTTAGGTTAAGACCGACGATCCTGTTTGTTGTTAATAACTCGAATATTTATGTTTTTTATATCTTAATAGGTTTTTGGAATGTTGGGTTTGGTATTTGTAGATTTGAATCCAATCAGGTGTATGACCTAATTATTGTTATGTTACATTATTTTATTGTACAAACAAGGCTTTATGTAGGCCTACTAGTAAGTCTCAAGTAAGTCTCAAGTCCCTAGGATCAAGTCTTGTATCTTTGACTACATGCGTGCCTTGGAAAATAGACAGATGGAGACATATTGTCTACTGGATAAACCTCCCCCAGCGCCTGAGAGTGAAGATTCCAATAGTGAATTCAGTAAATAAAAATAATATAGATTAATGACTCACAGTTGTTTAATACAAAAAGCCTCTTTCAGATAGTGTTATTTTTTTATCATTTTATATAATAAAAAAGCAATAATAATAATAATAATAATAATAATAATAAACATTAAATAAATATAATGTTGAAAGTGAAATAGATACAACATTAGTTGCTGTTAAATTGTTACACGTATACATTATTCTATCTGATGTGTTTTAATCTTACACAAACATTGAATCATTACCTTTATTTACAAAAATAATGTTGAAATGCAAATGCAAGTTTATTTTTTAAACTAATGGATTTAAAGTAATGCATGTTACCTAGTACATATTCTGTATCTTCCCTGATACAATGTGATCTGTCATACGTTTTGTCAGTCATGTGTTTTACCAAAGCTTAATGTGGGTATGTAAACATGTATTTTAGAGGAATACATACACCAGTGTAAAAGTTACCTTTACTCTAGCAAACATTACGGTAGTGGGCCGATACTGGCTTACTATGTGCTTGTTCTGGCAGTACCGCGAGGTACAAAACCAGAACTGGACCAATACTGGCTGCCCATAAACGAGGAGAGTCGCTAGCTCAATTATGGCACACAGTATTGTGGCCCGGTACCTGGCCAGTAATAAAATTGCCCTTACCAATATGTAAATGATCTGACCTTAATTTGACCTAGCTTTGTGCTCGAATCATTTCCAAGGTTTCAGTATGTGACAATCAGTGATTTTAGCCAATTTTCTAAAAAATGATTGTTAATTTTATGATCAAAAAACGTCTAGATTTTATTGTCTTCTTCTATTTTACTGTAAAAATTACAATCAAAATATAAAATATATGCAATACAAGTACAACTGCAAGTCACCATAACTAATAAGAGATTTGGAAAGACAGTACATATAAATGATAGGCCTACATGCGATGTATATGAAGAGGGGTGGTTGAAAAAGGAACCGACTACGCGGACGTGTCGGTAAGTGAAAGAAAATGTGTAAAAAATAATGGCATTAATTAATTAACTCCAATTTGCAGATCAACAAGGAACTCAGCGTCAATGTCGTTTCATTCTGGGACAATCATGACATAATTGTAATGGCCCAACACAGAAGTGTCAGAATAGGTATAGAACAATGACCCCCTGTACCGTGCCAGTAATGGCAACTGAATTGAACCGATTAATTGCTATACTGGGTCACTGCCATCAGCCAGCATTAGTCTGTGATCGTGTGTATACGACCGGGTCAATAATGAAATATTTGCTCGGTTAATTCATAAAGTTTATTAGTTTTTTTATTCACAAGTGAAAGGTTTTAAGTGCTGACGGTTCAACAGTATTTGCCAAAAAAGCCTAAGATTTCAGGGACTCAGCTGGAATATTTTTTCGTTAGGAAACATTAATAATTTCATAGCAAATTAGACCTTTCATGTTTCATTTATCCTGTATTAAACTGATTATTAGTCTGTTATATAGCAAAATGGATGAAAAAAGGAGCATCATAAGTTACAACATTAGTAAAAGTGTCAAACAAAGACAATTTTTGCTTTGCCTTGATTTAAGTTACCAAAATAAATTAACCACATGGTTTAGTAAAAAAAGATTAATGGATTTAAATATTTTAACAACATTTTGCGGGTAGGCAGAGGTAGATCTAGAGCGCTCCAATGGAGCAAGAGGTTAGAGGGACAAACTACAAAAATGTATGGTCAATTTCGTTATGCGCATGGTTGATAATTTGAAAGGGGAACACCCCCGACCCTTGGAGCTTTCCCTGGGAGTAAGGGTGAAAGAAAGGTGATTGGAGCATCAGACATGCAGTGAGCAGTCAATCCTGGTAATGTGATTCTTTTACAATAAAATCATTAGATATTGCTTCAAATCTTGAACACCTCTTCACCAAACCAACCCTGACCCACACTGGACCAATTTGACATCTTTGACATGAACATAGCCCATGTCAGCTACTCAAATTATACAAAAGTCCCCATTGAAATGTACACAGTTCTCTTTGAATGAAGAGGGCACTATTTTCATAGGTCATAAATAAAATGCAAATATATTCAAAACTGGCAAGTTTCGTGACTGATTTATTATTGATGGAGGTTTCTGAATTATGTGAAACGAGAGTCGGATGTGACTCATTCATGGTGTTTATGGGTACAAACATCTCAAATCACCTATTAGTTCATAATGTGCTAACCGACATGTGAAACAACAACCATGTCGACAAACACACTCTGGCATATCTCAATCCACGCTCACAGGCATGTCAACAATGTATTTTCTACTGAAACAGGCATAGACCTACCTTTTGTTGGAAGACCATAATAAGTGGATGTTCGAGTCAAAATCTCAGAATTTGTAGATCATTTTCTATTCCCAATAGTAACCGCCCAACCTACATATGTCCGTGACACAGCAGACATAGTGCGGAAACTCCAATGATAAGATGTACTTATCACAAGTATTGATGTTGTTTCAATGTACACAAAAATCCGCCAAACCGAGGTAATAAACTGTATGCAATGCCCTCGACCAAACCAACCATCCATATGTCATCAACAAACCACCTTCCGAATACATCCGGAAATACATCCGGAAATACATCTGGAACTAATACTCAACAGAAATTGTTTCCAATTTGTAAATAATTTCTACCTCCAGAAAATCGGTTGTGCAATGGGCTCAACAGAAATTTGTGTCCAGAAATTTGTGTCATAACATTACATGATCTCGAAAATTAAAAAAATCCTACAACAGGCTGATAATATCGTTTTTGGTGACACTGTAAAGATACTAGTCACTTATAGTGGCGACTAAAATTCACATAGGAGGCCTCACAAACATCAGTCGATTATCTTGTCTTAAACCATTTTCAAAGTAAAACGCTTCCGTGAAACTGGCATCCGAGATACAAAGGTGTACACCAAACCTACAGAACATACAAGTTTCTGCACAAAACCTCAACCCATGTGTTCAAACCATTTATCTACTGAGAAACTCTCCGATATGCTAGAAATACCAACAATGAGAACGATTTCACATAAAAAGTCAAAATTTTCTCTCAAAAATTATTAGCCAGAGTCTATAGGCCTACTCAAACTGAGATAAGCAACGCAACATAAAGTGTCACTGGCCAACTGATTCACAAAATTAATTACCAAAAGGCAAACAAAACAAAGAAGCACCGCTCGTCTTCTCAACGAACTATAATCTGTTCGTAAAACACAAATATGTGGAATAAGCAGTAAACAAGCATTACCATCTGATACAACAAAACCAACAACTCTCGGAAATACTTCCAAAACTACCTATTGTTGCCTTCAGAAATGCTCAAAACATTCGGGAGAAATTAATCCGAGCAAATCTCACAAATACAGATTGAAAAGGATCAACTAAGAAACTCACTCCCACCCGATATGAATTTGGCTTTTTTGAAAAACCAGATAAAAAACTAAGTCAACAAAGATGAAGTGACACTGAATGGGATCGCACCATCATATTTTACTCAGTATGGATAAATATATTTTGATAGTAAACATGTTTTATTTTCGTCGTCAGACGTAAATTCAGTTAAGAAAAACAATTTCCGGCTTGATGCTGCGTGATTGGAATGTATAAGATAGAATATACTTACAAGTATTGGAGCTGTGATAGACCATCAAATGCTTCATTGTCAATTGTGCTGATATTGTTGTTTTTAAGCGATCTAAGATGGGGAAACGAAGTAGGATTAAAACATCGAATTAAATCTTGTATACATTGCTCAATTTCAAATAAATCTTGAAAAATACTATTGTAAAATAAAATAATAATTGTAACGGCAATCAATTAAATTAAATTTACAAACAAAGTAAATCAATGTACAATGTTGAACGAAATGTTTATAGCAATGAAAGAACATCAAATTGATAAGAAAATAAGTACCCAAATAATTATGGAGGCATATTCAAAAGCAAAGGACTTATGTCGAATAATAGCATCATAGATGTTCTTTGTATAGGAAGCTTTAAAGCGCCCCACAAGTGACTCTGTTTTCACCATTCTGTCAATACTGTTCCAGTGGCGTGGCCCGTAAAATTAAAAAAATGGTCATAAAGTAGTATGTGGGAGTGAACGGCAGAAAGAGATTGTGTTGTGATCTGGTGGAATATCCATGACTATCACAGACTGCAGTAAAATAGTTAGAAAAACTCTTGAGGAAGAAGTTGGTCAGTATACTTGTACATCCCAGTACGCAGTTTATTAACAGGCTCAGTGCTCAGTGTAGAGAAAAAGGAGCAGGGTGCATATTCTGATGGCCATTTTTTGAATAGGAAGTAGACAGTTGTTTGAACGAGCCCAAACAATATTACAATAGTTCAGATAAGAGATGATTTTAAATGTTGTATGTGGATAATAAGATAGATAGTACCTTAAATAATACCTATTCAAAGAATGTTGTAAACTGGACCTCATTGTTGCAGGTATAACATCCAATATAGAGAGATAGAATAAGGACTGTTATTTACTGAAGAACACGCTCTTTGTTTTATTGGGATTCAACGATTATTACATTTGAACCAGGATGAGACATTGGTGAGATCAGTGTTGATGGTAGGTAGCCTATGGTTGGGATGGGAACAGGTAATGGTAGTGTCGTCTGCAAAAAAAGTTCAGAGGAACACATTTCCTCAATAAGCTTTTGATAAAAGTTTTGAACAAATGTGCCGCATAACACCCATGTGTGTCGATCGGTGGGACATGTCCCCCACACTTTTTCAAATGTCCCCCTGTTTTTGCAACACTAAAATTGTTAATAAAGCGCTCAGAATGCATCACAGATCATCCAGAGTAATTTGTCGTGACCCTGAAGCAATTCTACCCATGGATGTATCACACTAGTCAAGCCCACATAGTAACAAAACAAGACAATGAGAGTATATATCAATTACCTTGTGATACAAAGTTTTGACCCCTTGGACAAAAAACATGATAAATAAAGAAGCATGTTTTGAGAAGTTAACAAACTGGTATTAGATTTTGAGGTTTGTGGTCAGTCAGTTATGTCCCAGTTTGATTTATTTAAAATTTTAACAGTAAGCAATGATTTTATTTATTTAGTTAGTTTAATATAGACACTATGTTGATCATTTTCTTTGGTAATTTTTTTTGAAAACTAAAAAAAAAAAGAGCTCAGTTTTCTTCTCTTGCCAAAACCTATGTACAGCGTTTAAACTTTTTGAAAAATATTTTATATCATGTATTGCGTTATGTGTATTAAAATATGTTTTAACACTGTGTCCACAGCTTTTGGTGTAAAATATTTAAAGGAAAATTTTACAAAATGGTCTTTATTCTTTATTCATTGTATATGGTAGTCTTCAAATCGTATTTCTTTATCCAATTCGAGCCAGGAGTATACGTGTACGTTCAGTCAAATTTAAATCACAAATAACATTTTCTATTTATAGTCGAACAGACTCTTCTAAAATGCAAGTCAGTTCTCTTTTTGTGTTATCTACCACAGGAACAAATGAAAAAGTCTTAAGAGAGAAATTTGTAAAAATGCTATTAAAGGTAATTGGTAACTTTAAATAAAGAGTCACAGGTTTTAAATAAGACTCAAGTTGCAATGAAGGTAATCGGTTATTGTTATCTTGCTCGGTTATTTTCTGAGGATATTTTGAAGCTGTTAATATAGAGTAATTCTTATTTGAAACAAATGTGATATGGCATGATTTACATAATTCAACGTCCAGTGTGATGAACAGTTACTGCCGTGATTTTCCATGACTTTGAATTGTTAATGTATTGTTACACCAGCTTTATATTTTCCCCAAAATAAACTTTTCCAGGTCACACCAAATTTACAAATGTGCATATTTGTATAACTGACGTACATTTAAGAATAAATAACTGCCAAAACTGCCAATTTATTACCAAACTACAAATAGTGTACCCTGCTATAGTACATTTTAAAATTATGTAGATTGTCAATTTAGTATTACAGAAGGTCTCAATTGAACTTGCATACACGTATCTGATAAAGGTTACTTTAGTTTACTTGAACTTTTGCTCAAACTTAAGATAATTGGGTTGTATATATGCAACTGTAGGGCGTTTCGTAATTTTGTAACGTTTAACAGTTAATAAAGTGTTGACGAATTGTACTTTTCCCCCTCATGTTCACTCAATTATGTCTGTGCTAAATGATCCAGGAAGGTGCCATGACATATCAATGTTGGCCCAATGGAAACAATTACGTTGGAAGACGTCGCACATTGGGCCAGGGTGGGACCAAAGTGCGGCATTATTTTGAAGGCATATTACACCCAGATATGTTTTCGGACCCGCAGATGTCATTAAACAACCAACTTATACAAATTTCAGATGCATTCAGATGTTTCGTATTCATTCTTATGTTTATTTGTTTTTGTTTCCGGAGGAACAGCAATTATTTTTGGGCATTATTTCACTATTTAACTAATTTGATAGCACATAAGACCAAAATAATAATTATTATCCCTGTTTGATACCGTAATCAATTTAACACCAATAAGTTTTATGTAGACCTGTGATCATTTTTGTTTTGCGAATTTACCGGACTGAATATTACTTTTTAGATACGTCTTGCTTCCCACTATAAAGAAACCAATAACAATTTTAACTGCAGAATGTTTATCATGTCTATCATTTCGCAAGACTTGACTTTGTTTACGAAGCGGAAATCGCGAAGGAATAATTAAGGCCTGTCAGTTTCACTGTGTGGCGCGCTGCTCTCACAGTTGAGTTATGAAAAAAGGTAAACAATGTTGAGATGGGGTTTACAAAAATAGCTACAAAATTGCAAGTCGCAGGTAGTCGCAGCTAATTTTGTTATCAAAATGTTGCTGAAAGGTTCAACTTCAGGGAAATATGAGAATTTAGGCGGGAATTGGCGGGAATTTCTAGTTCTACCATAGCTGAACAAAAACACTATTTTATAATTTTTTAAACCAAATTCCTCAGTTTTTGCTGATGAAATAAAAAAGCTAATTTACAATCGACTTAATTTTTAAACAAAATATAGATCATGCACTGGGTTTTACTTCAATTTACATGACGATAGCTTTTGTCAAAAGCCCACAATGACAATTTAACATGTTCAAAAGTATTTTTACTTAATCATAAGTCCACTTTTCCTAATTTGTATAAAATAAATTTTCATTTTAATGAAAATCTTTTAATTTATTAATTTTTCTGAAAGAAACTATAATTTTATTGCAATTTTCGACTAAATTCGACTTTATTTACAAAAATTTATATCATAAAAATTAGGAAAAGTGGACTTATGATTAAGTCAAAATACATTTGAACATGTTATTTTAAATTTATTACCAGCAACCGGTTTTTATCAAAAATAAATCCAGTTTGTTTATATTGTAAGGCAGTTCTACAGTCATGAAATATTAATTTGACTTTAAACTGTTTATAAAATAGTCATATGGGTTCTTAGCAATCTAAAAATGTAAACAAATAAATAAAATCTGGAACATACGCAAATAACCCCTTTTGGCGCACTTTGGTTTCGCCCTGGCCCACTGTGCGTCGCGTGAAAACGTGGATCCAATTTCGCAACGAAACGTCTTACCAACGTTTACAACATAACGTTGGCCCAACGTTTGTTATATCAGTTGGGTGGACGTCATACAGACATCATATCTACGTTGGCCCGATGGAAAAAAATACGTTGGCCCGACTTCACAACGACATGTCTTACCAACGTTAAAATGTGACATCGGTCCAACGTTTGGTATATTAGTTCAGCCGACGTCAAACCGACACGTCATATCCACGTTGGCCCGATGGAAAAACTTACGTTGTACCAACATTAACATGACAACATCGACCCAACGGTTTGACGTTTGCATTGCCAACGTCGGCCAACGTTGGCCCAACGTTAGCATGCTATCTGGGTATTGACCAATTAATACCCCAAAATGTTCTTTTTAAAGGAAAACAAAAGCATCACACATTCGTATTTTGGGGGTAGGCAGGGGTAGATCCAGAGCGCTCCAATGGAGCAAGAGGTTAGATGGACAAACCACAAAAATGTATGGTTAATTTCGTTTTGCGTATGGTTGATAATTTTTTGGCGCATGCGTCAAAACAACAGTAACACGTGTTCTTGACTTGGCTCCGCAATTTAATTCATGGAAACTCACTCTAACTGATAGCCTATAATCTGTATCATATTCACTATCCTACTCGACCACTGATCATGTCGGACACACAGGAAGCCAAAAAGTCTCGAGTATCGAAGAGAAATGAGGGGAAATCCAGGCCAGAATCACGAACCGAGTTTCAGACAGGACGAAATGGCTGCCACTGTACATGTGAATGCAACAAAGGCGGGAACGATGCAGTCCACACGAAGCTCGACAAAATTCTCTCTTCACTGGAGAACATTGGGGTCGAAGCTTACACACTTGGAAGGCAGGTGGGAGAAAATAAACGATGCCATCAATGGTCAGCAAAGCTAAATCAGCGAACTTAAAGAAGCTGTGTCCTACATGGAGAAGGAGAATGATATAATCAAGAAAAAACTCGACAGCAAAGCAGAAGACCGAAGAGTGGCCTACCTTGAGTCCTCCATTGACGATCTACAAAATCGTAGCCGGCGGTGCAATGTCATCCTACACAACATCCCATAAGGCTCTGAGGGTACTCTACAGTGTGAGGAGTTTGTATCCAAATTCCTCACGGATCACATGAAACTCGAAGGTACCAAGCACATCGAGGTAGACCGAGCTCACCGTACTGGACAGGGACGCCGGGACGGTAAATCAAATGATGGAGTTCATCCGAGTGACCGCCAAAGATCTGCCCGTCCAAGACCGATACATGTCAAGCTTTTACGGTCCACCGACAAAGTCAAGATATGCATCAAAACGTCTCAAGAACAATCCACTCGAGGGATCCGCCATTTTTCTGTCAGATGATGTGACACCCAAAACAAGACAAATGCGCCAAATACTGAGGGAAAAGCACCTCCCCGGTCTACGTAAAGACACTCAAATAAACTTCGCCTATATCCCGTGGTCTCTCCCTGCAGTCATTCGCTATCAGCTAGTCAGTGGGGGAATTTAAGACTTTTTCGGTTGCGGAAGCCAAGTGAGCGGACGTGTAAAGCTTGTTTTATATAAATATTGTATCCACTGTGCTTAAAGTATTATTTATTCTAACTTGTTTTGTCAATATGTGTAACACCAGGAGTGCGACCGGATACATGTTTATTAAATTCACTTTCACACCTACTCAGTTTGTTGAATGGTTCCATCGATGGTTAATGATACACCAGTAGTTGATCCTAACTTAGATCCGGATATTAATTTAGATGTGCCTGATATTGCATGCGAGTACTATGATCAAGACCAGTTCTTAAATATTTGTTGTCAATTAGATGATTCTAAAGTTCTGCATATTAATGCTCGTAGCTTTGCAAGCAGCATCTCTGATATTCAGCAGTATCTTGATATCCTAGGTAATGATTTTTCTATTATTGGTGTTTCCGAAACATGGTTGAAACATATTGATTATCCCTTGGTTAAGCTCAAGGGTTATGCAATGGAAGGTTTTTCTAGACAACACAAACGAGGAGGAGGGGTGGCTCTATATATAAATGATGATCTCACTTACAAGATTCACCATGATCTTTATCATAACACTGAAGACTTTGAGTCTTGCTTTATTGAAATTGTGAATCCTACATCCGGTAATATCATAGTTGGCATTGTATATAAACCCCCAGATGTTTCTTGCCCCAATTTTAATGATTCATTCAGTGACACTTTAGCCCACGTTCAAAATGATAGAAAAAAGGTATACATTATGAGCGATTTTAACATTAACTTATTGCTCCACCCCTGATAGCAGAAACAAGTAAAAATCACGTGTTAATCACGTTGTGTTACACGTCTTTATGACGTCTTCAAATGACGTCTTTATGAAGTAAATTTGCACAGATGTAAGACGTCATAAAGACGTTGTATGTCCCACGTGATTATTACGTATTATAGGTCAAAATCGGACGTCTTTATCACGTGATCATAAAGTGATAATAACGTCTTTCATTGGTACACAATTTACGTCTTTTTCACGTGATAACATCTTAACAATAACGTCTTAAATTAATGACGTCTTCCTTACGTGAGGATGTCCAGTTTCTGGTGATACTCCGGTGTTATCTCCACAATATCGTTTCCACAATATGTAATTAAAATGTAATTAAGATTCTTCGATGAACAATCCTTGCCGATGAACAATTAAACCTGGCTGCAAATTTCGTATAATGCCTGCAGTCCAAGGTGATTAAGCATAGCTGCCAATAGAATTACCCAACTGGAAAACGTAACATAAATTTGTGTCCAAACAGACACTGCATAAAATTCACAATAGAGTACATATACAGGGGAGACATTCATGTGCCCATGAAACGCCTTTAAATTCTTGTCACCTATGTTTTGGTATAATTCATTTTGTTCATTTTCAATTTCTACATTGTCCCGTTTCTGTTGATTCTGACGGTCCAGTTCAGCTCTGGCTCTACGCCGCAGTGTCCACCAAGACCGATCATTTTCCATGCTACGGTATGTGCAAGTAGCGGTTCAATAAGTACATGAACATGTACACAGTTGTCCCATGGGCCTACTTACTGGCAACCAGGGTACTTCATTTAAAAAAGCCTATAGTGGAAAAGACCCAACTATAACTGTTATAATAAGCCTATGAAAATACTAACCAAACCGGGAGCTCTTAAAAAGCATGCTCGCCTGTAGGCACCTAATAATATAGTAATTAGTATATGTTACTAAAACAATGAATACAAAGAGCACTGGGGGAGGGGCTCTATAGGCCTAACCCAGCATCAGATAGGCGTCCGGTCTGTTGTTTATATTGGCAATAATGAGATGAATAGGAAATGGATTTAAAAAAGGATTAGTTCCATATATGCACACATTTCTAAGGTTGATATCTGTTTCAATAAAAGGTCAAAATAATGAGAACATTCCATGCATTTTTAGCATTTGAAAATCCAAAACATACCACGTATGCTGATCGTGAACAAAATGACTGACGGCGGTAACCAATCTATCTCGTACCCAGTTATATTACTCCGCGATCCCCCCGGAGACGTAGATCTTAGCGCAACAAAGATCTGGGTACGAGATTGAGCGGTAAGGTACGGACGCGTGGCACATAGAGATTGGTTCCTGATCCTTAAGGATGATTGGGAACCATTATATTGGCGCGTGCGCAGTATTTTTTGGAAATAGACTAAAATCGTGCAAAACCTTTGAAACTATAACCATTCTTCATTTTATCATTTTTACACGGCCTGAATTACTCAAATTTAAAATTCACTTAAAATTACGTGAGGAAATATTGCAAACTTTTACCCCACTTCGGGAAAATTCGTTTTCCCTCGGCATCATCCTCGCCAACCTTAATTAAAGGCCCGTCGGGATTTTTACGTGAATATCACGTGATGCCAATGGTCGTAACTTCGTTGTGTGAGCGACGTGATTATCAAGTCATATTCCAGTCAAGAAAACATGGGGAAAATCTGGTTAAATATTGACGTGAAAATCACGTCATAATATGGTCAGCCAGAAACTGGAATTTGACGATAAAAACTCAATTCATGTAAGACGTAATTCTCACGTGTTAATTACATCACTCATACGACGTACGACGAGATTACCAGTTGACGACGTCTTCACGACGTCAGTCTGTTATCAGGGACGATACAAGTAAAAGTTTTCAAGATTATATTAATACATTGTCATCCAATTCCTTTTTTCCCACTTATCAACAAACCCACTAGAATTACTCCTGATAGTGCCACACTCCTTGAGAACATTCTTACTAATGAGTTTTCAGATCATAGAACTGGTGTTTTACTTACTGACATAAGTGATCATCTTCCTGTGTTTGCAGTTGTAAATAATTTCTACAGAAACAAATCATCTAATTTGAAAACTCCCAAACGTGACTTCATTGAATATAATATTCAGCAATTTACTCAAAATCTATTTGATACTAATTGGGATTTCATCAATAATTCTCACATTGTCAATGATTCTTATTCATATTTTCTTGAGTATATTTTTCACTCTTGCAATAAACATTTTCCTAGGAAAAAGATTAATACTCGTATCAATATGAAAAAGTCACCTTAGTTAACTGAAGGAATTTATAATTGTATTAGAAGGAAAAATCTGTATGGAAAATATCTCGACAACCCAACATCTTACAATAAGCTCGTATACACTCAGTATAAAAATATTCGAACTGGCTTGATTAAACGTGCTAAGAAGAATTATTTGTATCACAAATTTAATAGTGAAAGGAATAATATCAAAGGCACCTGGAGACTTATTAATTATTTACTTAATAAATCTAAGTCTAATACTAATGATCCATCTTATTTTGTCCATAACGGTGTAAATATTGATGATCCAAACAGCATTGTTAACAGTTTTAACGACTACTTTGTAAACATTGGAAATAGGAGAGCCAGTAACCTTCCATTGTCTCATTGTTCCTATCACTCCTTTCTTAGAGACAGGTGCTCTCATTCTTTATTTTTGAATCCTGTTACGCAAGCATAAATTTTTAACATAATCAATAAAGCCCTACCGGTAAAGCCGCAGGCTGGGACGGTTTTAGTAACTTTGTCATAAAAAAAGCCAGGAATGCTCTAGCTGTACCACTTGCTTTACTTTTTTAATCAGTCAATTTTCCAGGGAGTTTTTCCTGATGGCTTGAATATTGGTAAAGTGGTTCCCATACACAAAGGTGGTAATAGACATAATTTAATTATTTATAGACGTATTACAATTTTACCTGTATTTTCTAAATTATTATGTTCAGTAGCTTAATTTCATTTGTAAATAAGCATGGTCTATTGTCTTAATAGAGCTAACTGCTCTACAGAGCTTGCTGTTCTTGATGTAATTAATACAATTATTGAAGCCTTTGAGAACAAGCAGTTTTCTGTTGGTATTTTCCTTTGATGGTACTGAACTAAAACAAGTCAAGACTACTATTTTTCTTGGACTTTGTATAGACGAACATCTCACCTGGAATAATCATATTGAGGTATTATGTAGCAACATTTCTAAAAATGTTGGTGTTATGAACCGTTTGAAGCACTTTGTACCTAGAAATATTATTTTAACACTATATAATGCCTTTATTCTTTCATACCTGAATTATGATCTACTTGCCTTTGGGGGATCATCAGCTATACATGGTATCAACAAACTTTTTAAATTACAGAAGAAAGCTGTTCGTATTGTAAATAATGCAGGTTATCTTGATCATACCACTCCTTTATTTGCCAAACTTAATATTCTGAAACTGAATGATCTTTATCACCACCGACTGGGTGTATTTATGTACAAGTATGCTCACAACATACTTCCACAAAATTTTAATCACTCATTTTCGTTTAATTCTTCTGTTCACTCATACAGAACACGTAGTTCGTCTAAAGGTAATATATTTGTGAGACATGATAGAACTTTTTTTTAAACAGTCCATTCCAACGTGGTGTCATTGGAAACTGGTTTAAAAGAGTGTACTACTGTTGTTTCATTTGCCAAAATTTTAAAACAATCGATCATCCAAAGCTACGTTTAAGAATTTATTACTTATAGATTGTTAAGTCATTTTACACATTGTACCGAGTCTCACTCTTAAATGTATTGTCCTGTCTTTGTCCATAGGTTGTTGTTTTAAAGTCTTGTCCTGTCCTAGGGAAAGTTTGTAGCTAAATTATATGCATTATACACATTGTAAACTCATATATATTAATTTCTACGGAAACAATTATATATTATATAAACTGTCAGTGAGGATGTCAATATGGAATAAATGTCGAATTGAATTGATTTGAATTAAAGGGGAACGCCCCAACCCAATTGGAGCTTACTCTTGGAGTAAGGGTGAAAGAAAGGGGATTGGAGCATCAGACATGCAATGAGCAGTCAATCCTGGTAATGTGATTTTTGACAATAAAATCATCAGATATTGCTTCAAATCTTGAACACCTCTTCACCAAACCCACCCTGACCCCCACTGGAACGATTTGACATCTTTGACATGAACATAACCCATGTCAGCTACTCAAATTATACAAAAGTCCCCATTGAAATGTACACAGTTCTCTTCGAATGACCAAAAGAGGGCACTATTTTCATAGGTCATAATTAAAATGTAAATATATTCAAAACTGGAAAGTTTCGTGACTGATTTATTATTGATGGAGGTTTCTGAATTATGTGAAACGAGAGTCGGATGTGACTCATGGGTAAAAACATCTCAAATAACCTGTTAGTTCATAATGTCCTAACCGAAATGCGAAACAACAACCACGTCGACAAACACACTCTGGCATATCTCAATCCAAGCTTTCTACCGAAACTGCAATACCTTTTGTTAGAAGACCATAATAAGTGGATGTTCGAGTCAAAATCTCAGAATTTGTAGAACATTTTTCTATTCCCAATAGTAACCGCCCAACCTACATATGTCCGTGACACAGCAGACATAGTGCGGAAACTCCAAGGATAATATGTACTTATCACAAGTATTGATGTTTCAATGTACACAAAAATCCGCCATACCGAGGCAATAAACTGTGTATGCAATGCCCTCGACCAAAACAACCATCCATAAAAACAAACCACCTTCCGAATACATCCGGAAATACATCTGGAACTAATACTCAACAGAAACTGTATCCAATTTGTAAATAATTTCTAACTCCAAAAAATCGGTTGTGCAATGGGCTCAACAGCCAGTCCAGAAATTTGTGACATAACATTGCATGATCTCGAAAATAAAATCCTCCAACAGGCTGATAATATTGTTTTTGGTGACACTGTATAGATACTAGTCATTTATAGTGGCGAATTGAATATTTCAAAAATCTCATAAACACAATTAATCAGATGCACCCAACTGTAAAATTCACATAGGAGGCCTCGAAAACATCAATCGATTATCTTGACTTAAACTATTTTCAACGGAAAACGCTTCCGTGAAACTGGCATCTGAGACACAAATGTGTACACCAAACCTACATAAACACCAGTTTCTGCACAAAACTTCATCCCATGTGTTCAAAGCATTTATGAACTGAGAAACTCTCCGATATGCTAGAAATACCAACAATGAGGAAGATTTCACAGAAAAAGTCAAAATTTTCACTCAAAGATTATTAGCCCGAGGCTATACTCAAATTGAGATAAACAACACAAAATAAAGTGTCACTGGCCAACAATTACAATTACATAATAACAGCATAGATGTTCTTTGTATAAGAAGCTTTAAAGCGCCCACAACTGACTCTGTTTTCACCATTCTGTCAATACTGTTCCAGAGGCGTGGCCCGTAATTTTTGTTTTAATGTTCATAAAGTAGTATGTGGGAGTGAACGGCAGAAAGAGATTGTGTTGTGATCTGGTGGAATATCCATGAATATCATAGACTGCAGTAAAATAGGAAGATAAAATCTTGAGGAAGAAGTTGGTCAGTATACTTGTACATGAAGATCCCAGTACGCATTAAACAGGCCTGTCAATGTGTGTTAATGTGCTCAATGTAGAGAAACAAAAGGAGCAGGGTGAATATTCCGATGGCCATTTTTTGAATAGGAAGTAGAGAGTTGTTAGAACGAGCCCAAACAATATTACAATAGTTAAGATAAGGGATGATTTAAATGTTGTATATGGATAATAAGATAGATAGAGGAAGACAATAACAAACTTTGTCATCTTAAATAATACCTATTCAAAGAATGTTGTAAACTGGACCTCATTGTTGTAGGTATAACATCCAATATAGAGAGAGCTAGAATAAGGACTGTTATTTACTGAAGAACACGGTCTTTGTTTTACTGGGATTCAACGATTATTACATTTGAACCAGGATGAGACATTGGTGAGATCAGTGTTGACGGTAGGTATGGTTGGGATGGGAACATAATGGTAGTGTCGTCTGCAAAAATGTGCAGAGAAACACATTTCCTCAATAAACTGATGATAAAAGTGTGCCGTATGAAGAACACCAACAAATGTACCGCCTAACACCCATGGGTGTTGATCGGTGGGACATGTCCCCCACACTTTTTCAAATGTTCCTGTTTTTGCAACACCAAAATTGTTAATAAAGCGCTCAGAATGCACCACAAATCATCCAGAGCAATTTGTTGTGACCCTGAATGCTATATACAGCAGACCCTCCGCCACGAATTAACCATCTTGGACAGATCTCTAAGTGTTCTCATCCATTGCCGTCGATCGGTTTAAATTTGAGGCCAATCATTGAGTGGCATTCATTTCCCACCTGATAAGTATGCCACAGTTTTATTTTTCATTTTTCATTTTTTTTGCATCCCGTAAAATAAGTCGTCATAATGCACTCAGAATGCACTACTGAGCATCTTGCATCCAAAATTCAAACCCCAAAAACAAAACAAAACAGACAAACAAACACTAAATACCAAAAAAAATAAAAAAAATAAACAAATACATAATTACACAAATAAATCGTTGCCGGTTGAGTTGGCAAATTAAGAAAAAAAATTGCCCCAAATATAATGTCTAAAAGCGGGGTAGGCTGTGCAACCCAGGGTGTGCCCCCACATGGCTAAATATTGGACCCGCCTTCCCCTCACTTATGGACACCCATGCTAATACCCGCTGTGCAATGCAGTCCAAAAACGTCGAATGGTTTATTGATACAATATCATACTTATGTTAATAAGCTTCATATAGATTATGTTATTCAGCCCTTTCTTCCTTCAACGACAAAGAAGCAATTCTACCCATGGATGTATCACACTAGTCAAGCCCACATAGCAACAAAAGAAGACAATGAGAGAATACATCAATCACCTTGTGATACAAGGCAGTGTCGGATCTAGGATTTAACCAAAATGGGGGCGCATCTTGGGTCGCATAGCCTCATCCGGGTTTTAAACATCATTTTGGGGATAAAACAATTTTGTGAGTAAAAATGTCTTGCAGTAAAAAATAAAATAACATAACATAAAATAAAAGAAAATAATTTTTTATTTTTTTATTCTTAAATTCAGCTCGAACCGAGCTTCAGTTGTATTGGTTCTAGACGCTCTCTTATGCAATATGAGAGTTTTCAAGTTTGTGATATATTCTGGCTAATGGTGCTCAGCAGTGTGTCATGAGTGCTTTATGACAACTTCTTTTACTGTAGAATACTCCTTAGGATTCAGGGTAGTCATACTTAATTATTTTGGGCATGATTTTGCATGGGCCATTAAAATAGTGCGGGACAATTATATTGATATAACTGTCGTCCCACACTCTAAAAAGTGGGAATGGATGTCCCCAGTAATATTAACCTCAAATCAAAACCGATAGACGCCAATGGCCAATTATTGTTCCAGTAACCTAAACAAGTCTGTCCAAGATTGTAGATTCGCCTCTATGCAAGCGCGGACCTGCAGCGTAGGGGCCTGCCTTCAATACAACATTCACAGTTACGACAAAATTCGACTTTGGACGCTTGTGGTGCATTCAGATCGCTTAATTAATATATTTGGTGTTGCAAGAAAAACGGTAGCCTCCTGATCAGTAGCCAGGATACGATAATATATATATATATATATATATATATATATATATATATATATATGTATATATATATATATATATATATATGTTTACTTTTTCGCACTTAGGGCGACCGACTTCTATAGAAATTGCTATTTCTCTGCGTTAAGGCGACCGTTTCCGGTCGCCTTAACGCCTAGCTACCCTTTAAAGTCATAATTTTGTTTCGGAAATAGCCTAAATCGCTGCCTTAGCCTGTAAACATCTTATTTCCAGAGTTTTGGAAGGTTGGACGATATATAAATAAGGGAAAGGGGAATTTTGTGCACGTTTCTATGGAGCGGTCGCCCTAATGGTGAAAACACAGTTTATATTTATATATATATATATATATATATATATATATATATATATATATATATATATATATATATATATATATATATATATATATATATATATATAGAGGAGCACGGGCGGTGCCCGTTGCTGCGTTCGGGTCGACCCGTCTGCGCGTACCGCGAGCCAGCGTGCAGGGACTTGTCCTCTCGGCCGGGAGCCACGGCCCGAGCCGGTGCCCGAACCCCACGATGTTTCTTCGACAAGTTTTCAACGCAAATTGGATAGAGGTGTTCCGTACTACCGACGGGGTGGGTGTTACGTCTACTATAGGGGGTAGGTAGTCCTCGAGCCCGAAATAGGAAAATTTTCAGAGTCCAGCGGACGGGACCCGACTCTGGGACGGGCTCGAGATGGATGGCGGTCGGCCCCCGCCGCCAGCTGGGAGACGTCGGGAAGGCCCCGCGGGGTCATCCAGTAGCAGCGGGCGCCGGCTCGGGCCTCGCCGTGTCTCCCGCCCGAGAGGACGAGTCCCTGCACGCTGGCTCGCGGTCCCCGCAGACGGGTCGACCCGAACGCAGCAGCGGGCACCGCCCGTGCTCCTCGGGCGAGAGGAGGAGTCATTGCACGCTGGCCCGCTGTCCCCGCAGACGGGTCGACCCGAAGTCGGAGTCCGAGGGGCGACCTCTCTCCCGAGGGGAACGGGCGGTGCCCGCTGCTGCGTTCCGGTCGACTCGTCTGCGGGGACCGCGAGCCAGCGCGCAGGGACTCGTCCTTTCGGCCGGGAGCCACGACCCGAGCCGGTGCCCGAACCCCACGATGTTTCTTCGACAAGTTTTCAACTCAAATTGGATAGAGGTGTTCCGTACTACCAACGGGGTGGGTGTTACGTCTATTATAGGGGGTAGGTAGTCCTCGAGCCCGAAATAGGAACAATTTCAGAGTCCAGCGAACGGGACCCGACTCTGGGACGGGCTCGAGGGGGATGGAGGTAGGCCCCCGCCGCCAGCTGGGAGACGTCGGGAAGGCCCCGCGGGGTCCTCCAGTAGCAGCGGGTGCCGGCTCGGGCCTCGCCGTTGCTCCCGGCCGAGAGGACGAGTCCCTGCACGCTGGCTCGCGGTCCCCGCAGACGGGTTGACCCGAACGCAGCAGCGGGCACCGCCCGTGCTCCTCGGGCGAGTGGAGGAGTCCTTGCATGCTGGCCCGCTGTCCCCGCAGACGGGTCGACCCGAAGTTGGAGTCCGATGGGCGTCCTCTCGCCCGAGGAGCACGGGCGGTGCCCGCTGCTGCGTTCCGGTCGACCCGTCTGCTGGGACCGCGAGCCAGCGTGCAGGGACTCGTCCGCTCGGCCGGGAGCCACGGCCCGAGCTGGGGCCCGAACCCCACGGTGTTTCTTCGACAAGTTTTCAACGCAAATTGGATAGAGGTGTTCCGTACTACCAACGGGGTGGGTGTTACGTCTACTGTAGGGTGTAGGTGGTCCTCGAGCCCGAAATCGGATAAAAATCAGAGTCCAGCGGACGGGACCCGACTCTGGGACGACTTCGAGGGCGATGGCGGTCGGCCTCCGCCGTCAGCCGGAATACGTCGGGAAGGCCCCCTCACATGGGTCCTCCAGTAGCAGCGGGCGCCGGCTCGGGTCCCGACGTGGCTCCCAGCCGAGAGGACGTGTCCCTGCACGCTGGCTCGCGGTCCTCGCAGACGGGTCGACCCGAACGCAGCAGCGGGTACCTCCCGTGCTCCTCAGGCGAAAGGAGTCCCTGCACGCTGGCCCGCTGTCCCCGCAGACGAGTCGACCCGAAGTCAGAGTCCGAGGGGCGACCTCTCGCGCGAGGAGCACGGGCGGTGCCCGCTGCTGCGTTGGGGTCGACCCGTCTGCGGGGACCGCGAGCCAGCGTGGAGGGACTCGTCCTCTCGGCCGGGAGCAACGGCGAGGCCCGAGCCGGCGCCCGCTGCTACTGGAGGACCCCGCGGGGCCTTCCCGACGTCTCCCAGCTCGCGGCGGGGGCCGACCGCTATCCCCCTCGAGCCCGTCCCAGAGTCGGGTCCCGTTCGCTGGACTCTGAAATTTTTCCTATTTCGGGCTCGAGGACTACCTACCCCCTATAGTAGACGTAACACCCACCCCGTTGGTAGTACGGAACACCTCTATCCAATTTGCGTTAAAAACTTGTCGAAGAAACACCGTGGGGTTCTGGCCCCGGCTCGGGCCGTGGCTCCCGGCCGAGAGGACGAGTCCCTTAACGCTGGCTCGCGGTCCCCGCAGACGGGTCGGCCTCAACGCAGCAGCGGGCACCGCCCGTGCTCCTCGGGCGAGAGGTCGCCCCTCGGACTCCGACTTCGGGTCCACCCGTCTGCGGGGACAGCGGGCCAGCGTGCATGGACTCCTCCTCTCGCCCGAGGAGCACGGGTGGTGCCCGCTGCTGCCTTTGGGTCGACCCGTTTGCGGGGACCGCGAGCCAGAGTGCAGGGACTCGTCCTCTCGGCCGAGAGCAACGGCGAGGCCCGAGCTGGCGCCCGCTGCTACTGGATGACACCGCGGGGCCTTCCCGACGTCTCCCAGCTGGCGGCGGGGGCCGACCGCCATCCCCCTCGAGCCTGTCCCAGAGTCGGGTCCCGTCCGCTGGACTCTGAAATTTTACTATTTCGGGCTCGAGGACTACCTACCCCCTATAGTAGACGTAACACGCACCCCGTTGGTAGTACGGAACACCTCTATCCAATTTGCGTTGAAAACTTGTTGAAGAAACACCGTGGGGTTAGGGCCCCAGCTTGGGCCGTGGCTCCCGGCCGAGAGGACGAGTCCCTGCATGCTGGCTCGCGGTCCCAGCAGACGGGTCGACCCGAACGCAGCAGCGGGCACCGCCCGTGCTCCTCGGGCGAGAGCTCGCACCTCGGAGTCCAACTTCGGGTCGACCCGTCTGCGGGGACAGCGGGCCAGCGTGCAGGGACTCCTCCTCTCGCCCAAGGAGCACGGGCGGTGCACGCTGCTGCCTTCGGATCGACTCGTCTGCGGGGACCGCGAGGCAGCGTGCAGGGACTCGTCCTCTCGGCCGGGAGCCACGGCGGAGCCCGAGCCGGCGCCCGCTGCTACTGGAGGACCCCGCGGGGCCTTCCCGACGTCTCCCAGCTGGCGGCGGGGGCCGACCGCCATCCCCCTCGAGCCCGTCCCAGAGTCGGGTCCCGTCCGCTGGACTCTGAAATTTTTCCGATTTCGGGCTGGAGGACCACCTACCCCTATAGTAGACGGAACACCCACCCCGTTGGTAGTACCGAACACCTCTATCCAATTTGCGTTGAAAACTTGTCGAAGAAACACCCCAGTGCGCCAGCCGCTGGCGGGCCGCCAGGGGCTGGAGAGTGGCTGCGCGGCATCGGCACGCCGCCTGCAACCGACAGTGGTCCGCCGATGGTAGCTGCCAGATAACCGAGCAGTAATTCATCATCGGTTTGCCGCTTGTGGACCGCTCACGGACCAGCGTATGGTCGTCCAGCCGAAGTCGGCCCGACGGAGGACCGAGCACGACAATTCATATTATTATCAAGATCAATTTAAACTTTGTTGTAATTTACTTTTAAGGGGAAATATGCCAACGGGAGTTGAGATTCAGTTTGAGAGTAAACGTTACTTGATCGTTGGCGTTTTTTTTCCTTTTCGTAACTTTTTTAAGCCGCCGCTGGTCCGAACATCGTCCGACCTCGGGCCGCCTGCAGTATTGATTTTTTATAAATCCCTCCTGTAATAATAAAAAAAAAAAAATAAACTACTAAAATGTGTTTAAATGTATTAATCGTGTGATGGAACATGGATGGAACGACCACGGTTTTCTCTCGCCCGTGGTCTTATAATTGTTTTTCTCTGGATCGGTGGAGCTGGGCGATCCGGTCATTGCGTAACGTTACACATGAATTGCTCGGATCGTACCCAAATCTTCTATAGTAAAAAATACCAGGCTGTTCGCTCGGTCCCACCACCGAACCAAAGGTTGGATGAGACCGGTGGGGCCGAGCGAAACTGGGCGGTAGACTTCCGGGCAGAGGGTCGGGAACGATTTAGTGAACACTAACTGCAGCAAGCATGCAATAAACAAGCAATGTGTGCATGTGATATCTGTGTGACGTATCCACCTGAACGCGTGATCGACTGCATCCTCATTGGCCGGCTGTGCACGTTGACGCACATTTTTCACACATCTTAGATGCAGCCACGATTGCCAAAATTTATCGATAACGTCAGCGTGTGATTTAAGTTCATTTTCTTCATTTTTGAAAGCAAATATTCTTCAAAAAATCTCACCTCTTTGACGGTTGGAGGACTACGTTAATTTCAGGTGAGTTTTTAGATGGAAACCAGTCATAACTGTGCAGATATGACCATGGGCGGCATGGCTACTCCAGGCCGCCTCTCCCGAACCGCATGGAGTGGCATGAGTGTGTAAATTAAAGGGATCGTATGTGTTTGGTATGTATTTGGAACCGTGCGTTTGTTTCAATTCTATATAACTCTAGAAAGTAGGCAGCCTAGAAAGTATACCATTAAAACTAGCGAAAGTAATTGTTCTTAAAAAATTACGATTTTCAAGTTTCCCGCCCAACGGAAAAGAAAAACCTTGATAAATTCCCATTTGGGAGCATTCGTGTAAAATCACATAGGCCCCATAACAATCGTAACAATTAAAATCGATACCCGGCCATACCGAATATTTTCGTATGTACAGTATGTTGTGATAAATAAGTTCTGAATTACCGAAAAGTATTACGGGTTCATACCGCAATACATATGGACATGACGTGTTTCACATCGGGAACCAGTACAGAAACAGTGTTTTCAAGATGGCTTATTCTCTACCGTCTGAAATACATGGAGTTCGAACGAGTCCTACATCAAAAGGACAAAGTAGGCTGCCGCGGTCGTAAAAACAGTGGTCGTAAACATCCACTGGCACTTTTCGGTAATCTAATTAGCGCGCCCGAGCTGAGCCCAGACGTGGCCCAGACGTTGTCCGAGATGATGACGTCATTGTTCAGCGCATTGCGCGTGCGCATTCGGCTAGTTGCGTGGCATCGGTATCCTTCAAGATGGCGTCGTATGGAAAAGATGACTTCGTAACTGGGTCAGATTTGAGTGATTTTAGCGATTTCTCTGAAGAAGATCTGAACCCAAATGAATTGTCAGATGGTAGTGACAATTCAGAGGATGATGGCCGCCAGTTTTGCGTATGTGGAAAGCCATCAACAACGAATATGATCGCATGTGATGATGAATATTGCACGGTCATCTGGTGGCATTACGAATGTGCCGGACTTCATGTCGACACAATTCCCGAATATTCTTGGGTTTGTGATCATTGCCGTCCAGCATCATCTTCTGGATCAATCGGCTCTACAGGTAGGCCTATATATTGTTCGTTTGTTTCTTTCCAAAATGATGTTAAAAAACATTTCATTCAAAAGAAAATATATTTGAAAAAAATAGCCTAGCCTTTTTACTTGATTTTGTTGCTTTTTAGTTAGATTTTTTTTCTATTTGCAAATTAAACTTGTTTATAGCCTAAAGTTAATTGTGGAAATTACTAAATTTAAGTTCTAAAATAAGTCGGCATGAAGTTGTATTTTATCAGCATATATTTTTAGTTTTGCCACACACAAATTAATTGTATTGTTCTCAAATGTTTTCCCATTTGATTGATTTTGGTTTGAAGGTTTTCACCATAAAATTAATAAGGAGCGAGGGTCCATGTTTGGATTGGTATGTTTCTGTATGCCTAGGATATGGGCAATCCATTCATGCAAATCAGTACTTCCCCGAGAACTGCAGAAACAAATCCACAAGATACTCGGGTGGGAAAAACCAAAATATTATTTATTCCCGATGCAATTATTACATCTATTAAATACCTGTGATATTGATGCCTTCCAAGGTTTCTCTGCTCAGAAGCATCTTCTTCTTTGCAGCATTGTCCACATCTTGTGCCTGAACTTCAGCATCCCATTCCTTGAAGAAGCCGAGCAAGTCTTTCAGCAGCCACTAAAAATGATTTAATATAAGAGTGCATACATTTAAGAATTCAAGGTTCAAGGTTTATTTATTTCCACAGTATCAAAATCAATCAATGATAAAAATAGTAACAAATATTACTACAATCTACAGTTTGATACTTTTGTTTGTTATAATAAATGAATTGAATTCAACTGAATGAATTGAATATACATTTCTTGTTAAAAGGAACATTTAAACAAAATTTAAACAAAATGCATCAGTATGCATGTAATCTAGTAAGGTTTGCGGTAGCACCATGTGTAATAATTAATAACTTTTGAGTTTGGGTCGTTATGAGCAAAAACCTTTAGTGTGATCATGGACGAAGGAAATCATGGTGTGATAATTTGACGTTTCGACACGGTATGGTCTGAACGTCTCCTGAAGACGATCAGAGCATACTGATCGAAACGAAACTAGACTGTATTCTTATGCAAAGTTACAAATCTTACTTATATCAGTATAATTGTGTTCTTTCAAATCATACCTCAAACCGCCAGTCGTCAGCACTTGTGTATGGTGCCAGTGCAGGTTTCTTCAGACGTGTGCCTTTGTGAGGATTTGAGACATTAAGGCAGTCAAAAAACTGGTCGAACAGACGGATGAACTTCACCAAGGATTCTGTGCTCGGCTTCCCCTGTGATTCAAGTGCATTGGCGACAGTGCTACTCAAAATCTGTATACAGAAAGAGTAATTAAAAAACTGTTTTATTTACCATTCCAGCATTCAACAATGGAAAATTCAACCAACCAATGAGTCGTAAATAATTGACACTTACTAACGTACATGTGGTTGGTTGGGGGAAGGGGTGACAACATTAAGTTAGTTGGTTGTGATGTACAAAATAAAAATCCATACTGCTCTCTTGACCCACCACTACCCATCAACCAATGACACCGATTGGAGAAGCTGCCATTTATCTGAAAAATAAAGAAAAATGCCAAAAACTCTTACCTGTGCAGCCAAGTATACACGCATTCTCAGTGCTGGGGTAAGATGTAGATGTTCATGTGTAATTCTGTGGAGACGACGCAAACCAAGTGACTGTCGGTCCAGGCCAGCATCCCACTCATATAACTGAAGGAGATGCGTCCAAGAGATGGTCTGTTTGTTGAACTGTGGATGAAAAAGTTAAAGCATTACTTATGATTGATTTCTTTGTGACATAAATCATTAATGTCACAATTGTTTTTTCTTAAGGCTATTCCCATTTTTCGGAGCTCCATCCAAAGAAAATAACTGAAACCAACCTAAATGTAGATAAGATTTAACCTTTTTTTACAAGGGAAATGTAAAGCAATGTCGCCATAGCTCAGTGCAAAATGTGTGAAAATAAATATGCAATGAATACAGCTGAATACAGCAGTACAGAGTACAGCATAAGAGAATCAACTGATTGATATATGATAAATTGCATATAAAAAGCGTTTATTATGAAATAAATATGGTTGGAAAGATGTTTTAAAAGTAGAATATAATGATTGACATAAATATCCATTGAAATTGTGCGGTTTTGGTTTAATTTTGTGACAGAACACGGTCTGCCATTTTCGGGAGTCAAAATTTGGTTCTGTAAAATGCTGGACCGATTTTTGTCAAAAAATTCAACAAAAACAACACAATTTCAAGGGATATTTATATGTGAATCATTTTTCTTTTTTTAAACATCTTTCCAACCATTTTAATTTCATAAGCGAGTTTTTGTAGCCCAAAGAGCCCTATCCGATGCACAAACTAAAAACATTATTTTCTAATGTTAACTTACGATCATTGCCTTGGTCTTATTGTGATAGCCAGAGTTCTCCAAGTTATTGCGGCTGGTCTTGATTAGATGAGGAACATCGCACATGAAGTAGACCTTGCTGGAGCGGGTTGGGTCATGTGGGCTGGTGCAAGAGTACAGTGGTACGTCAGACGTCTTGTCTTCATCATGAACTCGGTAAAACTTCCTATTGGAGGCTGCCCCATCGGAAACAAGTGCCCGCACCTTAAACCCAGCAACTTCAAGGAAGAAAATTGCCTCCCACATAACTGGAAAAAGCTGGTCACAAGTGACGCCAACGGTTGGGTAGTAAGCTACTGCAGCATGAAGATTACTGAAAATTCCCCTCACCATTAAAACGAGAACATGTGTTGCTGTTGGCTGTTTCTCACCTCTACATCGCAGCTCAAAATTACCGACTTCATTGGCGATGCTACCAACATCTGTGAAACCAATCACCTTACCAGACCTGACAGAAAAAACAAGACCAGCCTTGACCTTCATCTCATCGAAGAGTAGAGACACGTTTTTCTCAATTTCAGGACATGTTGCGATATTGTGGTCAGCCACCACTCGTTCCAGCATTGCTGCGTTGAAACCAGTGGTGGGATCTGCAAAATGGGTGTACGGATGGAGAGTGGATGGATGGGGTAGCCGGATGAAATTTGATTGCCGCAGTAGGTTGTATGCTGACGATGATTTACTCTGAAGGGCAATGCACCATCGGATGATGGCAGGATGCCAGCGCATCTGCTTGCCCTTCAAAGTAGACTCTCTCTGCTGATCCCACAGAAGGCGTGCAGGGGAATCCTTTCCAAGTATGCTGCTGATTTCATCATGGGATTCTACCATTGCCGACTTCAGCTCTTCATGTTGAGGACCATCAAGAAATACACTTTCCCGTTTCATCATAGCTGACACCTTCTCTTGAAGAAACACTCCTCTCCGCTTTAGGCTTCTCCTTTCCGTCTGCAGAAGTGTCACCTTTTCTTGAAGCTGTGAAGCCGTGAGACACTTGTGATCTTGGCCATCAGATCACTGCGGTGCACTCTGCACACCTGGCATCGCCCTTCAGTTTGCAGAAGAAGCTCGCATTTGATGTGGCGGATTGTACCATCCAAGAAGACATCGTGTTTGGTTATGCTGACTGGCATCTGACCCTTGTCTCCTTTCTCGGACTCCACCAACTCATCAAAATCTTCATTTCCAATGCAGATAAATGTTGTGACAATATTCCTAAGAATTCTTGCCACATCTACAGATCTGAGGATTTCCGGCACATCACACCAAAGCGAACTTCTTCCACTCTCCTGCACAACATCACGCACAACAACCTGCCATGTGCTATCTTCAAAAATTGTAAAAAATAGCACTGGACGTCGTGTCTCAAAACTCATCTTCATTATTTGAAGGCAACCAGAGCCACGCCAGGTGAGAAGACCACAACCTTTGGCATCATCTTCCCACGCTGTCAAAATACTTGCTGGGATGCCCATATCACCATCAGTGCCCCGACACTTAACACAAACTCCCTCATGAAACGAAATAACATCGATGTTACATGAGGCTTTCATCTTCCTCCTCTTCACCTTAACCCACCATCTCTTCAACTTGCCCTCACACAGCTTGCAAACGAATGGTGGATGCACGGCCTGCAAATCCTCTGCTACAGTGAACCCCAATGCAGCCTCAATATGCACCGACAGACTTTCCTTATCGATCGGTCGACGATATCCTTCCTCGATAGCCCTGTCCTCTCCACATAATCTGCAAATACCTCTAAGGCAGTCAGCATGATGCTGCATCTTGCAACCATTCGTCTGTTGACATAAACAATGTTTTTTTGTATTACTCTTTGTGTAATTTTGAATATCAGCTTAAACAATCAGCTAAAACTTGATCAACAATAATTATGATCTAAAATTCTCATTCATCATGGATGTTTTCTAAACTTCAAAATTACAAATAGACATGTTCAAAAATTGGTCAATATTACACAGCACATGTATTCAAAGAAAACGAGCAAAGGATGCATTATGATGGATGAAGGCACATCCAGGGATGCAAAAAAATATATAAGTGGCAATAATGCTTGACAAAACAACCTCCCAGAATGTAAGCTTGTCATGAAATTTCACCAGGCCACCATGTACATTGATATATTAATTATTATTTATTTGTATGTAATAATTTTTAACATTATAGGGCCTAGTCATGTAAAAGAATTAACAACAGTAACACTCAGTGGATACAAAATAGAAATTAACCTTGTCATGTGAAAAAGTAGCCCCTAATTCCTAAAAAACTTGAACAAAAAAATATATTTTGTTTCCATTTATTTATAAAATTTATATAGGGCCTAGATTTACTTTTGGTTTTTTGGTTGACTAAAAATTATTTACCAAAACTGTAGTGTACACTGTAAACCTTATTTTCCCGAATCAACTAGGCCTAATACAATTAAAACTACCCCTATTTTATTATGATATTTAAATTTTATTCAATAATTGATTCCTGAAAGACGATTTAAAAACATTTCCTGTGGCAAATCCAGCTGAAAGAAATCACGATTTTGTTTTCAAAGTGCATTTTTAAATCGTCCACAAAAATTCTGGGACGCTCTGGATAGCTTAAACACATACACGAATGGACGTGGAAATCTCTAAACTTGACAAACCTCAACTTTTCGAGCACTGCCGATCACTGGAAAACCACTAAAATCATAAAAACATGATTTGATATTTCTTCTTAATTACCAGTCCTTCGTCTGATAGAAGATTCCATATCTTACCTTCGGAAAGTCGGATTTTAATGGAAAAAACTCGAGAAGATTGAAAATTACTAGACGCATCGGACGAAACAAAGAGTGCACAGCTGATGCATCTACAGGGGTACTGCGCATGCGTTTTGTGTTTGTCTGTTCGGAGGAGCTTCTCAACACTCTTGCGTGCGCGAACTATTCTTTGCTCCAGTAGGGGAAATTTTCGGCACCCGACGCTGTGCACACAGGACCTTATCGCGCTCGTAAAACTGTCGCGCAGCAGGAGGCCTCACATGCCTTTTCCACAGGGTGAGCCAGCTTGCTAATTGGCTTGTAAATACCCCACGGGGGTTCGGCGGGCCGTTCGAACTCCATGTATTTCCTTCCTCCATGGTTAGGCCTAGTGCTAGTGCTAGTTCTAACACACGAGAGTTTTTACATTTGCGGTGATTTCATCGTTCAGAAAGTGAAATAGAGAGGACTCTTTTTTCTTGATCTAATCTGCTAATTCAGTAAGGATGTTTTTTACAAGGTATCGTTGAGTTTTTTTGCACAACACTCTACCGTACGGGCACGCAATTGCTGATAGGGGGGGCCTACTACAGTTTCACTGTAACGTTATGTTTTCATGTTTATGTTGTCAAAGTCTATTTCACTAAAATTCTATCAACGAAGAAACACAAACGGCAATAGAAACATATTGGATTAGAATATAATTAATTTAGGATATATGTCTACGATCAGCCAATGAGGTAAAAAAAAAAGTTTAACTACGTCTAACGTTACTCGTTAGGGCATGCATGTTCATTGGGCCTAAAGGCCTAGTATTAACGTTAGGCCTATTATTCAAAAGCTTAGTCTAGAGTTAGACAAACATGAAAATAGGGCTGCACCGTAGCTACGATTAATCGCATAATTCAAATGGTTGTTTTCTGACAAACAAGGTTGTTGACATTGTAATATTAAAATTTATTTCCATGTCTTTGGCATGATTAAAACCCTCTGGGACTAGTGCGTAGCGGTAGTTAACCGGCACTTTTTGCTAATTAATTAATTACTCCTTAATTGAGCGCTCAATTTTTTTTTCTTCAAGTTCCTACATCAGCCATAGCCTAACAACTTGGCATAGCCCCTTTATTGTAATTGTTTATAGTTCAGCCAGATACCATGACCCCTTCGCCACAAGACCATAGCTTGTGTACAAAGCCTGGTATACACAGCCTATATCCCTTGGCACAGCGGTACCCTTTGTGTGATCAATCATCCTGGTCTACAGGCTTGCCTCAGGATATCTGTGATCAATCATCCATGCTCAGGAGTTGCTTGACAGTGCCTGGAAGGGATTGAACAATAAAAAAAACTCAGACTTGATGTGTTTGGGCAGAGATTGGCTACTGGCAAATGGGGGGGGGGGGTGTTAGGGATTTTCCCTTACACTAAATACACCGCAGCTGTCTGGCTATGTATTCTTTAGAGAGTTTTTTTCTGTACTTATTGGGCCTGGACTACATTCAGGGACTGTCTCAGGGGTAGCTGTGCAATGATTATGCATGAAAAATGGTATAAAACAGAGTTTACAGTACGTTATTCATACGTATTACACTGGGCGGTTACAAACCGCACCATACTTCTTTAGTGTTAGAAAAACGTTCAAAGAACGCCCAGAGTTAAGCTCTATATTATTATTACAACTTTAGTATTTAACATTGAAGGTACATGTATGATCATTGGCAGGATTGATTAATGCATTCATTCCAATCATCTAGATTTCAAAATACACATAAAACTAACCTGTGAAAATTTCATCAAATCGGTGTTCACGTTTTCGAGAGCACAGCGAATAACGGTTTCTATTTTATCAGTAATTTTTGTGATATTCATATTGTGTTCATTTCGAGTGTTGCAGGGGGATTGGTACAAGTTTCACCTTTGTAAACATTCAGCTTTCAGATTGAAACTTGTCCAGATTTTTTGTTTACCAAAGCTATATCATACATGTACCTTTAATGTACAATTTACTACAAGTCTCGAAGCTTTGGCAAATTGATCATTTTTATGGAAAGTGTTCAGACAAGTCAAATAAGTATGGCAGAGTTCCATCTTCCACATTATTTATTGATTTTAATTTGGTGATCTTTTATTTTTTTCTTACAGTTATTGTGCAGTGCGGAGTGATTTGGTATCAAGTTGCAAGGGAAAGTGCAGCCTGCAACTAGAAACATCAACCGAGCTTTTGTTTATAACACATACTGATATAAATGTAAGTGTCTCAATTGATTCACCCAAATGAATCTATGTTGCAATATCAAGCCACGGCAATTGCTGTGAGTGCCATGGGTCATTTGGGCCTGGGTGTGTGCTTTTCCATGTTTCTAAAATATAAATATAAAGATCGTCCCCTTCTTGAGGCCGCATCCTTTTTAAATTTGTTTTTCAACTAGTGTTTATCCTTCCATTAATAAACTTTGAACAGCTCTTGGAAAAGAAATGGCATCGAACCAGATAACTTCATGGACAAAACGGAGAAAGATCCAAGCTGAAGTCGACCAGCATACAGATTGGATTGTCAGGGAGTCTGCATTGTCGCTGGCTGAAGAGGAGACTGGTGAGAGTGCTTGTCTGCCAAGCGAAGATAACTACTACCGAAGACGAATATGAGCTTCCACATGGTTTGGTGTTTCCTCTGAAGTCTTTGGAGGATGTCGACCTCCTGGAGAACCATCTGGAAGCCGACAAGCACTTGCAGAAACACTTGGTATGGTTTCAGCAATTTCGTTTTGAACTATGCTCAAATAAATTCCTATGGTTGGCTGAATGTGCTTTTATAATACTGAAATTAGTGTTGTGTAGGGAGGTTCAGAATTGTTTTTTATCATAATTGTTTTGTACAGAAAAACCATCAAGAAAACAGCTAAAGTGGTTTCTTTTTTAATATCAGTGATGTTGAACACATTCTTGTAATTAAACCTAGCTGCAGCAATTTTAGAGTTCTTTAAGATACAATTTTTGCGAAAAAGACAACATTTCAGATGGAAATATTTCTCTGGAGGATTGGTACCAGTACCAACTGAATAAATAGTAAGCTTTCAGATTTTCACAGGTTTGTTTTTTGAAATGACACCAAGTAAGAACACTGCACTGTCAGCTTTACCAATCCTATATTTTACCTAAAAGTCTTTAATGAAGATGTGTCATTCATGTAGGCTAGATTTTGGGTGTACATCTGTGAACTGCCTATTGCATTTGAAATTAAATTTCATGTAACCACTTTGTTTCAGATTGCTTTGTGGTCCACATGTGGAGGCTACAGTGTGTACGACGCTGTACGGAGAATTTTTGAGGGAGTGGTGGACAATGGACTGGGCCGACTGATCAACTGGACAGGACAGGGAGGGAAAAGAGCATTTAAAACTCTCCGCTTAAGGACATTTTAGAAAGTGAGTACGAGTTATTAATTTGGTTTACTACACCAATGTGATAAGCACTGTATACTCAGTGCTTTCGAGTCCTGCGGAAAAAATCCACAGGCTAACCAAATCTGCTCTAGTATGCGGGAGGTCGTGGGTTCGTATCCCACCCGAGTAGTTAGCCTGTGGATTTTTTCCCGCAGGACTCGGAAAGCACTGAGTATACAGTGCTTATCACATATCGGTGTAGGGTAAAACCAAATTAATATTCTTTATCCCCGATGCAATTATTACATATATTTAAAGAGTACGAGTTAGTTAAAATATTTGTGTCAATGGTTGAAGGGAATGAAAAACATCTGAAACGGTTTGAACACTGAAGGGACTTCCCAAATACTTTACAGTAGCAAGCATTTCTAAAAGCATTAATTTCAAAAGTGCATGTATTTAAGAGAGACAATTTTCAAGGGTTATACCTAATTTCAAAATGAGAATTGGAATAGAGAATTCATGTGTTTGGGGGAAGTGATTCATTTTACTTGCAATTTTCCCTGATGTTTTGTTTGTTTGTTATATTTCTAGTTATAGGGGCCTATTTTGTAAACAAAAATGTCATTGTTAGTTTATTGCTTTGTAGTTATCTTCCTTCAAACAATATATAAATAATTCATGGTCAACTCCAACAATGCTAAGTCATCTTTCTCTACAGTTTAAATTTAAAAAAGTGATTCATGACCAAAGTTTGAATATTATTCAATAACATCATGCAATATTCCAATTTTTTTACTTAACTTTGCGAGCCACCGATTTAAAATATTTACGCGGTTGCACGAAGGTGCTCACGCGGTAGGCGTTTTATGTCGGGGTGTAAATAACTGTGTTTGGGGGCACAAATCTTTTTCTAATGGTCTGAACAGATGAATCTAAGTTCACTGGACACACACACCAAAGATTTTAACATTCTGGCAATTGACACATTGGTTTACCACTGATTTGCCAAAAATAGTACATGTCGAAATCCGCGCCCCCAGCCCTATGGCAACTGCCATCCCCAAACCACTCAGCAGGTATCTATTTACTGTTTGATTACTGCACACAGCTGTTTACAACACTATCAGCCCCCCCCCCCAAAACCACCACACCCACACCCACATCCAATACAATCCATACACCAAACAGCCAGAGACAGACAGGTTTTCTTTTGAAGGACATGTACATGTACAGCATTGCAACCATGTAAACATTGAATTGGTATTGCACTGCAATACAAGCACTGACACATGAAACAGCCACAGGGTAAAAAATAAACAGAAACCAGGTCACCTATAATGACCCTGAGGGTATTTCTGGGTAAGGATTGTAAACAAACAGCTGTGGTTTCCATTCAATATGGCAGACAGCTTGTTGATACAGAGGCGGCAAGTTTACTACAAAGGATTAGCTTTTGTGCACAATTCAATGGTGCTTGGCTGAGACCCACATTTGTAACAATTGGCCTACCCAGTGAATGACCCCTAGGGCAAAATCGGTTCAGCCACTCTTTTAAGGACTGTTCAGGGTTGGATGAAAAATAATTTCAGCGAAATTTAATAAAAGATTTTGTTGTAATTAACAAAAATATTAATTATTGCCTACGGCGTGAGTACCTTCGTTTCCCCCAGGGTTAAATGTAGTGACGGTCTTTGAGCGTTCAAATTTTGTTCATGACTGTCGGCGGGATTGATGAATGCTGGTTGGCGCTGACAGCTGCCGACCAGCGAAGCTACAACACTGATTCAGGCCTAATTTATAATTACGGAACAAATACACTTGGCCAAATTTTCTGCTTAACAACTCACTGACATTGGGCTAAGGTTGATTTCTTCTAACTTTTGTCTTTCATACAGAAGCGATCCGTAAGAACAAGGCAATTTGCAAAGCAACAGACGTAGAAATTCAAAGGGAAGTTGCCCACTTCCTGAAGGGTGCATCTGACAGGTGTGGCGGAAGGAAGGAGAGACTGGCGCGTGCGGCTGCAGCTGCTGCTGCTGATGATGTTGATCTTGCCCTGCAGGTGTAAAAGGTTACACTGCAAAAATATTGGTGACATTTTGAGCAACGTTGGGTCTAGTATGAACTCACTAAACTGTTGGTAAAAATTTTACCCAACAAAGTTGGTTAAATATTTTGACCAACTCATGGGTCTAATGAAATTACTATACTGTTGGTCAAAATTTTAACTTTCAACTTTGTTGGTTAATTTTTTTTTCAACCAATTGTTGGATAGAAAGTTTTGACGCAACATTGGATGGACACTAAAGGTGCATCGAATCGATATTTTCCACAATGGCGAGTGGTGGCGAGGCTGTAACTAAATATGAATTTTTGTTTTCTATTTAGTTGTACACAGTCGTGGCAGTGCAAGCAACGCAGTGATACTGTCATTTAATGTTTTAAACTAAAGATAAATTAATGGCAGTATCACTGCGTTGCTTGCAATGCCACTCTCAGCTGTGTACAACTAATTAGAAAACAAAACCTCATTTAGTTAAAACCAACCTTCAAAAGCATCTATAACCATTGGGCAACCGCACTCCTTAAAGAGAGACGCCACTGTCACAGCCTTCGATCCACGTACGACGTATCGCGGGAACTATGCCCAATGTTGATTAATACTTTGATCGCAGTGCGCATGATCGGACGACTTTGCCCAACTAATGTGCATCATTTTTACTAACACTTACGATTAATTCAAATTACCAAAAAGTTGCCAAATGTATGTGCATAGGACAAAAGGGGCAAAAAACAGTTTGCCCAACAACAGAAATAATTGCTTTTATTAAAGATAAAAATCGAACCTTTAATAGCATTTTGAGATAAGATGCTAAGTTGGTTCTTAGTAAATTTAAGACCACAGTACGTGGTCTTACCCGTTAGTAAGGCCCCTCTGGCCCCCACCGGGATACCCTCAACAGAGACCGTCGCAACGCCATAACGGCTCTTGATAGCTTCGATCATGAACCCTGTATTGTATTTAGAGATCTTACTTAATTCCGAGTCTCTTAAAGTAAATTTATGAGCCTCGTAAGGGATAGCAACGTCTGCTATATAAGCATGTTTGTTATATTTATCCACGACTATCAAGTCCGGTCTAAAATTCCCACCGTTAGTATTGATGATAGGCTCAGTAAAAATCGAGTCGTCACCATACTTTCTAGATAAAAATCTAGCCACTTGTTTACAAACCTCGTTGTGACGTCGCATTCTAATTAGTTGCATGTTAGGGCAACGTTGAAGGATATGAGACGAAGTCTCAAAAGTGCTCCCGCACAATCGACAAGCAGTTGAGCCACCCGTATAAGCAAGGTTATTACGACAGGGAAGAGTTTTCGCCCTTAACGCAATGGCTTTAGTGTACAAGCCACCTTGTAAAATGGATGGATTATCAATCCACGCCGAAGCGGAAGAGTGATCAAAGGCAAGGGCCCCCTGCCCTTGCTTAGTACTAGCATGCTCGTTCAACAGCCTCAAGGTCTGAGCATGTATAGAAAGTTTGATAGATAGTTTGTCAGATTCGACATTCTCCAACCCAAGGGTCCGACTTAACCTCACCAGTTCACGTTGAATAGGCCGTGAAGCATATAAAAAACGAATTGTATCGTCGTCAGACTTAGCAAGCCTAATCAAAGCACCATATCTGGTTTTATTAGCCAGAGTAGTTATATCTGGGAGACCCAACCCACCTAGAGAGGCAGGTGTCTTCAAAAATTGTGAGCTAGAAGTATTTGGTAGATGTAAAAACGACCGGACAGCCTTATTAATACATCTTTGTATCGCCATATGCGTATTCGCCGGGTAAACGTTCATGGTAAAATGATAGATCAATCTTGGAATAATATATACCTTAACAAGGTGTAGCTTCTGTTGAGGCTTTAAAAAAGCACCAGAAATCGCACTCAACCACCCCTCCAACGGAGTTATAAGATTATGTTTGGACTTTCCCATCACACCAAACTTCTGACCAAGATATTTAGTAGTATTAGATGGTAGAACTACTGGTATAGAGACCCCTTGAATGTACCATTCGGCCTCGATTTGAGGAATTAGTTTAGAAATATGTCTTCCATCGATACGATGAACCATCGTGGCACCGAATACCGCCGACTTCAGCGCATTGACCTTCATAAACCGGTCTTCAAAGAATCTGCGACAGCAGTCAAGTAAGGAGGACAGACCAGTCTTACTCTCGGCCAACAAAACCAAATCATCTGCGAAAGCAAGAGAATTCACCTTAACACCACCCATCTCTAATCCAATGAATTCCGGTAAAATGTCCATTAATTCGTCAAGGACGAGATTAAATAATCTCGGGCTAAGTGGACAGCCCTGCTTCACCCCACATCGCATCGGAATAGGATCCGATCTAATATCACCTGTCACGATACATGTACTGACATTAGTATAAAGGTCATCGATACACCTTATGAAATTGTCTGGAATATTATGCCTTCTCAGAGCCCTTGAGATCGAGCTGTGATGGACCGAATCAAAAGCCTTAGAAAGGTCCAAAAACATAATATAGTATGATTTATTTTTCGCTCTATAATTAGAGATAAGCTGGTCCAATAAAGAGATATTCTCTAAACACCCATCGACCGGGATGAAAGCTTTTTGCCTAAAGTTTAAGGCAGTAGCATCGGTAAGTCTACCGTTAATTATTTTTGCATACAATCTTACTAAGTAAGAACCAATTGTAATGGGCCGCCACTTCGACATATTCGTGGGATCAACGTCTCCCTTTGGTATCAATATCGTATTGTTAACTTTAAGTTGATCAGGGACCGAGCCTGATTCCAACCACAAATTCATTAAAGTTGACAAGTCCAAGGCGTTAACCTTATTTAAATCCTTGAAATGGATTTTATCCGGGCCAGCTGCCCCGTTCTTTTTCATACCCCTCAGGGCTTTCGTCACTTCATCACTCGAAATTGGATGCAGGATACCGGAGATATCCAAATCCTCCTTCATCGGCTTAGCTATGAAAGGTACATTGTCGCAACGGGGTTCCTGACCAAAAATACCCATATAACTAGTAAAGGCAGCGCCACAGTCGGGCGCAACCGGACCCAATGGTTGATTGTCCAAAAGATGACAAGCCAATCTCTTCCTATCGGTGTTATAGAAATGTTGGTGTACTTTATATAGGATCTGTTTCCTCTTACGATTAGAAATGTCGTTAGGTAAGGAAGGCACTACAAACCGATTCCTCAATGAGCTCTTAGCACCCTTCATCCCCAAATGACGAAGAATGTTATTATAACTGAATGTTTGAATATTATCTCTTTGCTCTAAGATAGCGAGCAGATCAAATTGTAATATATTACCAGAGTCTAAAGCCTGATTACGATAATCAAGAAAGATGTCGGAAAATAAGGTGTTATTAACCGAAACAACGGCAGAACCAACCTCGACGACCGAGACCCTCCTCACAACCTTGAATTGGTCGACTAACAGCTTATAGGTAGCTTTACGGCGCTGACCCTTGACGGATTCCAGCGTCCGGTTTGTAAAAAGTTCCACTAAAGACATATTAATATATTTAGTGTCCGAAGGCAGGTTAGCTTCAGCACTCGCCAAAATAGATATGTCCTCATCGCTCCATCGATCTCTTCTGACACCATTGGATTCCGACCCTCCGCACATATTATCAAGAAAATTATCAGGATGAGATCTTTTAACATGGAGTCTCAACCCCGGAAAGGAGCCAAAAGATCGGTCACACAACTCACAGGAAAAACCAGACGGAGGAGTAGGACTCACTACTACATCGAAATTACACTTGGGATAGTGACAAGCGACACTACCCATGGTCAAACAGACCTTCTGACATTTCTTACAGCTATAAGAAATTTTGATATTATGGCTAACCAAATGTTTTTTAATGGAAGGATGACCATTAAAAAACTTTTTACACCGTGGACATGTAAAAGATTGAGTATCGTCAGGATATGAGAGCAGAATGTGATTAACGAGATTCGCACCATTCGCACTATTCGCACTATCCCCACAGGGAACGGGCTGGAGAACCGTAGGGCCAGAGACATGACTCCGTGTCATCATGCCAAGATTTATCGTTAACATTTTAATAACACCAAAATTCAAACGAAACCGCACACCAAAACCGCACAACACACAAAATGAAAAGCCACAAAATGAAATGCCACAAGTAAAAAGATCGTAAAAGTGCGTCCGAAAACGGACGGAGCGCACAAGCCCTCAAAATTGTATCTAAAATATACACCCGGAGTCCATAAAATGGACGGAGAGCAAGGCACTCGAAGGGGAAAATCCCCGAGTGGAAAAGACCCCGGTCACAGCTGATTTTTAGAACAGAGAAGCTATAAAACGCACTGTTTGAAAAGAATCAAAGGATTAAGACTCAAATCATAACAAAATAAGCTGTGAGGGCGGACAGAGATTAGCCTGGAACAAGAAGAAACTACTTTTGTACCAGTTACCAGGGATTACCACGAGGAGGTTTCTGTCCATTAATCCCCAATTTATTGGACAAACAACTGAGGAAACTACTTATCATATTATGTAACGTGTGCTATTTTGTTATATTGTACTATAAGCCAACAAACAGGAGAGGACCAAAGAGGAAATTTATATATTTGTTAACTATTTATTTACTTTATTTTTACAGAACAAAGCAATACTTTTGGAAAAACAAATCATTATTTTAGTGCCATCAGTACCAGGTTAAACACCTGTGTGCTATTGTCTTAAAAGTTTGTATTATTATATACACTGTACAGGGTATAAAATCAACTGACTTTTTTACTACCAAAGAGGGAACCAACTTGATTTTTATACTTAACATTCAGGTTAAACTTTTGCCAAATTACGAGTGATCGTTTTAATGCCATCATTTATGCCAAGTTAAATACTTTCATACAATTTCCTAAGTTTCTATAAGACAAAAGACGAAAACTAAAGAGGGAATACAACTTATTTATATGTTTTTATTTATATGATAAAGAGCAATTTGTGTTAGAATACTAGTGTTACTTTTAATGCCAATATTTTTGTTGCCAACTTACATTTTTGTTATGGAAGAAATAAAGTGTACTTTTAATATACATTGGGTCTTCACTTAAAACTACAGCTTCTGTTTTTCTTTTCTGTATAGGGGGGGGGGCGGTATTTGAGCGGCTGAAGGGCGGCAACCGATTGGTTATACATTGTAATCTGGGGGACCGCCAGAGGTCTCGCAGCGGACGACCAGTGGCAGCCGCCCATTTGCCGTTTTGGAGGCGGACCGATGTCGGTCCAGCGGAGGCTACCGCTCGGCAGCCACTGCGTAAGAAATAACTGTAACGGTCCGCCATCGGCCCTCCGACGGTAGCCACCTACTTGCCGCTGGTGGACCGACGGACTGCCGGCGGACATTTTTTTGGCGGTCCGCTGTCGGCAGCCACCCGCGGCCCGACGGTGGTGCCACCGGTGGACCGCTGTTGGACCAACCATCCATTGCTAACTTGGACCGTGGGGTTCGGGCCCCGGCTCGGGCCGTGGCTTCCGGCCGAGAGGACGAGTCCCTGCACGCTGGCTCGCGGTCCCCGCTGACGGGTCGACCCGAACGCAGCAGCGGGCACCGCCCGTGCTCCTCGGGCGAGAGGTCGCCCCTCGGACTTCGACTTCGGGTCGACCCGTCTGCGGGGACAGCGGGCCAGCGTGCAGGGACTACTCCTCTCGCCCGAGGAGCACGGGCGGTGCCCGCTGCTGCGTTCGGGTCGACCCGTCTGCGGGGACCGCGAACCAGCGTGCAGGGACTCGTCCTCTCGGCCGGGAGCCACGGCGGGGCCCGAGCCGGCGCCCGCTGCTACTGGAGGACACCGAGGGGGCCTTCCCAGCTGGCGGCGGGGGCCGACCGCCCATCCCCCTCGAGCCCGTCCCAGAGTTGGGTCCCGTCCGCTGGCCGGTGAAATTTTTCCTATTTCGGGCTCGAGGACTACCTACCCCTATAGTAGACGTAACACCCACCCCGTTGGTAGTACGGAACACCTCTATCCAATTTGCGTTGAAAACTTGTCGAAGAAACACCGTGGGGTTCGGGCCCCGGCTCGGGCCGTGGCTCCCGGCGGAGATGACGAGTCCCTGCACGATGGCTCGCGGTCCCCGCAGACGGGTCGACCCGAACGCAGCAGCGGGCACCGCCCGTGCTCCTCGGGCGAGAGGTCGCCCCTCGGACTTCGACTCCGGGTCGACCCGTCTGCGGGGACAGCGGGTCAGCGTACAGCGACTACTCCTCTCGCCTGAGGAGCACGGGCGGTGCCCGCTGCTGCGTTCGGGTCGACCCGTCTGCGGGGACCGCGAACCAGCGTGCTGGGACTCGTCCTCTCGGGCGGGAGCCACGGCGGGGCCCGAGCCGGCGCCCGCTGCTACTGGAGGACACCGAGGGGGCCTTCCCGACGTCTTCCAGCTGGCGGCGGGGGCCGACCGCCATCCCCCTCGAGCCCGTCCCAGAGTTGGGTCCCGTCCGCTGGCCGGTGAAATTTTTCCTATTTCGGGCTCGAGGACTAGCTACCCCCTATAGTAGACGTCACGGCCGTTATACACCGAAAAAAAGAGTGCGCCCTCAGTTTTCAAAAAAGGAAAATCGAAAACAGACATATTTCTACGCCCTACGAGGGCGCTGTTTGTTATTGTTCAAAAAGGGTAAAAAAGCCGCTTGATATACGTAAACATTTCTAGACTTTTCATTGGCGGAAAGGTTTATGCAAATTATTTAAAGAATGCAATTGATTGAGAAAGTATCAAGAAGTCTAAAAAGGTAGAAGTTCAGAGGTCAAAAGATTCCGTGGGGGCGAACTAGGTCGCACTGCTCAGGGGTCGTTCATGTGTAAATCTTAAATGATGCGCACGGTGGTGGCTGCTGAAAATGTGTTCCAAAAGTCGTCATTTCTACGATAAATATCATTTCTACAGAATTATGCCACAGGTAAGTTGTATAAATGGACATTCATTGTAGGGATTGATGTGATATTAAAGTGAGGGCAAGTATATTTTTCTTTCGGCGAGGTTTTAGAAAGTCGGTAAATAACGACCGAACAGTTTTGGTTTTTCGCACTGTCACATGTTTACGTATAGAAATGCATAGTTCAGTACATGTACATGAATGATCGACTATCGTTAACTTACTTAGGCCATTATCGTTAAGTAATACATGTATATGGGGTGGGGGCGAGTGTTGGGGATTACATTGGGCACTTCTGGTTCTAATTTTGAACCGTCATTTCACATGAAGTTTTACACTGACTTAGCTAAGTGAATACAGCCATGCGGTAGCTTCACAAATTGGAACAATGTACAAGATTCACGAACATTTTGCAGACAGGCCTACAGGTATAACTTTCAAATATTGACATATTTTATTGAACAGCAAATATCAGTAATTTTGAACCATCCTAAGCCTAATTCATCAACATAAATAATGCACGTAGCAGATTAAACTTTAAGATGGTGCACGTATACCGTAAAAGTGTTTGTTTCAAACACACCTTGTAATAATAGTTTTTATGCACTCATTTTCTTTACAGAAAATCATTATTGTTAATACAGTCATTATTTACAAATTTATACAGATGTTAAAAATGTGTACAGTTGTGACATTTAATTGTAAATGCCTTTTGTCTTTGCCAAAACTAGAATATGAAATGTATTACTATATCATTATTTATTTATATTTGATCGTTAGGAGCCGAGTTTTCCCCACAAGAGGTTTTGACAAGAAGTTGTTCATGTACATGTATGACTGTCAGGTAAATATCTGTTCTGTACCCCACAATTATATCAACAGATTCTTTATAAGTTAGTACATAGCATAATGTAACTTCTGTATTCTATGCAAGTCACAGTCCAGCAAGAACTGTAATTATTTTCAAATTAAACCCGACTGTCCCAAACCCACCAAAAATCAACGCATTGTTTTTATTAATTCTGATGGACTGAATGTCATAGACAGTCAAAATGCTTAGGGTGTTAGGGTTTAAATGAACTAATTTAATTAAATTAGTTAAGTGACATTCAATGTTTGGTATTAATTGCCGTATAAAGACCATATGTTGAACTTTTATTCTCATTGGTATGATTGCAGTCGGTCTCGGACTACTTGGCAGGTCACAGTGCACGCACAGCTTGTCTGCCACGTACTGTGTACACTGCCAAACTGGTAAAACTTGAAAAAAATACTATTTACAACTTAAGAATTAGAAACTTTGAAAGCAGTTATGGGTGTAGTTTTTCACACATAATAAGTTAATACTTTCATCCTAGTACATGTGAAGTATTGAAAGCGTAGGTCACAGGGAAGTATTTTTAAATATTTTTTTAATATACACTGTTTTGTGTCAAAATACAACAAATCTGGTAATTGACATTGACTTTACATTAAAATACCATAGCCTTCTCTCAGAAAATGTAAACATTTTGGCTCTGCAATACTTATTTTCTTTAAAAAAAAAGCATGTAAAATTGGAATAAAGTCATGTTTACCTAATTTTACATGGCAGGTTTTCCGGCGAATAAACGATATCTTTACAAATTTATTTCTCAAGAACCGCTTAGTAACAAAATATAGCATTCAGTGAGGTCTTTCATACAGAATCAAAATTAAACATGTGTAATGTATGCTTATTTTTTGAGTGCTCTACCTACTACTATAACTAATTATCAAACCTACCCCCCCCTCCATTTTCCGCACTTGTTCCCAACAACAAATTTATTCCTCACTTTTTCTTTTTTTAGCATTGATGACTTTTGACTGAACTTCTGGAGTAGTTGCCACATGGTGACGCCTCATGATTGTCATCAGTTGCTGAAGGTTGTCCCTCATCCCGCTGATGGCCCGGCGTGTTCTGTTGAACTGGGTATGAATGAGTTCACCCCCCTGTTCATTCAGCATACCAAATCCAACACCAAACCTGCAGAGCTGCTCAACGGCATGATCTTCTAACAGATGCATTTTGGGTGTAATAGTGGCCGTTGGGAAAAGTTGTCTGTACGTCGACATAAAACTTTTGATGCAACCATCTATGTGGAAAATATGACAAGGCATTGATAAGAATTGGGAATCATGAAACATTTGAATGTTTTGAATGATGTACACGACCATACGTATACCTACCGATTACTTGCAGGTCAGCATGTGTGACTCTATTTGAATGGTTGATTCCATAGTGTACGTCAGCGAATTTGAGCAAAATTTCATGAAATTTGCTGCCAACTTCAGCTCCCTCACGTATTACTTTTTGTTGACTGGATAGTGGAATGTCGGCACATTCAAGAGTCTGGATGGTTTTTCGAGGGGCAGAGGTCAAGTCATCAATCACTTTTAGCTGCATTGTTTAAAAACGTACACAATGTTATGTTATTCACAATACTGCTCAACATGCATGCATTGTCAACTAAGCTTACTGCATAAAGGTATACTATGGACTTAGATATTGACACAAATGAAAATATGTACCTGACAACATTTATGTACATGATTTCCTACAAAGGCCTTTCCATGGTAGGCCTGGCGTTCTACCTTGTGACGCTTCAGAACATCATCAAGGGAACCAGCAACAGGTCCAGATCCAAAGGGAAGGTCAACGACAATATTTTCCTGTAAAGAACAATGAAAACAGGAATTAGTTTAATTGAAATATGTGTACTAAGCTGTTTGATTCCAATGGATTTATTTATATTAAAACAAACATTGGAAACTCACCAAATCACGAATCTCTGCACAAACTGAAGGACGCCCTCGTTCAGAGGTAAAAGAAGGCCACTCATTGGTTCATGTATATGCGCTGCACATACAATGCACACTGCCACACCTTTAATAATAATAATAATAATAATAATGAACATTTGTAATGCGCCGGTATCCGTCAAAAGAGACGCTCATGGCGCAGTGACACATTAGAGTAAACAATAAAACAAAATACATGGTAAGAACAATGCAATATAAAATTACAAGGAACAATGATTGTAAAAAGGCTGACTGGCCCTGGTCAGAATATGCTAGACAAAGACGATATTCTGACAAGGAAAAACCCTGCATACACAACCATGCAAACAAGGTTGATTTGCAAAAAATATAAACATATAAACACCGCAGCGATACTCTTGACATATTAAACAAAAACAAAACTTATAAATACATCATCATGAAAGTCAATAGTTAAACATAAGTAAATTATACATTAATTTTCATCAAATGAGTTTTGAGAGCAGTTTTAAATGAAGCAAGAGATGGAGATTGTTTGACATGCTCAGGTAAATCATTCCACAAAGAAGGAGCAGCAGCAGCAAAAGAACGTTTTCCCCAGGATCTCTTTGTCAATTTCTTACTCAGAAGAAGTTTATGATGTGATCTCATGAAATCACGATTTGAGTGATACGGTTGAAGTAATTCTGATAAATATGATGGTGATATATGAATGGCAGAGCGGTAAACATACATTAAGATTTTGAAAACAATCCTGTCCTTAATCGGGAGCCAATGAAGATCTCGCAATATTGGTGTAATGTGTTCTCTTGGTTTAGTCCGGGTTACAATTCTAGCAGCTATGTTTTGAAGACGGGACAGACGATAAATTTGTGTATCTGGTAGACCATATAAGAGTGAATTGCCCATGTCCAGGCGGGAGGTGACATACGCATGTACAAGTTGTTCCGTAGCCTCTTGAGAGATGTATTTTCTGATGAGGCCGATGTTGCGCAGATGAAATGAGGAACATTTAGAAATTGAAGAAATATGATCATTAAGTGACATGTGCAGTGCACATCCCAATGAATGACATTGTTTTACCTTAGAATGAGGGTGCTGTTTGTGATGTCAGTCCATATATTACATGTGTGTATATTCATTATTCTAATATATATATATATATATATTTTGTATTACACTTATTTAAATTAAAAGGAAAGTGATAGTATACATACATGTATGCATAATGTTCGTAGAAAACAAAGCAATTTTACCTTCTTAATTTTCTGACTTGTTCCCATGTTAGCTGACAATGGTGCATCATTGCCAGTGTTTGGTCAGGTCCAACAGTCTTGGTCACGGTTTTCGGTTGTACATCTGGGGTCGTTGGTGGTCGCTTCATTTGCACATATGCGGGCTGATTTTAACACAAAAAGATAGATGAAATGCATTCCTATGTATTTTACTTTATTACATTTAAGGGAGCAGTATTGTCATGGTCAGAGTAGATTTTCGACAGGGCATGGAATTGATGTCCTAGTTTAATATGAACACAGTGACAGAAAATTACAGGCTCATTTTTGCAGCAGCAACGGTAATTATGTCTTTATCATGCGAGGGATTATTTTCAGTCACCGAGTTAATCTAATACTAGCATACCAATTCCATGCCCTGTTTATCGCGACGATACTGCCCCTTTAATTACTGGTTTTGTTAGTATCATTACTTTGTATTATTAGGCGTACACGTATGTCTCACATGTTATTCTATTTATTTGGTTTAATTCATAAATTTCCAAAATAATTTACAAAACTTAATCACAGGGGGTGTATCAACACATTAATGGGAATAACAATTTTTACGGTAGTTCTTTACAACAGTATAATGACCTGTTTGTATGTGGTCACGGGCGATAAGGACCTCGCCTTCGGATCGGTCCTTAATGACCGTGGTCACGCCCAAAACCGGTATTTAACCTGCAGTCAAGACCGTGTGCCAAATTTTTATTCCCTTAAATGCTATAACGCTGGGGGTATAAACATTTTCTTTAATACTAACCCGTCCTGGTGTTTTGAGCTGAGCAACCCTGTCTGTAGTTATAAGTTTTAGCCATGTCCATGCATCACTAGCTGCCTCTATTTCCTTTGGGATTGGAGTTCCTTTGCTGTGTTGGATGGCCTTGGATTTTAACAAATCTGCTGCTTTGATTATTTCTGGGTCTAGATTTGATTGTGGACTTGTAGACTGGGTTGCAGGTGTTGAGCATATTTTGCAATGACAAATGGCAGGCTTAGGGGGTTTGGGGAGACATACATGGTTTGCCATTTTGTCCAATTTTCCAACACTTCCACATTGTGTGCAAACAGTCAGAAGGACACTGAGTTGGAGTCTAAGAATCCTTGGAACTTGGGAAACTTCTGTATAGTTAATTGATGCTTTACAAACGGGGCATGGTACTTCGGGTTGTTTGTTAAACTGGAACCATCCAGATAAGCAGTTAGCACAGAAGTTATGTTCACAGAGGGTTTGAACTGAAGGGGAACTTAACACACATTGGCAGATGGGGCAAACAAATATGGTTTCCTCATCCTTAGATTTACCAAGGATGTCAATGAGTGGCATTACATTGTAGCTGTCGGTAGTGTTTATACTGGCGAACAATTTATCTGGCAATTCCTCAGTTACTGTGGTTTTATGAAGGGACCCCTGTATATTTTTGCTGTTGGTGTTCTACCTCTACGGTTTATTGTAGTACAGACTGTACATTGACCTACTCGTGGGTGCTTCTCCCAAGTAACAATTTCATATCTTGTCTCTTGATGCTCACGGTTTCCTGAGGAAATGTACCGTAATGTTCTTGCACATCTGTAGCATACAAACTGGAGATGTATATCTGGATCATCACTCCATGTATTTAAATTGAAAGCTGTAGAAATTTCCTCTCGGCCGGGAGCCACGGCGGGGCCCGAGCCGGCGCCCGCTGCTACTGGAGGACCCCGCGGGGCCTTCCCGACGTCTCCCAGCTGGCGGCGGGGGCCGACCGCCAATCCCCCTCGAGCCCGTCCCCGAGTCGGATCCCCTCCGCTGGACTCTGATATTTTTCCTAGTTCGGGCTCGAGGACTACCTACCCCCTATAGTAGACGTAACACCCACCCCGTTGGTAGTACCCTTACAAAAAAGTTATATAGAAGTCTATAGAACGCTCTATAGAGCTCTATAGAAATTACAAAAATCTATAGAAACTCAAAAATAATTCTATAGAGTTACTACTTTTTATAGAATTCTATAGAACCAGTTATCTATAGAGACCAATCTCTATAGAATTCCACTGACTCGGTAAGAATATAGAATTCTTAAGAAACATGTTTTTCTACAATAAGAATAGATGTGTGGGAATATTGTTTCCTGTTTAATTCCAAATTAGACCATTAATTAATATGACTTGTTCTCATCCTTTTAGTAATTTTAGTCCCAAGTGTGGGTACATACATGTATCAACCCACCCCACCCCTATCCTCACCCCCATCCTCCCTATCCCCCACCCCTATCCCCACCCCTATCCCCACCCCTATCCCCCACCCCTATCCCCACCCCTATCCCCCACCCCTATCTCCCACCCCTATCCCTATCCCCCTCCCCTCCCCTCCCAATTTATGCCCGTGCTTTGTACAAATGTTACATAAGCCTATACATGTACATAGTAAAAGTGGCATCCTGTTTAGAATTTTGTATATTAACCACCCCTTATAATTTTTGTTTAGACCCATTCCCTCATAATTGCACTTGCCTCTCCTGACAATGGAATATCCCAAAGATCAAATAAACACCTTGTGCAGGATCTTTGTCAGAAGGTCATTATATTCCATGTGATGACCAGTTACCACCAGCATGGATGGATTTATGCCACAAGTAAGAATAAAGCTTGGAGAAGTTCTCTTTTTCATCTCCTGATTGTTCATCTTTTATTCTTTCAGGTATGCTACTTTCATTATCATAACTTTGATAGTTTATACCACTGTTTTGATATGGAATAATTTAGTTATTACTTTGAATTGCTTTAGAATGTACTGTATATGGGATAATATGAAGAAAAGGAAGTTTCAATTCCTTACAGTTTCTTTATACAGCTAGTATATACTTATTGTTATGAAGATCTAGGAGCATTGATATATACTATAGTGCTTTTATATCTAGTCAAAATAAGTTTTGTTGTTACCTACATCATGCTTACATGTATATAGGCCTGTTATTCAGTTTCCATGTATACTTTAAGCCATATAGCTGGAGTATCAGGCATGAAACAATAAGCCATTCATTCACTATACATGCATGTGGTCAGTGTGGCTCATTATTATTCATGGTATATGCCTGTGTTGGCTATTGACTGTACAGCTTATACTGGGAACATGTGTGACCCCATGCTGAGCCAAGAGCCTTGATTCTGATAGCCAAGTATGTTTATGGTCCAGTAGTTATGCACTAAAGTACATTGAGTGATACAGTTATGAGTTTGCATTATTTTATATACAAGAACAAGCACTTCAATAACAAAAGTACGTTAATCATGTATCTGTGATTGAAAGGAATGAAATGTAGTAGAGTTAGCATTTACCTTTTAATGTTTTTTTATTTACAGTTTAGGTTTCCTAGAATGTCATTTCAATTGTTTTTGATCAAGATTTATTGTATATTCCATAAAGAATAAAGATCTGAGAAGTTATCTTATTCAACTCCTGACTGTTCATCTTTTATTCTTTCAGGGTCATCGGCTATTGAATCATTAATGTACCCCATGTAACTGCAGTTATTTGGCAGTCAGACTGAGTGTTCCTGTCCGACCAGATGACATACAATTACGCCCCTACAGTGATGAGTACCCTCAGCCCACCAGAGTACAATGGAAGTGGAACCATGCAGAGGATGAGCCAGTATTACCGACGTCAGCTGAGGGGATAAGAAGGCAGGACATGTAGCCAGAGGGTGAACCATCAGTGAGCACGCAGGATACAGGTTGAAGACTTTAATAGTTCCATCCAGCTATATCTACCAGATGACATGAGAGACTTGAATACGGTCTTTGAGCACGACACAATGGTCTCACCACCACACAGCCTCTCCATGTATCTATCACATAGAAGTGAAGACAGGATAAGCAGCAGAGAAAACAAATGGTCGCAACCAACTTGCAGAAGGTACTGAACCATGTGAACAGTGACGAGGTGTAGGACAATTGAAGAATATAGGGCTGGAGATGTAACAGACACATTGAACTTTGCTCGAAGGAATGTCCCAGAAGGTGGAACCAGCAGAAATGACAATGATCAACCCCCGCCCCCCCCGAGTCTCTGTCACATTATTTCTGTGCAGTAAAGGGCAGTTTGCTTACTTACCTTCATCATAAAAACTTTCCCAGAAATTAACATTATTGATCAGCAGATCGAAAACAATTAAAGATAAAAATGGAGTCATTGTGCTTTTCAATGTAATACAAAATAATTGACGAAAAGTGGAACTGCACGGTTAGAACAAACTGTTCATATGACATGATTGACTGAATTATCAGTGAAAAGGGTGTATTCTCTGTACCAAAATTTAATTGGATTTGTACATTTACATGTATCATGTGTACTTTAATTTTACTAACCAAAACATATCCATGCACGATACTACATTATGATGCTGTTATTGTTTTCAGGGTATGAGTAAAATTAAAATAAACATTTTCTCCCACTGAAAATTATATTTTGGAGACAAAAACTCCAAGTAGATTGTTTTTAACACCCAATCTATCAGTATTTTTCATTTTGAGTAAGTCTTTGATTTTTATTTATTTATTTGTTTTGTTCTAGCTTATTGTTCTACTGTAGCATATTATTTAAAGTTTAAAGTACACACGTATTATTATCTGTCTATATTATTCTACTTTTGCAGAAAACCAATAGATAACAATAAATAAATATATATCAGTCTAAAAAAAAATTTTTTCAGCCTTGTTTTTTATTATTATTATTATTATTATTATTATTATTATTTTATTCAGATAAAAATCAACAAGGACAATCGATAACATACTAATAATACAAAAATACAGAAAACAAAATTACAGTTGATTTCATCTGGGATAGCCCAAAAAGCCAATTACACAGGCTTATTTCCATTGGGGTCCCTTACTGAGGAACAAAACAATACAAGAATTGGACAATTTACAAAAATACTTAAAAATATTGCACAAATTACAACATTTAAAGGCATCAAAGACATTAGAAACCACCCAGACTGCATATACCATTGGCCCACACCTAAATTAAAAATAAAAAAATAAGAATTGCACTATACACATTTTAAAAAAATTGGGGGAATACCCCAGATTACAAATTGTATATTGAGGGCTAAGATTGATTTAAAACTATGCTCACAGCTAATTGAGGAAACCCACAACCCTAAGGATACCCTCACCCCCACACCTTTACAAATACACCGAAGCAAATATATTAAAGTAAACGTAATTTATTTCCTTAAATTTGGCTTTTGTTGAAAGATGGGACTTAACTAGTTTTTTATATAAGAGAAAACTATTTGGAGACCACACATGTTTTTCTAAAGAACAGTTTATTTGTAGTTGTTCTATAGAATTCTATAAATTGTTCTATAGAACTGTATAAATTGTTCTATAGAACTGTATAAATTGTTCTATAGAACTCTATAAACTATTCTATAGAACTGTATAAATTGTTCTATAGAACTGTATAAATTGTTCTATAGAACTGTATAAATTGTTCTATAGAACTCTATAAACTATTCTATAGAACTGTATAAATTGTTCTATATAACTCTATAAACTATTCTATAGAACTCTATAAACTATTCTATACAACTCTGTAAGCTATTGTATAAAATACTATACATTTTCTATAGAATTTATCAAGATTCTTTAGATTTCTATAGAAACGGTTCATTTTTGTACAGAACTTTTTTAGAAAAGTGGCCCGTTTTTCTATAGAAATTCTATAACCTCTATAGAATTTGAATAGAAATTGTATAGAGAGATTCTATAGCACTCTCTATAGAAATCGGTATAGAAATTCTATAGAATTTTTTTTATAGAATTCTATAGAACATTTTTGTAAGGGAACGGAACACCTCTATCCAATTTGCGTTGAAAACGTGTCCAAGAAACACTGTGGGGTTCGGGCCCCGACTCGGGCCGTGGCTCCCGGCCGAGAGGACGAGCCCCTGCACGCTGGCTCGCGGTCCCCGTAGACGGGTCGACCCGAACGCAGCAACGGACACCGCCCGTGCTCCTCTGGCGAGAGGACGCCACTCGGACTCCGACTTCGGGTCGACCCGTCTGCGGGGACCGCGAGCCAGCGTGCAGGGACTCGTCCTCTCGGCCGGGAGCCATGGCTGGGCCCGAGCCGGCGCCCAACGCTACTGGAGGTCCTCGAGGGGGCCTTCCCGACGTCTGCCGGCTGGCGGCGGGGGCCGACCGCCATCCCCCTCTACCCCGTCCCAGAGTCGGGTCCCGTCCGCTGGACTCTGATTTTTTTTCGATTTCAGGCTCGAGGACCACCTACACCCTATAGTAGACGTAAGACCCACCCCGTTGGTAGTACGGAACACCTCTATCCAATTTGCGTTAAAAACTTGTCGAAGAAACACCGTGGGGTTTGGGACCCGGCTCGGGCCGTGGCTCCCGGCCGAGAGGACGAGTCCCTTAACGCTGGCTAGCCGTCCCCGCAGACGGGTCGACCCCAACGCAGCAGCGGGCACCGCCCGTACTCCTCGGGCGAGAGGTCGCCCCTCGGACACCGACTTCGGGTCGACCCGTCTGCGGGGACAGCGGGCCAGCGTGCAGGGACTACTCCTCTCGCCCGAGGAGCACGGGCGGTGCCCGCTGCTGCGTTCGGGTCGACCTGTCTGCGGGGACCGCGAGCCAGCGTGCAGGGACTCGTCCTCTCGGCCGGGAGCCACGGCGGGGCCCGAGCAAGCGCCCGCTGCTACTGGAGGACCCCGGGGGCCTTCCCGACGTCTCCCAGCTGGCGGCGGGGGCCGACCGCCATCCCCCTCGAGCCCGTCCCAGAGTCGGATCCCGTCCGCTGGACGGGCGAGAGGTCGAGAGGTCGACCCTCGTACTCCGATTTCGGGTCGACCCGTTTGCGGGGACAGCTGGCCAGCGTGCAGGGACTCGTCCTCTCCGCCGGGAGCCACGGCGGGGTCCGAGCCGGCGCCCGCTGCTACTGGAGGACCGCGCGGGGCCTTCCCGACGTCTCCCAGCTGGCGGCGGGGGCCGAGCGCCATCCCCATCGAGCCCGTCCCAGAGTCGGGTCCCGTCCGCTTGAGGACCACCTACCCCCTATAGTAGACGTAACACCCACCCCGTTGGTAGTATGGAACACCTCTATCCAATTTGCATTGAGAACTTGTCGAAGAAACACCGTGGGGTTCGGGCCCCGGCTCGGGCCGTGGCTCCCGGCCTAGAGGACGAGTCCCTTAACGCTGGCTTGCGGTCCCCGCAGAAGGGTCGACCCCAACGCAGCAGCGGGCACCGCCCGTGCTCCTCGGGCGAAAGGTCGCCCCTCGGACACCGACTTCGGGTCGACCCGTCTGCGGGGACAGCGGGCCAGCGTGCAGGGACTACTCCTCTCGCCCGAGGAGCACGGGCGGTGCACGCTGCTGCGTTCGGGTCGACCCGTCTGCGGGGACCGCAAGCCAGCGTGCAGGGACTCGTCCTCTCGGCCGGGAGCCACTGCGGGGCCCGAGCCGGCGGCCGCTGCTACTGGAGGACCCCGAGGGGGCCTTCCCGACGTCTCCCGGCTGCGCTGGCGGCGGGGGCCGACCGCCATCCCCCTCGAGCCCGTCCCAGAGTTGGGTCCCGTCCGCTGGACTCTGAAATATTTCCTATTTCGGGCTCGAGGACTACCTACCCCCTATAGTAGACGTAACATCCACCCCGTTGGTAGTACGGAACACCTCCATCCAATTTGCGTTGAAAACTTGTCGAAGAAACACCGTGGGGTTCGGGCCCCGGCTCGGGCCGTGGCTCCCGGCCGAGAGGACGAGTCCCTGCACCCTGGCTCGCGGTCCCCGCAGACGGGTCGACTCGAACGCAGCAGCGGGCACCGCCCGTGCTCCTCGGGCGAGAGGTCGCCCCTCGGACTCCGACTTCGGGTCGACCCGTCTGCGGGGACAGCGGGCCAGCATGCAGGAACTACTCCTCTAGCCCGAGGAGCACGGGTGGTGTCCGCTGCTGCGTTCGGGTCGACCCGTCTGCGCGGACCGCGAACCAGCGTGCAGGGACTCGTCCTCTCGGCCGGGAGCCACGGCGGTGTCCGAGCCGGCGCCCGCTGCTACTGGAGGACTTCGAGGAGGCCTTCCCGACGTCTCCCGGCTGGCGGCGGGGGCCGACCGCCATCCCCCTCGAGCCCGTCCCAGAGTCGGGTCCCGTCCGCTGGACTCTGAAATTTTTCCTATTTCGGGCTCGAGGACTACCTACCCCCTATAGTAGACGTAACACCCACCCCGTTGGTAGTACGGAACACCTCCATCCAATTTGTGTTGAAAACTTGTCGAAGAAACACCGTTGTTAATGAGCCCATGATTTCAATTGAACTAGACCATGTAAGAACATTGTATACTGTGTTTTTATTATTAAGTGCAGACACTCATTTGAATAAAATAATGTGGAACAACTACATGTATAACATAATGTACTTAGTAATACTTGTACAATGGTGTATAGGCCCAATTGTCAGTGTACGTGCATGAACTACAAGACCAAATATTTGAGCAACATGTGTACATGTACATGCACTACATGACTTGTATTTAAGTTTGTTGATAATTATCAGTTCAACTTTACCCCCACACTGTGTTACTGCTAACCCTTTAAGAATTCCCACAAATGTTACACAGTGTGGTTTTGGAAAAAATAAGTTCCATAAACCATGAGATGAGCATCCATGTGTAATTTACTGAAGGATTATCTCAATTCAGGAGTCAACTCAAATCCAGACTCAAGTAAAACAATCAGTTATTATGTACATGTATACATGTAGTAACATTCACTGATTTCCCCCCATACTACAGGTCATTCTTCCAAGTTTGCACATCTCATTGGGAGTGTTCAAAAAGCTGTATGACCTCTTCGAGGGTGAATGTCATGACTTAGACAATCATCTGTTCAAGTTGCGAGCTGATGCAGAAGTTGATACTGACGAGGACGATCTTGAAGTCAACAATTTTGACGCACAAGTCTCAGGAAGCATCAGCAAACAAGATAATATATCCAAGCAGTTACGAGACAAGCAGGCCCGACTGGAGGAAATTGAAGATGACCTACCCTTGTACGTCCTTCAGAACACGACACAGCAGGATGGCAGTGCTGAATTTTGTCAGATGGCAATGGAGGCAGTCCGGTTGCGAATTGACGTGCAGAATTTGGTAATTAATCTCCAATTTCCAATCAAAATATTGATCAGATAAAACATGTTGGCAAGTGCAATCTGCACTAGATATTGCATCTTACAGCAGTAAATTTTTAAATATGTTTTCGTCCACAGGAAAAGGAGGCCAATAGTGCTGACCTTGCCTTTTGCACTGGTCCCATTGTCAGCTCTTTAGAAAAGGTGCTTTCCAAATTTAACGTGCAACGCCAAGCCTACCATGGTAAAGCCTTTGTTGGGAACCACGTACACAAATACTGTAAGGTAATCCATATAAGGTTTAATCCATAGATAATCTGATCAGGAGATGCACACATGACACATGTACTCACTGGAGTATTTGAAATTCTGCAGTGGGGAATTTGTATTCCAAAAAAGTGACTTTTTTCCTTCCTCTTCTAGGTTGAAGTCATTGACGCTCTTACTGACGCCCCTCGGCAGGCTGTAATCGAACACATGACTGATGACTTACCACTCGCCTGTCAAAATCGCCTCATGAGGGAAGCTTTGACAGTGAAGCATAAGTATCGTGACATTTTCCTTAAATTTGCGGATGTACATCAAGGCATCAACCATGCAAATCCCCTTTCATCTGAAGAAATCCAGCGCATAGGTAATTACTGTACATTAAGTAGATCGGTACTCACTTCTGCCATTCCATATTTTCTTTTTCACTTTCCATTCTGACATATCGTTTGAGCACGGGCACGGGCGGTGCCCGCTGCTGCGTTCGGGTCGACCCGTCTGCGGGGACCGCGAGCCAGCGTGCAGGGACTCGTCCTCTCGGCCGGGAGCCACTGCGGGGCCTGAGCCGGCGCCCGCTGCTACTGGAGGACCCCGAGGGGGCCTTCCCGACGTCTCCCGGCTGGCGGCGGGGGCCGACCGCCATCCCCCTCGAGCCCGTCGCAGAGTCGGGTCCCGTCCGCTGGACTCTGAAATTTTTCCGATTTCGGGCTCGAGGACCACCTACCCCCTATAGCAGCCGTAACACCCACCCCGTTGGTAGTACGGAACACCTCTATCCAATTTGCGTTGAAAACTTCTCGAAGAAACACCGAGGGGTTCGGGCCCCGGCTCAGGCCGTGGCTCGGGCCCGGCCGAGAGGACGAGTCCCTGCACGCTGGCTCGCGGTCCCCGCAGACGGGTCGACCCGAACGCAGCAGCGGGCACCACCCGTGCTCCTCGGGCGAGAAGAGTAGTCCCTGCACGCTGGCCCGCTGTCCCCGCAGACGGGTCGACCCGAAGTCGGAGTCCGAGGGGCGACCTTTCGCCCGAGGAGCACGGGCGGTGGCCGCTGCTGCGTTCGGGTCGACCCGTCTGCGGGGACAGCGAGCCAGCGTGCAGGGACTCGTCCTCTCGGCCGGGAGCCACGGCCCGAGCCGGGGCCCGAACCCCACGGTGTTTCTTCGACAAGTTTTCAACGCAAATTGGATAGAGGTGTTCCGTACTACTAACGGGGTGGGTGTTACGGCTGCTATAGGGGGTAGGTGGTCCTCGAGCCCGAAATCGGAAAAATTTCAGAGTCCAGCGGACGGGACCCGACTCTGCGACGGGCTCGAGCGGGATGGCGGTCGGCCCCCGCCGCCAGCCGAGAGAAGTCGGGAAGGCCCCTTCGGGGTCCTCCAGTAGCAGCGGGCGCCGGCTTGGGCCCCGCAGTGGCTCCCGGCCGAGAGGACGAGTAGCTGCACGCTGGCTCGCGGTCCCCGCAGACGGGTCGACACGAACGCAGCAGCGGGCACCGCCCGTGCTCCTCGGACGAGTCCCTTAATGCTGGCTCGCGGTCCCCGCAGACGGGTCGACCCCAACGCAGCAGCGGGCACCGCCCATCGGACTCCGACTTCGGGTCGACCCATCTGCGGGGACAGCGGGCCAGCGTGCAAGAACTCCTCCTCTCGCCCGAGGAGCACGGGCGGTTCCCGCTGCTGCGTTCGGCTCGACCCGTCTGCGGGGACCACGAGCTAGCGTGCAGGGACTCGTCCTCTCCGCCGGGAGCCACGGCCGGGCCCGAGCCGGCGGCCGCTGCTAATGGACTTCGGGTCGCTCCTCGGACTCCGACTTCGGGTCGATCCATCTGCGGGGACACCGGGCCAGCGTGCAAGAACTCCTCCTCTCGCCCGAGGAGCACGGGCGGTTCCCGCTGCTGCGTTCGGGTCGACCCGTCTGCGGGGACCGCGAGCCAGCCTGCAGCCAGCCACGGCCCGAGCTGGGGCCCGAACCCCACGGTGTTTCTTCGACAAGTTTTCAACGCAAATTGGATAGAGGTGTTCCGTACTACCAACGGGGTGGGTGTTACGTCTACTATAGGGCGTAGGTAGTCCTCGAGCCCGAAATAGGAAAAAAATCAGAGTCCAGCGGACGGGACCTGACTCTGGGACGGCCTCGAGGGGGATGGCGGTCGGCCCCCGCCGCCAGCTGGGAGACGTCGGGAAGGCCCCGCGGGGTCCTCCAGTAGCAGTGGGCCCCGGCTCGGGCCTCGCCGTGGCTCCCGGCCGATAGGACGAGTCCCTGCATGCTGGCTCGCGGTCCCCGCAGACGGGTCGACCCAAACGCAGCAGCGGGCACCGCCCGTGCTCCTCGGGCGAGAGGAGGAGTCCCTGTACGCTGGCCCGCTGTCCCCGCAGATGGGTCGACCCGAAGTCTGAGTCCGAGGGGGACCGCGAGCCAGCGTTAAGAGACTCGTCCTATCGGCCGTGAGCCACAGCCCGAGCCGGGGCCCAAACCCCACGGCGTTTCTTCGACACGTTTGCAACGCAAATTGGATAGAGGTGTTCCGTACTACCAACGGGGTGGGTGTTACGGATTCTGTAGCGGGTAGGTGGTCCTCGAGCCCGAAATCGGAAAAATTTCAGAGTCCAGCGGACGGGACCCTACTCTGGGACGCGCTCGAGGGGGATGGCGGTCGGCCCACACCGCCAGCTGGGAGACGTCGGGAAGGCCCCCCCGGGGTTTTCCAGTAGCAGCGGGCGCCTGCTCGGGCCCCGCCGTGGATCCTGGCCGAGAGGACGAGTCTCTGCACGCTGGCTCGCGGTACCCGCAGACGGGTCGACCCGAAGTCGGACTCCGAGGGGCGACCTCTCGCCCGAGGAGCACGGACGGTGCACGCTGCTGCGTTCGGATCAACCCATCTGCGGGGACCGCGAGCCAGCGTGCAGGGACTCGTCCTCTCGGCCGGGAGCCACGGCCCGAGCCGTCGGAAAAACACCATAATTTTGAATGTGTATAATGTCTTCATACCATAAATGGACACTTAGCCCTCTGTAAAATACTGTCAACTTGCATGCGGTTTCACCGGAAACAATACAGCATTATACAGTGTTACCAAAAAAATATCATTTCTAGGCTTGAAAATAACTTTTAAAGTTTTCAAGTGAGGCCAATAAATTTATATCTAAATTAAAGCTTAGGTTATCCCCTTTCGGAAAAACACCATAATTTTGAATTTGGATAATGTCTTCATTCCTTAAACGGCCTCCATGGACACTTAGCCCTCTGTAAAATACAGTCAACTTGCATGCGGTTTCACCAGAAACAATACAGCATTGTACAGTGTTACCAAAAAAATAAACATATCTAGGCTTGAAAATAACTTTTAAAGTTTTCAATGGAGGCCAATAAATTTATATCTAAATTAAAGCTTAGGTTCTCCCCTTTCGCAAAAACACCATAATTTTGAATGTGTATAATGTCTTCATACCATAAACGGCCTCCATGGACACTTAGCTCTCTGTAAAATACCGTCAACTTACATGCGGTCTCACCGGAAACAATACAGCACTATATAGTGTTACGAAAAAAAAAACATTTCTAGGGTTTTGAAAAATGTTTTAAGTTTTCAAGGGAGGCCGATAAATTGATATCTAAATTAAAGCTAGGTTCTCCTTTTTCGGTAAAACACCATACTTTTGTATGTGTATAATGTCTTCATACCATAAACGGCCTCCATGGACACTTAGGCCTCTGTAAAATACGGTCAACTTGTATGCGGTTTCACCGGAAACAATACAGCATTATACAGTGTCACAACTAACCCGTGAGGGTTCTACGCGGTGACCTAGGAAGCAAAACACATACTGCAGAAGTAAACCACCACAAAGAAATCCAGAAAATATATTTACATTAATTAAAAATTTATTTACAAATTAGTTATATTCTTTTACAATTCATTTATTCCTTTCAAATATTAATCTAAATCACTATAGGCCTAATATAACCATTAATTCATGAAATTACTTTATAAATCGTATTCTTAATCTTTATTACTTGAACACACGATTACTCGACTAACCACCGTATCATTATAATCCTTGACAACTTAGTTATTCCATTCCAATTACTTCATTCCAATTATTTCATTATTTATACAAATCACTAATGAAATTACTTTATACTTCAACCAACTATAATCTAGATCTATTTATCCAATCCAATATCAATCACTGAACAATTCTATTCCAATTATTTATACAAATCACTAATGAAATTACTTTATACTTCAACCAACTATAATCTAGATCTATTTATCCAATCCAATATCAATCACTGAACAATTCTATTCCAATTATTTATACAAATCACTAATGAAATTACTTCATACTTCAACCAACTATAATCTAGATCTATTTATCCAATCCAATATCAATCACTGAACAATTCTATTCCAATTATTTATACAAATCACTAATGAAATTACTTTATACTTCAACCAACTTATATCCTTGATCTATTTATCCAATCCAATGTAATCACCGAACAATTCTAATCTAGACTCGATTCGCATCACCCTAATACACAGATTAATTTCTCAACAAACACCACCTCACATTCTTAGCGGTTGCATCTCTGAAGCTGCCGTCATAAAAGTACACCTCCCTCATTATGTTTATAAACCCGCAGTGTAATTTTGTTTATAAGTACTACGTTGAGCCTGTTGTTTCTCCACTTGATAGAAGTTTGTAGTCGACGTAGTATGTGGACAGGTAAGATGCTTACTGTGACCTTTCAGGACGTCTAGCCTCCAAACACATAAAATTCATTGCGTTCTCGTAAGGTAAATGTTGAAACAAGGCAGTCGTTGATAAAGCAGTCGTTGAAAACGGTTACACAAGGGCCATCTATAATAATTACAAATTACAGTTCACTAGTAATGTTGTAATCAATTAAGACAATGAGTTCTAATTTCAAGTAAATTAAAAGCCTTTTCATTTCCATAAATAAACTTCCAAATTGAATGAATAAAAACAACTTACGATTGTCTGAATTCTCACGATTCCATTCTGTGCCACTCCGAGCCAAGCTTCTACAGATCTTTACTATCTATGCTGGTGGCCTGGGCATCGGTGGGGAGAAGGATCGACACTCATGTACCGAAGCACACGTACACACCACAACCACTATCTGGCATACTGACAAACCTCCCACACACACTCCTGCTTTTTTATCTTACAATAGACTGGCTGCTCGCTCAAGCACGGCGCTGCATACCAAAAGGACTCCCCCCATACAAAAGTACAATTGTAAAGTAAAAGAACAGATAAATGGTCAGTTGTAACAAACAATTATTATTATGCAACCATGACCCTTGAAAGAAAATACACTAAAAGACTTTTAAATCACTCAATCTGGATCGAGATGTGACATACAGTGTTACGAGAAAAAAAAACATTTCTAGGCTTGAAAATAACTTTTAAAGTTTTCAATGGAGGCCAATAAATGTATATCTAAATTAAAGCTTAGGTTCTTCCCTATCGGAAAAACACCAATTAGGATTAGGGTTAGGGTTATGGTTAGGGTTACGCCCCGCCGTGGCTCGACCCAAACGGGTCGACCCAAACGCAGCAGCGGGCACCGCCCGTTCTCCTCCGGCAAAAGGACGAGAGCCTGCACGCTGGCCCGCTGTCCCCGCAGACGGATCGACCCTAAGTCGGAGTCCGCTGCTGCGTTCGGGTCGACCCGTCTGCGGGGACCGCGAGCCAGCGTAGAGGGACTCGTCCTCTCGGCCGTGAGCCACGGTCCGAGCCGGGGCCCGAACCCCACGGTGTTTCTTCGACAAGTTTTCAACGCAAATTGGATAGAGGTGTTCCGTATTACCAACGGGGTGGGTGACGGGTCGACCTGAACGCAACAGCGGGCACCGCTCGTGCTCCTCGGGCGAGATGAGGAGTCCCTGCACGCTGCCGGCTGTCCCCGCAGACGGGTCGACCCGAAGTCGGACTCCGAGTGGCGACCTCTCGCCTGAGGAGCACGGGCGATGCCGGGGCCCGAACCCCACGGTGTTTCTTCGACAAGTTTTCAACGCAAATTGGATAGAGGTGTTCCGTACTACCAACGGGGTGGGTGTTACGTCTACTATAGGGGGCAGGTGGTTCTCGAGCCCGAAATCGGAAAAATTTCAGAGTCCAGCGGACGGGACCCGACTCTGGGACGGGCTCGAGGGGGATGGCGCTCGGCCCCCGCCGCCAGCCGGGAGACGTCGGGAAGGCCCGCCGGGGTTTTCCAGTAGCATCGGGCGCCGGCTCGGGCCCCGCCGTGGCTCGCGGCCGAGAGGACGAGTCCCTGCACGCTGGCTCGCGGTCGCCGCAGACGGGTCGACCCGAACGCAGCAGCGGGCACCGCCCGTGCTCCTCGGGCGGGAGGAGGAGTGCTTGCACGCTGGCCCGCTGTCCACTCAGACGGGTCGACCCGAAGTCGTAGTCCGAGGGGCGACCTCTCGCCCGAGGAGCACGGGCGGTGCCCGCTGCTGCGTTCGGGTCGACCCGTCTGCGGGGACCGCGAGCCAGCGTTCAGGGACTCGTCCTCTCGGCCGTGAGCCACGGCCCGAGCCGTGGCCCGAACCCCAAGGCGTTTCTTCGACACGTTTTCAAAGCAAATGGGATAGAGGTGTTCCGTACTACCAACGGGGTGGGTTTTTACGGCTACTATAGGGGGTAGGTTGTCCTCGAGCCCGAAATTGGAAACATTTCAGAGTCCAGCGGACGGGACCCGACTCTGGGACGGGCTCGAGGGGGATGGAGGTCGGCCCCCGCCGCCAGTCGGGAGACGTCGGGAAGGCCCGCCGGGGTTTTCCAGTAGCATCGGGCGCCGGCTCGGGCCCCGCCTTGGCTGCCGGCCGAGAGGACGAGTCCCTGCACGCTGGCTCGCGGTCCCCACAGACGGGTCGACCCGAACGCAGCAGCGGGCATCGCCCGTGCTCCTCGGGCGAGAGGAGGAGTCCCTGCACGCTGGCCCGCTGTCCACTCAGACGGGTCCACCCGAAGTCGGAGTCCGAGGGGCGACCTCTCGCCCGAGGAGCACGGGCGGTGCCCGCTGCTGCGTTTGGGTCGACCCGTCTGCGGGGACCGCGAGCCAGCGTTCAGGGACTCGTCCTCTCGGCCGGGAGCCACGGCCCGAGCCGGGGCCCGAACCCCACGGTGTTTCTTCGGCAAGTTTTCAACGCAAATTGGATATAGGTGTTCCGTACTACCAACGGGGTGGGTGTTACGTCTACTATAGTGGGTAGGTGGTCCTCGAGCCCGAAATCGGAAAAATTTCAGAGTCCAGCGGACGGGACCCGACTCTGGGACGGGCTCGAGGGGGATGGCGGTCGGCCCCCGCCGCCAGCTGGGAGACGTCGGGAAGGCCCCGCGGGGTCCTCCAGTAGCAGCGGGCGCCGGCTCGGGCCCCGCCGTGGCTCCCAGCCGAGAGGACGAGTCCCTGCACGCTGGCTCGCGGTCCCCGCAGACGGGTCGACCCGAAGGCAGCAGCGGGCACCGTCCGTGCTCCTCGGGCGAGAGGAGGAGTCCCTGCACGCTGGCATGCTGTCCCCGCAGACGGGTCGACCCGAAGTCGGAGTCCGAGGGGCGACCTCTCGCCCGAGGAGCACGGGCGGTGCCCGCTGCTGCGTTCGGGTCGACCCGTCTGCGGGGACCGCGAGCCAGCGTGCAGGGACTCGTCCTCTCGGCCGGGAGCCACGGCCCGAGCTGGGGCCCGAACCCCACGGTGTTTCTTCGACAAGTTTTCAACGCAAATTGGATAGAGGTGTTCCGTACTACCAACGGGGTGGGTGTTACGTCTACTATAGGGGGTAGGTAGTCCTCGAGCCCGAAATAGGCAAAATTTCAGAGTCCAGCGGACGGGACCCGACTCTGGGACGGGCTCGAGGGGGATGGCGGTCGGCCCCCGCCGCCCACGGCTGTTACACACGCAATAAATGTGCGCCCTCTGTCGTTTAATTTTGTTTAGTTGGCAAAAGTGACATTCTGACGTCACGCAACTGTTTCCGTATGCATTATTTCGCGGCTGACCATTAACCGCTTTCTGATCTTTTCAAAATGCGATATTCTGATTGGTTTAGAGAATATTTACATATGGAAAAAAGCTTTTGATAATTTGCCAACTCGCTTGTACATAGGGCATATACAGCTGTTCGGCGGGCGAGGGAAATATGTCACATGGTCTGCACTGTTTCTGCATGTGAAAGCTTCGTCGTAAAAATCAGAGTGACAAATGTCTCTTTTTTCATGCAAATGGGCCAAAAATATTTCAAAAATCAAGTTATCATCTCTCAAGATGTCAAACTTCATGGAAAAAAACAGATAAGTGTAGGACATTAGGTTTTAATGCAGAAAAAATCGGGTAAAGTTGTGCACTTTTTTTTACACTTCTTGCACAATTTCGGGCATTACGGCGACATGTTTGGAGTTGCTTCGCCCCCTTACAACTTCGCACCCTGTTACAACGCGCACATTTAATGGTGGTAGTGGCTATCATGAATGGGGCGAAGTGGCTTATGAGTTAGCACGTTCATGTACATGTTCTTTAACTCGTACAATAACAACAAATACTCAATATTCTTAACGCAAGATGAAAAAGAAGCATATTCTGCAAACATGTATTCATGAACGCTGATGAATGACATTTTTATTGTGAATTATTGGGCCTAACGTGTTATTGTAGTGTTAGTCTATTTTTATACAAAATGTTATTGTTAAAACATGCTGGTTTAACTTTAGGCCATCAATAACATGTTTGTAACGTTACATGTATTTATGATTTCAAATGGGTTAAAATTTACACACCTCACATCAAGTAAGCTTTGAAATAACAATACACGAATTTTAATCAAGTCAGGTCATTTAAACAAAGTGTTTACATTTGATGCGTAGCCTGTTAAAAAACATGGGGCGAGGCAGGCCTGCTATCTAGATTCTCGTCTGAGTCAAGTGAATTTACATAAACATTTTGCATTCTTTAGTCATGTTCATAATCATATAAACATTTTCATTGACATTGTATAACGTTACCATTATACGGCTGTATGTTCTCATCAGACCTGGCATTTGACTTGAATATGTATTTTTTCTTCAGATTTAATTATCTTTTAAGTTATACTAGTAATAGTATAGTAAGCCTAACGTTATTTATATTATTGAAGTCATCCCCATTTTGTATGCTCTAAATTCAGATTGGCTGTTAAATTTATGGCTAGTTTTAGTCGTTAATTATTGTGATGAACTACCACTACCACGAGTACGACAACTGACTTAACTACGGAGTCTTAGTCACCGTAGACTGGTAAGCGTGTAATATCCCATGTCTTTTCAATGTATTTTGTACGGCTTTGAAGCCAGCAAACATTTAAATTTGATTGTTTAGCAATTTAATTTTGTAGCACTTTCACCTTTCTTTAAATTATAGTAATAAAGAAAATCCTGTTCATCGCTTAAGCGAAACAACAAACGCTGGTGTCGACCCAGGGGTGTCAGTGTACCTACGAGAGTCACAAACATAAAACAAAACATTCTGTGTGGATTTGTTTTACCTGAACCACACATACGGCAACACAATTGACGATTTCTTTCAATAAAATAACTTGGTGAAAATGATATTTTGAAATTCAGTCATTATGACTGGCCATGGAAATAAAAATAAAAAATTAATAAATTTCCTGCATGTATTTGTTCATGTACACATGCTCATATATACTGACAACATAATTACATTACATGAGTTGGAATTATTTTGTGTTTTGTTGACAGGGCTTTATGACTTGCGCTCGGACTTCTGGTGCTGTACTGACATGGTGGCGTTTCATAATCGACATGAGCCTCTGAAGGTCATCCCGCATACCGTGAACTATTCGGCCTGTACGATTAAATTTTGTGTGAATTAGTTCACCGCCCTGTTCATTTAGAAGTCCAAAGCCTACTTTGAATTGTCTGAGCTGTTCCACTACATGGTCCTCAAGCAAGTGAAGTTTTTGTGTCACGTTCAGGGATGGAAACATCTGCCGATATGACTGCATGAAAACTTTGATGCAGATGTCTGCAATTTAAAAGGAATAGAAATAAACTTAGTCAACAAAATAATCTGCTTAGAAAGAAACCTACATGTACATGTACGTAAATACGAATCAAAACATCAGATTATGCTGCAAACAATTAGTAGCGTACCTATTCGTTGGATTTCATCAGGATCAATTTGCTCTGAATGATTAATGGCGTGATGCACATCCGCAAACTTCATGAAGATGTCACGAAAGTTGTTGCGGTTTGTTGCTGCCTGACGGAGGAGGCGATTTTGGGCACTAATAGGAATGTCACCTGTAAGATGCTCCTCAACTTTTTGCACTGGAACAGATGTTAGCGCTTCTATAACTTCAGGCTGAAAAAAAATAAATGATTATTTATTTCCCTGGTAAAATATCAGATCCAAAATCTAAAAAATTCTTGAATTCGGATTACCTTGCAACATTTGTGGACATGGTTGCCGACGAAAGCTTTTCCGTGGTATGCCTGTCTCTGGACTTTAAAGTTACCCAGAACTTTATCCAGTGCACATGATACAGGACCTGTTGCATAAGAGAGTAGTGCAGTGCCTGCTACATTTTCCTGCAGGGAAAAAAATAATACATTTATAGCTCACAGAAAAATGATAGTGTATTCAGAACAATTTATTGTATTCCATGCTGTTTTTGTTTTTATCTGGAGATTATAAAACCTCTAATCGCAGCAGTTCTAATTCTAGAAGATGTACATATGAGAATATGCAAAAATGAATATTCATACCTGCTCCAGTAATTCTGCTCTAAGTTTGAATGCTTCATTGGCCATACCACGGAATTCATCATCAGCCTCATCATGAGGCATTTGCTGTTGCAATACATGTAGGGGCAGTTCCTCCTCGATCAAATCAAGAGCAGCACTTTTTTCAGCGATTGCACCTCCTGCTGTCTTTTGGATTCGAGTATGATTTGTTCTTCGAAATTTGAATTTGAACAACAATCCATATCATGCTGAGAACGCAAAGAACAAAGCTGCAAGTCTAAGGTGTGACAGGAACTCTCAAACAGATCAAAGAGTTTCTTATAAACTCCAAGTGAAATGTGGAGACTTGGTATAATGACCTGTAAATTATACAATTCAAAAAGGTAACTTATTATCAATTTTGAGTGAGCAGAGTGTACCAATCATGAATGTTTTCATTATATTGTGTTTTTGTTATATTGTGTTTATAATAATGAAACTTACATGGTCGACTTCAATGGGCATCATCGGCTCATGCACAACACTAAAAGAAACATCTTTTGATCGATGTTTCTTGGCACCATCATTTATGAAAGTCTGGTAGTTTGTATTTACTGATGCAAGTGTCCTCGGTGGAAAAGGAGATCTCTCTCGAGACGGCTGTTGCATGTCCTCCTTGCTGGCGATGCAATAGATGCAGCAGTATCGTGCTAAAATATTAAAGAAATTTTGAATTACATGTACATGTAGATATAATATGCATTTTTTAAAGCCACTGTGTACCAAGCCTAGCTCATAAACTGTAAATAGCATTGACGAACATGCACTTACCATTACATCCATTGATTCCATACAGCTTGTTTAACAGCTCGTAATCGCCAAAGCAAAACAGCCTCAGAGATCGGTTTCTGGAAAGGAGAAAACAATGTTAATATGAAAGATTTTGTGAAAAAGTAAAAAGGTGAAGTGTGAGACTTCCAAGTTGTACATGCACATTGATTGATTTTTTGAAAAGCTAATATTGCAACTGTAAATCAGTATATAACATTTGATACACTTACCGCCACTTCTGGTTTGAAAGCCGGCTGATCTGGTCCATTATTGGGGGGAGAGTGCACTGGAGGTTGGCAAAAGAATCCGTTGCCTCAAAGCATGCAAATACTACTGTGTATAACAGGGAGTTTGGCTTCGGAACGTTTGCGATTTGAAAAGCCATCTTAAAATAATTACCCCCTTTATCGCCACCAATCTTTATCCATATTTCATTATTCGGAATTAGACCATCATGCCAGGTTAAGATTCCATGGCTGTACAGATAAAGAAAAAAACTATTTAAATTTAGGTGGATACATATGTACGTGGATACATATGTACATGTATACACAAGTTCATTGATTACCAAGTGTAATATACAGTTTAGCAAATTATTCAGTATTTACCTGTCAAGACGATCCAGATAATCTGTGATCATGATATTCAAATCATCAACAAACACATACGGGACAGTTCTTGTTTCAAGGCCTTTGACCCCATCAGCTGCAGTACTGTTAAACAATAACTTAATCTTCTCACCACGGAGATTATCCTTGAGAAGGCTGTCTTGTTGCCGTCTCATTTGTCTTTCGGAAGTTATTTGAAAGCTTGTATCAAAGTATCTAGGGAAAAGTGTTGGTTTAATTATATTAATTTTAATTTGATGTACATATGTAAGTTACATTGTTCACCTACAATATTACGTAAGTAATACATGTAAGTTACACTTACATGTATATTACAAATTATGAAATATTACATAGTAGCTTGTTTGGTTTAACAGTACATTTGTGTTTTACACAAACATGTGTAGATGTGCCAAAATAAATGTTCTTTGTATGATGCATTTCATCATTAATTTTTCCTTTCTACGTGATTTTAATATTGTAGAAAGGAAAACTATCAATTGCATTAAACAAAACGAAGCTGATTAAATAGGATGTTTAAAACAATTTCCACATATAATCTTTAATAATATATAGATATATTTTTGATTTATATTTTAATGAATTAATATATATTATAGATATATTTTTGATTTATATTTTAATGAATTAATATTATATTATAGATATATTTTTGATTTATATTTTTGATGAATTTAATTAAAATACCTTCTCAGCTTCCGCAACTGGTCCCAGGCCAGATGGCAGTCTCGCATCATGGCAAGAGCGTTGTCTGCTGTCATTGATGTGTGAACTTGTGACTGGTATGTTTCATTTGGCTTTGATGGCTTTGTCACCATTTGGATATGGGCAGGCTGTAAATTATAAAAAACAAAAAAGGAAAGTGTAAATATTTAAAATACTTAACTTATTTTTATTGGTATACATGTAGATGTGTATGTACATACAAGTGTAAATAATTATGACATTCAATTTTGTATCAAGAGTGAAAAAGTTTTTGTATTTTTATGCTTAATTGTACATGTGACCTAATGTCCCATTATTTATATAATATGTTAATGATGTAAACATGTGAACATATGTTTAATTAGAATTTCAAGACTTACCCGACCCCCTGTTCTAATTGCAGTAGCTGCACCTGACTTTGCAGTTTTTAGCTTCAACCATACCCACTTATCTGTTACATCCTCAATTTCTTGGGGGATTTGTTCACCAACTCGGTGATCCTTTGCTAACCATTTTAATAACCGTGCAGCGCTGGTAGGATTCAGGGGTTCATCTTGTTCGGTCAAGTTGTTTGTACATTGTGTTGAGTGGACTACTGGCATGACTGGTGAGACTTCAGGTTTTACTGGTTTAACTTTACACTCGTGATTTAGTAGGCGAGAAATTTGCCCTATACTGTCACATCTTGTGCAGATCACATTTAGATTTCCAAGTTGTACTTTAAGTACTCTTGGACTTTCTGTAATTGCATTGTAATTTGCTTGTTGGTTACATAGTGGGCAGTCAGGGGCGGATTAAGAATCCATGGTGCCCTGGGCACGCCAGTGACTGGTGCCTACCTACGCGTCGCCACTAGGTGGCACTAGAAGTACACTACTGAGGTTGTTTTACACATTATTCAGTTGACAGTCTAGGCCTAGGCTACTGGAAAGAGAATGAAGAGAATGTAGGCCTTTTGATTGTTTATTAATCACACCAGTCAAGAGTGTAAGGGTCAGTCATACCACAAAAGGTCTCCACTGTAGGCTAACTACAAACAAACTGTTGGCTAGAGAAAATACAAATGGATTCAAACTTGGACTTTAGAAATTATTACAGTTTATAACATACTTAAATGAATAAACAACAGTCCCAAGTGTCAGTTACCAGCAAAAGAATGAAAGACACAAAAACAGATTGGTAGGCTAAACGATTTTCTGTCCGTGGTGCTGAACTCACCAGAACATATAATGAAACGGAGTATGAATAAACAATAGTCCCACTCCACTGTCAGTTTAGTAGGCTAAACGATTTGCTCTTCATAGTGCTGAACTCTATACAAGAGAAACAGACGGGACAGTGCACAAGGTTGTCATTCGGATTCGGTCATCGCATATAACAAGATGTATGCATTACAGTCATCACTTTACAGGATAATAATAGCCTACTAGGCCGCCAACTACTACCGACATATTTTTTATTAGGCTTATAGCCTAAAAGTGAATGCCCATTAACAACAACAACAACTAATGAATGAATGACTAAACCATAGGCAACATTTTTAACAGGGCTAGTGTAGGCCTAGGCTAGACTATTGTAGACCTAACGTTTTGCTTATGAAACAAGGCACTCAGTGCGCTACAATTGCACCTTTCTTGACTTTGATGATGCAAACTCGCATATGATGTCCTCAAAATCCAGTCCTTTTACCAGTTCAGACTCAATGGTCATTAGTGAAAGTGCAGAAAGTCGCCGCTGTGCCATTGTTGATCTCAGTTCGTTTTTAACCCGCTTTAAAACTGAAAATGATCTTTCCCCCTCACAGTTAGAGACCGGCAAGGTTAAAAACAGTCTCAACGCAACAAAGACATTTGGGAACGTGGATTTAAGAGAATCGGCAACTCGCAGGAGCTCTACTGGCGAGGTCTCATCCTTCATAAAATGCCTAAACTGAATTAGTTCATCAGCCAATGTTTTGTCAAGGTCTGATGGATATGCGGAGGACAGGTTATCAGCTAGTTTGCGCATGTCACGTTCTGTGCAGTCCTTGTCCGTCTTGAACAGAATACCAAAGAGATCATTTACGTCCTCGTATGCCTCTATTCGCTGGGATAAGCATGTCATGAGCTTATCAATGATGACATAATATGTCTCCACCTCAAATTTGCGGCTAGCTTCATGGAAAGTGGTCTCACCAGCATCTGACTCGTCTGCATGTAGCTTTCGCTTTCTTACGCGCTTCTCTTGGTAGTTCTGCGTTACACTGACAGAGCGAGCGGACTGTTCCAGTTCAGAAAACTGGTCTCTGAGTGTGCCAACATAAGAATGTAAGGACTTTAAAAGGCCAACAGCAGTTCCTATATCCATTTCACTTTTTTGGAGTTGGACGCTTGTTGCTTTGAATCTCCCCGGCACTCTATCCCACAAAATAGACATAATCACTGTCTCAAGTCTACCAAGCTTCCCTGAAAGTACAGCGGCCTCATGCCTTGTGTCTGGCTTCTCTTCCTCATCTGATGCTATTTTTCCCAGTGACTCTTTTATTGCATTATAGTTTTCACGAAGAGCTTTTGCGGAGTCTGCCCTTGCACTCCATCTCGTGCTACTGAGGGATTTTAGCGTCAACGTTATGGGAATTTTACTATTGTGGAATACCCTGTTCCAGCGATGAGTGGATGCACTACAAAAGCTATAAAGTGACTGCAGTAGCTCAACAAATGATCTGACCTCTTCACAGCAATTCTGTACAGTATTGACACCAACAAGGTTTAAGGAGTGAGCAGCACAGGGTGTATAGTGGATGAGAGGATTTTCTTTTTTCAAGTGGGCCTGGAGTCCATTATATTTTCCGTACATGTTGCTCGCGTTATCATAACTCTGCCCACAGCAGTTTGACAAGTCCAATCCTAAATCTCTCACCATATCTATGACACATTCGGCAAGGCTTATGCCAGTATGGCTCTGGATGGGCTCAAATCCAAGGAATCGTTCAACTACTTTACCCTCTTCAGAAACGAAACGGAAAATGAAGGTGAGTTGGTCTACGTGCGCTACATCTGGCGTTGAATCGACTATGATAGAAAAATATTTGGCGTTTTTTATTTCAGCAGCTATGACGGTCTTTGTTTTCTCGCCCAGTAATGAGATGAACTCGTCACACACGGTAGATGATAAATATGAGGGCTTACCTCTTCCCTTCTTGCCGTGTTTGTTGATGTGGTCCTTTAGAAAGGGGTCAAACTCTGCAATCAGTTCTAATAATCCCAAATAGTTCCCATTGTGTGGTGATCCAAGTAGTTCGTCATGTCCTCTGAATGGGAGCCCTCTCTCTCCTAAAAATTTGATGACAGCTACAACGCGTCTTAAAACCTCTCTCCAGTACATAATCTCTGCCTGGGCCTGCCGGCGAAAAGAGGCATCCACTGTGGCATTTTTGGATCTGTTCAGGACAGAAAGCATGTGTTGTCTGTGCGCAGGGGTCTTTTCGTGGTCAGATATCCGCTCTGGATGTTTCCAGTCACAGAACCCGCTGACAAATGTGTGATTTTGTGACGAAATGAGTTTACAAGCATAACAGTAAACGCAGCCAGTTGACGGAGAGTATAGCAGCCATTCCCTTGGCACTGTTTCATTGTTTGGGAGACGGCTGCGAAACAAGTCATTCGTGAGAGAACGACTCCTGCCCCCTAGCCCAGAGTCCCGCACAGATGCAGGATATTTGGCCGACCGATTCTGGTAGTCTGCAGGCCCTCTCTGTATCGCTTCTTCTCGCATCTGCTCTGTGATGGGTCCCCATAATCCCGGGTCTCTGGGAACGATGTAACCTACAAATAATAATGAATATGTAAACGCACTTTTACATTGAATCAATCAACAAACTCAAAGTGCCACAGGACATAAAACATAGGCTATGCCTACAACATAATCGAAATAAACCTGAAACTAAGACACAACAGGCTGTAGGCTATAAGGCTAGCTACAACATCTAAAGGAAAACGAAAAACTAAGGTAACTTTCGCTAGCGCACCGAACTCAAGTTCTGGTGTTGCCAGCAGCAGGGTGTGGGTTCGAGCCCCAGTCGTGACACTTGTGTCCTTGAGCAAGGTACTTAACCATAATTGCTTCGTCCTTCGGATGGGACGTAAAGCCGTAGGTCCCGTGTGTTGTATAATGCACGTAAAGTGGATTGTCGTGCGGTCTAGCGCACTGAACTCAAGTTCTGGTGTTGCCAGCAGCAGAGTGTGGGTTCGAGCCCCGGCCGTGACACCTGTGTCCTTGAGCAAGACACTTAACCATAATTGCTTCTCTCCACCCAGGGGTTAAATGGGTACCTGTGAAGGCAGAGATGGTTTGCTCTATATGCGCTAGAAATGGCAGCAATTGAGCTGTATACTCCCCAGGGAGCTGAGATGGTTTCAGGAATGATTTATGAGCCTTATGAGCCTTATGAGCAGGGATAATAATATAATGCGCCTTGAGCGCCACTTAGTTGGTGGATACGTGCGCTATATAAACCTATACATTATTATTATTATTATTAACGTAGGGCAACCAACCTGATGCAGCAGGCTGCTGTTGATGGCGTTCTTCCTCGGTTCCATCTTCCTCGGTGCTGCTGCTTTCACTCTCCTCCGCAGGTCCTTGTCTCGGAGGCTGAGCTCGCTCATCGACTTTGTCGCTCACCGTTTGTTGCTCAGCAGCCTCATCAGAGTCAGAATCACCGATAGCACTGATGGCACAGGAGCGGTCCTCCACATCCTCACGATTGCTAATGTCACTTGGTGGTTTTGCAGCAGCAGAGCTAACGTTAGCATAAGTGCTGCTGCTGCTAGTGCTGCTAACGTTAGCTAACGCATCTGTGGTGCTGGTGTTGCTGCATCCCTCTTGGTCTGGGACTGCTGTTGTGCGATAAAATTCATAAATTGGACGGATCTTCTTTAAAGCTTCTGCATTTTGTAACTCCCTTTCTTCCCTTGTTCGCTTCTTTGCGGCTCCACTCAGTTGCACTCTCTTCATTTTTGCAGCTCGTTTATGGCTAGGCGGCAACGCAACGCTCACTGTCTCGCTTCTTTCAAATCAAGTGCGGGAGCAGCATTCATTGGTTCATTAATCCAAACATCGTTCATTCATCCAATCAAACGTTTATCAGAAATATATACAAACTATAATTATAATTCGAGGGGCACCAAGCACAGAGTGCCTAGGACATAATAAATACCAAAAACAAGTTTTAATTAGGGTTATATTTTTATTTTAGGAGGACACCAAGATCACTGTTGCAGGGGTGTCACTAGGGATTTTGGGCCCCCATGACAAGACTTCACACAGGGCCCCACCTCCTCATGAAGTATAGTGTTTAGGCTCTCTGTGGGCTCCATACAAAATAATTTGAGGGGCAGCAGGTAAAATTCCAAGGCTGGGGGGTACCAGGGGCACCAAGCCAAAATTTTTTTTTATTTGGAACAATTTTATTTATTTTTTTGCTTGGGGCCCCCCCAGCCTTGGGGCCCTGGGCAAGTGCCCAATTGCCCATATGGTTAATCCGCCACTGTGGGCAGTTTATTGTTGCACTTAATGCATACCTGTAGCATCTTGTCAAGCATTATGCACAATAATTATGTTGGCACGGTGTTTGTACGGATGGTTTTCCCAATATGCATAGACAAAGACCACAAGTGAAAATTGACTGTTCCCATTGATGGCCAATAATGTCAAAGCTGATTGGATATTCTGTATCATGGGATTCGTCACTTAAATGATCAAATATGTTGTTGTTACATACAGAAAAGGGTAGGGGTGAAGAACATGTACTCGTTGTTTTAGGCCTTCCTGCCTTGGGTTTAGACTGTGGTCCACCTTTGGATTGTTGCATAAACAGGTCACAAACCAAGCAGTTACCGGTTCTTGTATGCTATGGCCAATTACGTTGAATGTGCTGCTTATTTTGCAGACTCTTAAACAGAAGTGCTGTATTTGTTTGATTTTCTTAAATTCTGAACTTGTTTTGATTTCCCATACGTTTTATCCATAGACAATTTACTTAACAATTTTTTTTTTTAAACAAGTTTTCTTAGAAATCTAACCACAATAAGATAAATGCCAAGTAAAATAGGAAGATACATCATTCTAGTATATTAACGAAATACCTTGAGCGCATTGTATTATCTTGGTAAAATGATGTATCTTCAAATAAATTGTCACAGTTTCTTCAATAATGCTAAAAAACTGGAAAAAACAAATGACAACTTGTTTTTCAGTGATTAGATAACTAAAAAAACAGATAAATTCATGATCCCATATTCCACAATAAAAAGGCAGTTGTTCAAACTTTAAACCCATTTTTCTCGAAATGGCCTTTTTTGAGATACATCATTTTACCAAAATAGGGCCGGGTGGTTCTCGAGCCCGAAATCGGAAAATTTTAAGAGTCCAGCGGACGAGACCCGAATCTGGGACGGGCTCGAGGGTATGGCGGTCGGCCCCCGCCGCCAGCCGGGAGACGTCGGGAAGGCCCCCTCGGTGTCCTCCAGTAGTAGCGGGCGCGTGCTCGGGCCCCACCGTGGCTCCCGGCCGAGAGGACGAGTCCCTGCACGCTGGCTCGCGGTCCCCGCAGACGGGTCGACCCGAACGCAGCAGCGGGCACCGCCCATGCTCCTCGGGCGAGAGGAGGAGTCCTTGCACGCTGGCCCGCTGTACCCGTAGACGGGTCGACCCGAAGTCGGTATCCGAGGGGCGACCTCTCGCCCGAGGAGCACGGGCGGTGCCCGCTGCTGCGTTCGGGTCGACCCGTCTGCGGGGACCGCGAGCCAGCGTGCAGGGACTCGTCCTCTCGGCCGAACCCACGGTGTTTCTTCGACTCTGGGACGGGCTCGAGGGGGACGGCGGTCGGCCCACGCCGCCAGCTGGGAGACGTCGGGAAGGCCCCGCGGGGTCCTCCAGTAGCAGCGTGCGCCGGCTCGGGCCCCGCCGTGGCTCCCGGCTGAGAGGACGAGTCCCTGCACGATGGCTCGCGGTCCCCGCAGACGGGTCGACCCGAACGCTGCAGCGGGCACCGCCCGTGCTCCTCGGGCGAGAGGAGTAGTCCCTGCACGCTGGCCCGCTGTCCCCGCAGACGGGTCGACCCGAAGTCGGAGTCCGAGGTGCGACCTCTCGCCCGAGGAGCACGGGAGGTGCCCGCTGCTGCGTTCCGGTCGACCCGTCTGCGGGGACCCCGAGCCAGCGTGCAGGGAATCGTCCTCTCGGCCAGGAGCCACGGCCCGAGCCGGGGCCCGAACCCCACGGTGTTTCTTCGACAAGTTTTCAACGGAAATTGGATAGAGGTGTTCCGTACTACCAACGGGGTCGGTGTTACGTCTACTATAGGGGGTAGGTAGTCCTCAAGCCCGAAATAGGAAAAAATTCACCGGCCCCCACCGCCAGCTGAGAGATCTCGAGAAGGCCCCCTCGCTGTCCTCCAGTAGCAGCGGGCGCCGGCTCGGGCCCCGCCGTGGCTCCCGGCCGAGAGGACCAGTCCCTGCACGCTGGCTCGCGGTCCCCGCAGACTGGTCGACCCGAACGCAGCAGCGGGCACCGCCCGTGCTCCTCGGGCGAGAGGAGTTGTCCCTGCACGCTGGCCCGCTGTCCCCGCAGACGGGTCGACCCGAAGTCGGAGTCCGAGGGGCGACCTCTCGCACGAGGAGCACGGGCGGTGCCCGCTGCTGCGTTCGGGTCGACCCATCTGCGGGGACCGCGAGCCAGCGTGCAGAGACTCGTCCTCTCGGCCGGGAGCCACGGCCCGAGCCCGGGCCCGAACCACACGGTGTTTCTTCGACAAGTTTTCAACGCAAATTGGATAGAGGTGTTCCGTACTACCAACGGGGTGGGTGTTACGTCTACTATAGGGGGAGGTAGTCCTCGAGCCTGAAAGAGGAAAAATTTCACCCGCCAGCGGATGGGACCCAACTCTGGGACGGGCTCGAGGGGGATGGCGGTCGGCGCCCGCCGCCAGCTGGGAGACGTTGGGAAGACCCCTCGGTGTCCTCCAGTAGCAGCGGGCGCCGGCTAGGGCCCCGCCGTGGCTCCCGGCCGAGAGGACGAGTCCCTGAACGCTGGTTCGCGGTCCCCGCTGACGGGTCGACCCGAACGCAGCAGCGGGCACCGCCCGTGCTCCTCGGGCGAGAGGAGTAGTCCCTGCACGCTGGCCCGCTGTCCCCGCAGACGGGTCGACCCGCAGTCGGAGTCCGAGGGGCGACCTCTCGCCCGAGGAGCACGGGCGGTGCCCGCTGCTGCGTTCGGGTCGACCCGTCTGCGGGGACCGCGGGGGACGGCGGTCGGCTCACGCCGCCAGCTGGGAGACGTCGGGAAGGCCCCGCGGGGTCCTCCAGTAGCAGCGTGCGCCGGCTCGGGCCCCGCCGTGGCTCCCGGCTGAGAGGACGAGTCCCTGCACGATGGCTCGCGGTCCCCGCAGACGGATCGACCCGAAAGCTGCAGCGGGCACCGCCCGTGCTCCTCCGGCAAAAGGACTAGACCCTGCACGCTGGCCCGCTGTCCCCGCAAACGGGTCGACCCGAAGTCGGAGTCCGAGGGGCGACCTCTCGCCCGAGGAGCACGGGCGGTGCCCGCTGCTGCGTTCGGGTCGACCCGTCTGCGGGGACCGCGAGCCAGCATGCAGGGACTCGTCCTCTCGGCCGGGAGCCACGGCCCGAGCGGGGCCCCAAACCCCACGGTGTTTCTTCGACAAGTTTTCAACGCAAATTGGATAGAGGTGTTCCGTACTAGCAACGGGGTGGGTGTTACGTCTACTAGAGGGGGTAGGTAGTCCTCGACTCGAAATAGGAAAAATTTCACCGGCCCCCGCCGCCAGCTGGGAGACGTCGGGAAGGCCCCGCGGTGCCATCCAGTAGCAGCGGGCGCCGGCTCGGGCCCCGCCGTGGCTCCCGGCCGAGAGGACGAGTCCCTGCACGCTGGCTCGCGGTCCCCGCAGACGGGTCGACCCGAACGCAGCAGCGGGCACCGCCCGTGCTCCTCGAGCGAGAGGAGGAGTCCTTGCACGCCGGCCGGCTGTCCCCGCAGACGGGTCGACCCGAAGTCGGAGTCCGAGGGGCGACCTCTCGCCCGAGGAGCACGGGCGGTGCCCGCTGCTGCGTTCGGGTCGACCCGTCTGCGGGGACCGCGAGCCAGCGTGCAGGGACTCGTCCTCTCGGTCGGGAGCCACGGCCCGAGCCGGGGCCCAAACCCCACGGTGTTTCTTCGACAAGTTTTCAACGTAAATTGGATAGAGGTGTTCCGTACTACCAACGGGGTGGGTGTTACGTCTACTATAGGGGGTAGGTAGTTATCGAGCCCGAAATAGGAAACATTTCACCGGCCAGCGGACGGGACCCGACTATGGGACGGGCTCGAGGGGGATGGCGGACGGCCCCCGCCGCCAGCTGGGAGACGTCGGGAAGGCCCCGACAGTGTCCTCCAGTAGCAGCGGGCGCCGGCTCGGGCCCCGCCGTGGCTCCCGGCCGAGAGGACGAGTCCCTACACGCTGGCTCGCGGTCCCCGCAGACGGGTCGACCCGAACGCAGCAGCGGGCACCGCCCGTGCTCCTCGGGCGAGAGGGGTAGTCCCTGCACGCTGGCTGCTGTCCCCGCAGACGGGTCGACCCGAAGTCGGAGTGAGAGGGGCGACCTCTCGCCCGAGGAGCACGGGCGGTGCCCGCTGCTGCGTTCGGGTCGACGCGTCTGCGGGGAACGCGAGCCAGCGTGCAGGGACTCGTCCCCTCGGCCGGGAGCCACGGTCCGAGCCGGGGCCCGAACCCCACGGTGTTTCTTCGACAAGTTTTCAACGCAAATTGGATAGATGTGTTCCGTCTACTATGGGGGTAGGTGGTCCTCGAGCCCGAAATAGGAAAAATTTCACCGGCCAGCGGACTCTCGGACGGGCTCGAGGGGGGTGGCGGTCGGCCCCCGCCGCCAGCTGGGAGACGTCGGGAAGGCCCCCTCGGTGTCTTCCAGTAGCAGCGGGCGCCGGCTCGGGCCCCGCCGTGGCTCCCGGCCGAGAGGACGAGTCCCTGCACGCTGGCTCGCGGTCCCCGCAGACGGGTCGACCCAAACGCAGCAGCGGGCACCGCCCATGCTCCTCCGGCAAAAGGACGAGACCCTGCACGCTGGCCCGCTGTCCCCGCAAACGGGTCGACCCGAAGTCGGAGTCCGAGGGGCGACCTCTCGCCCGAGGAGCACGGGCGGTGCCCGCTGCTGCGTTCGCGTCGACCCGTCTGCGGGGACCGCGAGCCAGCGTGCAGCGACTCGTCCTCTCGGCCGGGAGCCACGGCCCGAGCGGGGGCCCAAACCCCACGGTGTTTCTTCGACAAGTTTTCAACGCAAATTGGATAGAGGTGTTCCGTACTACCAACGGGGTGGGTGTTACGTCTACTAGAGGGGGTAGGTAGTCCTCGAGCCGAAATAGGAAAAATTTCGTCGGCCCCCGCCGCCAGCTGGGAGACGTCGGAAAGGCCCCCTCGGTGTCCTTCAGTAGCAGCGGGCGCCGGCTCGGGCCCCGCCGTGGCTCCCGGCCGAGAGGACGAGTCCCTGCACGCTGGCCCGCTGTCCCCGCAGACGGGTCGACCCGAAGTCGGAGTCCGAGGGGCGACCTCTCGCCCGAGGAGCACGGGCGGTGCCCGCTGCTGCATTCGGGTCGAGCCGTCTGCGGGGACCGCGAGCCAGCGTGCAGGGACTCGTCCTCTCCGCCGGGAGCCACGGCTCGAGCCGGGGCCCGAACCCCACGATGTTCCTTCTACAAGTTTTCAACGCAAATTGGTTAGAGGTGTTCGGTACTACCAACGGGGTGGGTGTTACGTCTACTATAGGGGTAGGTGGTCCTCGAGGCCGAAATCGGAAATATTTCAGAGTCCAGCGGACGGGACCCGACTCTGGGACGGGCTCGATGGGGATGGCGGTCGGCCCCCGCCGTCAGCTGGGAGACGTCGGGAAGGCCCCGCGGGGTCCTCCAGTAGCAGCGGGCGCCGGCTCGGGCCCCGCCGTGGCTCCCGGCCGAGAGGACGAGTCCCTGCACGCTGGCTCGCGGTCCCCGCAGACGGGTCGACCCGAACGCAGCAGCGGGCACCGCTCGTGCTCCTCGAGCGAGAGGAGGAGTCCTTGCACGCCGGCCCGCTGTCCCCGCAGACGGGTCGACCCGAAGTCGGAGTCCGAGGGGCGACCTCTCGCCCGAGGAGCACGGGCGGTGCCCGCTGCTGCGTTCGGGTCGACCCTTCTGCGGGGACCGCGAGCCAGCGTGCAGGGACTCGTCCTCTCGGCCGGGAGCCACGGCCCCAGCCGGGGCCCAAACCCCACTGTGTTTCTTCGACAAGTTTTCAACGCAAATTGGATAGAGGTGTTCCGTACTACCAACGGGGTGGGTGTTACGTCTACTATAGGGGGTAGGTAGTCCTCGAGCCCGAAATAGGAAAAAATTCAGAGTCCAGAGGACGGGAGCCGACTCTGGGACGGGCTCGAGGGGATGGCGGTCGGCCCCTGCTGCCAGCTGGGATACGTCGGGAAGGCCCCGCGGGGTCCTCCAGTAGCAGCGGGCGCCGGCTCGGGCCCCGCCGTGGCTCCCGGCCGAAAGGACGAGTCCCTGCACGCTGGGTCGCGTACCCCGCAGACGGGTCGACCCGAACGCAGCAGCGGGCACCGCCCGTGCTCCTCCGGCGAGAGGAGGAGTCCTTGCACGCTGCCTCGCGGTCCCCGCAGACGGGTCGACCCGAACGCAGCAGCGGGAACCGCCCGTGCTCCTCGGGCGAGAGGAGGAGTCCTTGCACGCTGGCCCGCTGTCCCCGCAGATGGGTCGACCCGAAGTCGGAGTCTGAGGGGCGATCTCTCGCCCGAGGAGCACGGGCGGTGCCCGCTGTTGCGTTCCGGTCGACCCGTCTGCGGGGACCGCGAGCCAGCGTGCAGGGACTCGTCCTCTCGGCCGGGAGCCACGGCCCGAGACGGGGCCCGAACCCCACGGCGTTTCTTCGACACGTTTTCAATACAAATTGTATAGAGGTGTTCCGTACTACCAACGGGGTGGGTGTTACGGGTGCTATAGGGGGTAGGTGGTCCTCGAGCCCGAAATCGGAAAAATTTCAGTGTCCAGCGGACGGGACCCGACTTTGGGACGGGCTCGAGGGTGATGGCGCTCGGCCCCCGCCGGCAGCCGGGAGACGTCGGGAAGGCCCTCTCGGGGTCCTCCAGCAGCAGCGGGCGCCGGCTCGGGCCCCGCCGTGGCTCCCGGCCGAGAGGACGAGTCCCTGTACGCTGGCTCGCGGTCCCCGCAGACGGGTCGACCCGAACGCAGTAGCGGGCACAGCCCGTGCTCCTCGGGCGAGAGGAGTAGTCCCTGCACGCTGGCCCGCTGTCACCGCAGACTGTTCGACCCGAAGTCGGAGTCCGAGGGGCGACCTCTCGCCCGATGCGCACGGGCGGTGCCCGCTGCTGCGTTGGGGTCGACCCGTCTGCGGGGACCGCGAGCCAGCGTTAAGGGACTCATCCTCTCGGCCGGAAGCCACGGCCCGCGCCGGGGCCCGAACCCCACGGTGTTTCTTCGACAAGTTTTCAACGCAAATTGGATAGAGGTGTTCCGTACTACCAACCGGGTGGGTGTTACGTCTACTATAGGGTGTAGCTGGTCCTCGAGCCCGAAATCGGAAAAAATCAGAGTCCAGCGGACGGGACCCGACTCTGGGACGGGCTCGAGGGGGATGGCGGTCGGCCCCCGCCGCCAGCTGGGAGACGTCGGGAAGGCCCTCTCGTGGTCCTCCAGTAGCAGCGGGCGCCGGCTCGGGCCCCGCCGTGGCTCCCGGCCGAGAGGACGAGTCCCTGTACGCTGGCTCGCGGTCCCCGCAGACGGGTCGACCCGAACGCAGTAGCGGGCACAGCCCGTGCTCCTCGGGCGAGAGGAGTAGTCCCTGCACGCTGGCCCGCTGTCACCGCAGACGGGTCGACCCGAAGTCGGAGTCCGAGGGGCGACCTCTCGCCCGAGGAGCACGGCGGTGCCCGCTGCTGCGTTCCGGTCGACCCGTCTGCGGGGACCGCGAGCCAGCGTGGGGGCCCCCACAGGGGC